>CM026216.1:18645532-19218032 GCA_014839995.1 Xenentodon cancila
GTGTGTGTGTGTGTGTGTGTGTGTGTGTGTGTGTGTGCGTGCGTGCGTGCGTGCGTGCATGTGTGTGTGGGTGTGTACGCGTTCTTGTGCAGTCATGCTTTCACACATGCAAAACATTCGTTTTAAATAATTTTACTCTTTGAGCGTCACTTTTTTTTCCCCACATCTTATTTTAATATTTTGCTCGCAGCTCTTATTTTTTTTCCTTCCCTCTGTGATATCAGAATTCATTTGATTAAATGTTAAACAATGGTTTTCATTCCAAAAATGCTTCAGCTAAAGCATAAACATAAATATAATGTGAATTACAGACAAGTGGCGTCCTGTGAATGATGTATTTTCAAAAAGTAAAAATTCCTTGATAAAAAGTGGAAAATAAAAAGGAGATCCTGTTAGTAAGTTAATAATTAAAGCATTAGAAGCAGATAATTCAGGATATTTTTTCAAGCTTGCTGACATATTTTATGTCGATAGATAATTAAATTAACTGGTTAATATTTATTGTAATTCTAAATGTAATGGCGCTACATAAGATAACCTTAAATATTTTTTTATTTGTGGAATATATTCATTAGAAGCAAAGAGAAAAAAGGGAGCTTGTAAGTTATTTGATTCGTGTGGGCAAATGTCTGTTTTATGAACTTTTAAATTGGTTCCCTCGCTGGTTATTGACAGCGAATCTACAAGCCGTCATCTCCGCAACCTCGGGCTGCCACCTAAACGCGCTTTTCTTCAATAAAATGCGAGAAAGATTTTTATGGAGAGCCCGTTCCTCACCAAATGCAGAATAAGCAAATTTTGTTTGAAGAAGTGAGACAGTTTTAAGCTTTTTCAACTCAACCTGTGCCCGGTAGACGTCATGCCGTAGCTGTGTAGAAATGTGGAGTTTCCATTACTCTGATCTCCGGGCTCCAGACCCTGCGATCCCACTCTAGGGGCCAGTTATAGCAAGTAACGAGACCAAGGGAACAGCGCCATAAATCCTCTCCAACTCTCCTCATTTTCCATCCTCTCTTCACCGTTCCCTCCCTTTCTTTCCTCGCTCTTTCACTCTCTCGCTTCCGTCTCTCCTCCTCCAGCCCTCAATAAATGATTGAAGGGAGCCTAAACAAAACAATGTGAAATATTACCACATGCTCGTTATAGGACGCGTTTTTTGTGGCTGAGCTTCTGCTAATGTTGGAGGAAATTACTTTATTTCCTCTCTTATTACTTCTGCTCCTCTTCTACCCCCTTTTTCTATTTGTTTATCTTCCAAATCTCTAAAAAAAAATGTCAGTCCTTTTACACTCTTCCTACCAATGAAAATTAATTCATATTACATAAAACGATTCTTTTCTTTTAGCCCCTCGTTATCTCCTCTTATCAGATGTGGCGTCCATTACATCTGATAGCGATAGAGGATGGTTTCATCTAATGATGTTGTTTGAAGCGTGAGCTACAAAGAAGAACCCTGGCTATTTCTGTCTCCCATGATACATCGCTTTTTTCTAAGAGGGCATCCGCTCGTAAAGTGTTTTCCACTGCGAGTGTCCGGTGGGAGCTGCGTAAATATGCAGAGTCATGCACACAGCTGCAGGGTGAATCCACTTGTAAGATCGCTGCATAGTTTTTGTGGCGCGTCCATCATATTTTTGACCTTTTTTTGGCTGTGCTTGCACTAAATTGGAGTAAAAGTTGTGTTTTGTGGACTGAACAAGGCTAGGAAGCTTGTCCTTAAAGCCAAACGATGAAAAGACAAATGCTTTCCAAAGTTTCCTTATTAGGAATTCTCTCCCATTCATATCGGTTATGTTTCACTTATGTAGCTGCTTTGTGAAACATCCTCCTTTGGGTCCGTCCAAAATTTCCACAGGTCAGTGTTTAAGCCTCCCAAAGCTTAATCAAGCACGAGCATGGCACCACCACGCATTCAGCCCCTTCATGATTAAATATCAAGGAACTCCACTTGACGTTTTATTAGCCCAACAAGATGGATGAAATGGCCAGAATAAAGTAGGCTGTGTCTGTTCACTTTCCCACCAGCGCCTGCCTTTCTTCTGTCCAGATTTTCTCTCCTTCCCCTCCTCTGCGAGAAAAAGTATGTGTTCGGAAAACGTGATGGATTTCACTCTGAAAAGGAGCTTTTCAGTGCACAGAAGGAAGCGTAAATTTCCCTGTCTTGTACCTGATGCTCCGCCGTGTCTCTTCCTCGCGACCTCCTTTATTTTGTCTCTTGTTCTACCTCAGATACATGTCTGAAGGATTAACCAATCTCCAGCAGTGCGTCTCTGCTGTCTCGCGGTGCAGAGCATTGTTCGTGATTTGCTCGGGCCCATCCGTGCGGCTGCTCATTTCGGCAGCCCAGTGTGATGCGGTGAATTGAGGGGGAATCGTGTGGAGCCATCCCACGAATCCGGGCCACTCCTGGGCCACACTCATTCTCCTCACCTGTAGGCTTCACCCTCACGCACACAAATGTCTCATTACCTGACTTGTCGGGCTGTGAAGGCGATGGGGTGTGGAACCTGAGCCCTGTATGGCTGCAGGCGTCAGATGAATGTTTGTGTAAAGGCACCAGGGCCAACGAGACAATGCTTGAGAGGAAAAAGAAAGACAGATGGGCTTCCTCTCTGTTTTTGGAAGTTTAACACTTTAACACCCATGAGTCCCCTCCTGTCTTCTCTCTTGCCTGAGGCATGCCAGAGGAACGCAGAACACTGAGAGCGAATACCTGTGTTTACTCTGTTGCCTTGGTTGGAAAAAAAAAAAAAAAGAAGGGCAATCAAGCACATATTTGCAGTCAGCCGACATGAAGGTGGATTGTTTCATTCAAAGTGATTGCTCTATTTGTAAAAAGGCAAAATCAAGCATGGGAGACCAGAAACGAACAAGAAAACCTTTTTTTTTTTTTCCCCTGCCTCATGTTTGTTCCCTAAATCTAGCCCCCTTGAAATTACAGGAAAAAAGACTAGCTCATTTTGTGCAATTTTGCTTTCATGTTTTCATTTTCTTGCTACATACTCGGTTGATTCGTTTTGGTAGACATTCTTATCTCAATGGCTGAAATTACATTTAATTGCAGTGTGGAAAAATGGTTTTCAAAACAGCCTGTGAGAATGAAAAGCCCTGCTGCGTGGCTAAGCCAAACATAAACTTTTCAAAACGATGATTTGGAACCAGCACAAGTGGGAAGATGTGATTCCGTCTTTTCTGATAAAGTATAATCCCTCTGCCTTTGTAGACGCGAAGCCTCGATTTAAAACAAGAAGTATTTTTTCATGTGTGACCCAACGTGAGTGGGTTCATGACTCTTTTGGAGTTCACAGAGACAGCTTGACACCTGGACCCGCTTGTTATGACTTGAGCCTCCAACCCTCACTGGATCCCCTTGACAAATATGTATGATGACAGTAGTGGGGTGGAAGTGATAGGTACCCACAGCACTGATCACTGCGAAAGGCAGGATGAGTGTGTGTGTGTTTCCCTGCTGCTACATGTATGTAGATAATGCGAGAGTGATTGAAACACACAGAAGGAGGGAGGAGGGGGTAGGGCGCTGGGTATTCAACGGGACAGCAAGTGTTTGTGTGTGAGCTGACTCGGCAGTGTATGGGAATGTCTGGCACGCCTCCAGAGATGTCCCACCGAGAGGGAATCCTGCTTGATGTGACCATGAATAGAAAGCCTTCCCCACCCCCTGGACCCACTCAGGCCTTTGATGTCAGGGGGTCACACGGAGACCTTGCAGCACTTGGGAGGGGGTGGGCATAGCTACTCTGAACGCCTGGCAACCTCGCCGTACCCTGCCAGCTCCAGGGCCTGCAATGTAGAGCCAAAAACACAGCTTAAAGCAGAGACTGCCGCTGGTCTGGAAAGACTGTGCAGATGTGTTGTTACTGAAGGTTACTCATTAATAGTTATCTACATCAATACAACAAGAGAGACAGGAATTAGAAAGAAAAAGTTATTATTTTTTAAATGTTGCTCTCATTCTCCGCCTGCCCCGTCTACAGATAGGAGCGCTTTGTCGCAGCCTGTGGGAAGCTCGTGCTTAATCCTGCAGTGCAGACAGTAAATGGAAACTTAATGCATGCAGAAGAAATCAAACTTTCCATCAACGTTCCTATCAGAGCAACATCGACTAAACACAGCTTTCCACTCGTCATACAGCGAATTAAAAGCTCAAATCTCAGTTATTTATCTGAATGTACTATAATTTCAGGGTAAGATTAAAAGGGCCATTAGAAGTGGCCAATTTGGTAAACAGGGGCCCTGTTTGGGTTGGGGGTGAGGTCATGCCTCAAGTGGTAGAGTTCAAGTATCTCATGGTCTCGGTAACAAGTTGGGAAACAATAGAGTGGGAGATTGACAGACAGATTGATGCGGTATCTGCAGTAATGCAGAAGCTGTACTGGTCTTTTGTGGTGAAGAGGGAGCTGAGCCAAAAGGGAAAGCTCTCTGTTTACCTGTCAATCTCTGTTCCTACCCTCATGTTTGTCTGCAAACAATGGGTAGTGACCAAAAAGACAAGAGCACGGATTCGCACAAAGTGCGGATGAAACAGGTTTTCTCTTCAGGGTCGCTGGGGTGTGCCCTATAAACATGTTGAAAAGTTCTGTCGTTTGGGGAGGACTCTGAGTAAAGTCACCGCTCCTCCACAAAGGAGCCAGTTGAGGTGGTTCAGGTGGTGAGGATGCCCCCTGGACGCCTCCCTGGGAAGATAGATCCGCTGCAGTTTGACTGGTTCTCTGGTTCCTGAACAGAACTGGTGGTCGAAAAGATTTTTACCTGTTTTATGCTGGTCATAACAAAGAAGCAGAAGGAAGAGAGATTTGGATTAACACCAAAACTGATAAGGTTCTTTCTGTGCCCATCATCTTCACCTATTTCCTTAATAACTGGCCGTGTCTACATACACAGGATTACAATACAAAAATGTGTTAATTTTGAACATCCCCAAAGTCATTGAAATGTGCGTTAGTGGCAGAACTTAATGAGAACCTTCCCATTCAATCAAGAACCTACAATAAACAACATCTACCTGCTTCTGTTTATGCCACTGTCTTGTCTGTTTTTTCTCTCCCCTTGTCTCGGCTCCCTTTCCTCTCTCCTTGGGTCTCAGCTGGCTCTGTTCATGTGGCCCTTTGATCTCACTGAAAGGGTTTGGAGCTTTAAAGTGCCTCTGTTTCCGCTGTCAGGGCTCCCTCTCTTCCTCCTTTCTGGTTTAGGCTTTCAGAGCAGTGTTGCGCTGTACAGCTTGGTGGGTTAAGGGTGTTGGGAGTAGATGAGAGGGGTGTGGGTGTCTATGAGGTGGTGAATTTTAGGTGAGGTGGGACGACAGGGGAGGGAGCGTGATGCTGTCCGCCTTGGTCAGGAGAGGACCTGACACCTGATTCATCCTAATTCCTCCAAAATAAAACCCCCAGTTCTCATGTCACTTAGCCCCTAGTCACATATATGTGTATTTTGTTCTGTTACAAACGACAATCTGACCTGGGTGCAACAATTTGGAAAAAAACAAACCCAAACTACTTATTACACAGTCTTCCCAGAAAAAGAAACACGATTAAAATAAATTTGTCAAACGTATCAAATCACGTCCAATTTCAAACTGGCTGTAGCACCATTCATTGGCAGTAGTTAGTCATTTATAACATTAATGCTGTAATTGTGCTGTTATTATCATGTTGGTAGTAGCTACTAACAGCTGCAATGAGGTCCATGAACAAAAGCAGTGAAATTTAAAATTGGGTAAAATTAAAGATGGGCTTGATAACTATTTGGATGTGTTGTCTCCAGGTTTTTGAATTGGTAACCACTTGGGATGTGCAAATATATATATATATATATATATTTTAAATTGCTGGTTAGGATATTTATCCTTAGGTACAGCTCCAAATGATATACAAGTAGTTAGTTGTGTCCCAGCTTCAGTAGACACAGTGGCAAAATATAATCAAGTTTGTCCACCTTCAACAAACCTGGTTAGGCTAATAACTTTGATTTAGTTGTGTTTCCAGAGTTGTAGGATATGTTCTTTTTTTAGTCCAACTTGTACTGGGTTTTAGGGTCATAACGTGGCCGTAATGCTTTCATATTTTTCGTGTCTCCGTGTTTTGAACCTGTCAGCGTCTGTGAATGGAAATAATAAGGTCTGTGCACAGTAACAGTTGTTGGTTTATTGGATTTGGACGCACCAATTTCCTGTTCTCTTCTCCAAAATACACAGTGAGAAAATTTCGTCGTTTTTTTTTTTTTTTTTTTTTTTTTTTTTTTTGCGTGCTACCATTTCATGCTTGAGCTACGTCTCCTGAAAAGCACAGCTCCTATTTTAGCGGACCGCTGTGTCAATACGAGCAGGTCTAACGGCTGCACCACAAGGATACCTTCTGTCTAAGTGAAGTCGTCGACCTCCACCGCAACTGCGCTGTTTTTGCAGCTTTTTTTTTTTTTTTCTTTCCCTAAAAAAATTATTAGTGTTGATACAGCCTTGTTTCCAAACAAAGATTCAAGGTTTGTTTACATGAATACACACCCTTCCACCAAACCTCAACATCTTTTGGGGGGCATATTTACATTTGGCAAATCTATATTCATCCGGTGAAATGAGCTGACAGTTTCAAATCCACAGCGCCCAGTGTAAACATGCAGTGCCTTAAAAGAAGAGCTTGCTGGTTTAAGCAAGGCCACGTGAAAGGAAATGACTTCCATATGTGAAAAACTCAGGCTTTTTCTTGTGCCCTGTTTGCAGAACCTCTGCTTTGAGAGTTAATAGGAATTGTAAAGAAGCAGAGGGGTGAAGTTTGTTTTTTTTTCTCAGAGAAGAAGAAGCCTGAAACCCTGCGGTTCAGCTATGATGTAAATCTCAAATCAGGTGTATCTGAAACGCAACTTCTTCGGCACACACTGAGTGAACATTCCTGCACACACACACACACAAAGACACTGCTCTGTGTAAGACTACTTCCTTTTGTCATGTTGATTAATGCACGCTGGCAGATGCTAAAATGATCACGGCCCTGCAGAGAGGAGCTGAACACCGAGGATCAGGCCACTGTCTCGCATTTTCTTCCAGAGACACGCCACGCTCCTCCAGACTATCCATCTCTCTGCTGTCCTCCTCAAATTCTCTCACACCTGGCTCTGCACCCCTAGAGACATCTTTGTTCTCCCATCCTTGTCCAACTCCTTTTCTGAAGTAATTCTTCTCGGTCCAGCTTTTTCTGCCCAGCTTGAAGTTCATATCTTCACATGCTTCATCCTTTTACTCCTGTTCGTTCACCAACTGAACTGTCCACCCTTCAAACACATTTCTCCCTTATCACCTTTCAACAGGCTGAACTCTTCTTCCGCCATGCGTCACCATCTTCTTGTGAAATCAAATATGTCTTGTGAACATCAAAATATGTTGTTTTTTTCCCCTTTTTTTGCCACCTCTTTTGGGTCTACCCATCTACCCAACTACCCATCTAATTTAATTGGTGATGCAGCTGCATTTAGTGTACGGCGACATTGCTCCCCTCGAATATAAAAAAAATAAAAAAATGTCACTGCAATCAGTGACAAAGCAGGTTTTTTGTGTTTCCTCTCATCTGCATGGTCCTTTCTGCACGAGTGTGTACGTGTGCGAGGTAGAAGCAAATCCTACTGAGGCGTGCAAATGGCACTGTGCGGGCACATGACTCGCTTATCATCAAAAACACTTGCTCAGAAATATACGCACCTGTTTTGAAGTTGCCCTCATCGTGGCCTGCTTGGTGTGGAGGGAAAGAAATTCATCACCAGCTTCTTGACAGCTGACGTGCAAAAGCGCAACTAACAAATGGAGATGAGAAAAATTCCACGAGTCTTCTGTTGAAATGTCAGGTATGGTTTGTTGGATCGTGACTGGCGCTTTGCTGAGATTTCCCAACACTGATTGCACATGATGTCACACACCTGAACGCAGTGAAAGCCTTTTACGTTGTCCCAGAGCCCCTTTGGGCTAATTACAGAATAGTTGACGAGGACAAAGTTTGTTTGTGTGTGTGTCTGTTGTTTCCACTCCTCAGTGCTCATTATTGACTCTGGCCTCAGCTCTTTCATTAGGCGCTCCGTGAAGTGGAGGAATGGAAGGACCAGTAGGGGATAAGGGGACCAGGCGGAGGTTGTAATTGGGCTGTTCCTGCTCCCCATGGCCTCGCTCAAGGTCACTATGAGAGACAAACTGTGGGCAAGGCCTTTCACTCTTTTCCATCTCTCCTCCTCTGTCTAGCCTCCCTGTTAAAAACCACACTTTTTTCTCTTCAGCCATCCTCTCCTTCTCCTGGGGTCTTTTGTCACAGTAGACTGGTCCATTGGGAGGCCACGGAGAAGCAAAGGGGCTAATTCAGTCTAATCTTTTAGCCTGTTAATGTCGGGCTGATATGTGGATTTCGCCACATCCTCCGGGGAAGGCCTTTGTGGTGAAGGCCATCATTATAGAGTTTTCAGGCCCTCCTAACCAATTATAAGGAGGGAGACAAATCTCAAACTTGGCTCCAAAGAAGTTCTCCTGATAGTTCTCAACTTCATTTTACATATCATTCAAAGAGACAATTCAAAGTAAAAGCTTTAGATAAAGAAAAGTCTGATACTGCTCGTTCTTCACATTTAAAGAGTAAGATTGTGCATTTTATGAGAGACTTTAAGATGGATTTTAGATCCTTCATGTGTAATTCTGTCCTCGCCCTCAGCTCAACGCCATCTGAGCAATGGAGCATTGTGGTGTAGCTTCGCTTGTCTTGCTCTGGCCAGTGGTGAGCTCGGTCTAACGTTTCCCTCTGATTAAGACTCAGTGGTGAAAGCTGCTTTTGATCTGAGGAAATGTCTGCGTAGGGAGCAGTTGGAATGCAGCATTCTCCTTTCTGCCTTGCAGATTGAAGGAGCGAGATTGTGCAACTGTCTATTTGTCTGGCGCTGCCACTGCCAGTTCATCCATACTAGTAAAACCTTCATGCTCAGGCCTAATGAAATGAGCGTGACGTGATGGGCAAATCTGTTCTGAAATTGAATTATTTATGTTTACTTAAGACAAATTTGGTGACATAAGAGCCCAGTAGAATCAAAAAAGAAGATGCCTATTTACATAAAGGGACCTATTTGTTCTAACAAGTCCTAATGGGAGTCATACAACTGGAATAAGTTTCATTTGTACTTGACCTTTACATACCCTCAAAGTCAAAATTGACCAATTTTGATGTTCTTCACAGGTACAAAAAAACAAAACAAAACACAAACACATCCTCAAGGCTTTTTTCATACTGATATACAATTCATTTATCAATTTTTCTAACTACGCAGTCTCTTTATAGTTTCTATAGTAAAGGATGGGGGAGAAGACACCCTGGGCTCCCTTTCTCCAGGAGCCTCTTACAGCTCCACCAGGCCAATGCTGCCAATGGGTTGGCCTCTGCTCAGCTGGCTGCACCCAATAAACCTCAAAAGGGAAGCACCAAGAAGGTTCCCTCATCAGCTGCAGAACCAAACCAACTGGCCACAAGCGAAAGCAGGGATGAAATTAAACTTAAAGCTTTATGGGACTACTCACCACTGAGGTATGATACAGCGACCTCAGTGCTGCAGAAGCAGAACCCGACCTGCTGTTGATCCCACGGTCCAATTTTACCATCAAAAATGGTGAGATGATACAAGTCTTCCATCTTAAATGGACGGTTTCAGCAGAAGGCACCACGCCATCTTGTGCGTGTAGAAAACCTGCAGCAAAGCACACCCAGTGATAATCCAGTTTAGCTCAGTGACCACGACCTCCAGCTCGGACGCATCTCAACTAGCATTGCAATTAACATTTCCAGCCATACAAAGTCATGTTGCATGAAATGCAGAAGTCTGTTGCTCTCTTATTCAAAGCCCTTTTCCTCCGGTACAGAATGTACCGAACCAGTCGCAATAGAAAAGGGGTGGGCTTTATGCTTTTACTCATACAGGAACACCCAAAGGCCACAATTCAAAACAACCAAAGTAGTGTTTGTTGTATGCCTGTCCAGTGGCGTCCAAAGGTAGTTTCTTCTGCGCCGGCTGGTACTGCCCCCTGGAAAGAAAGGCCAAATTCAGAGGATCCACACTAATTATTTTTGTCAAGGAGTAAAAGAACTTGGGTGGCTGTCTAGCTTACCAACCCTCCAGCTGTTGTGGCATATAAGAGCACAGAGGACACAACGAAGGTTCACCCATCCTGCCTTGAGCAGGTTGTGTGAAAAGAGCTAAAGGTCATGATAGGAATGCGGACAGCTGAGATATATTTCCGACATCTGCTCCGTAAGACAGACCGACTGCACCTTTATTTACAAGGGATCAGATCAAGGTCGCTCCTTCTAATATCACCAGCCCATATGCCAGCGTTTACAGCTCGACAACTCAGGTGACTCCTCTTCTGCAGATAAATGAGCATTTCTGATTGCTTCGCTCCATTCACTGGGGGAATGTCATAAAATTCAGGATGAAAACCAGTCAGGTTTAAAACTGTAACTAGTTGCTAGTAACTAGTAACTCTATAATCCAAAAGTGTCTCCTGTGAGAGGCATTTTTTAATTCAAAGTCACATATATTTTTCAGTTTATGTGATGTATTGCCCCAAGTTTTATTTTAATTTAAAGCACTCATGTCACACTCTTCCTGTATTGTCTTCTCTGTGTCTCTGCAGGCCTCCAGCACTGGCGGGCAGTCCAACTTTCTCCGACATCTCCCTCATTCGCATCTCACCCCAGCGGAACCCCTCTGTGGGGGCGGACTCGCCCTTTCACCCTCCACACCCCTACATCAATCCGTACATGGACTACATCCGCTCTCTCCACAGCAGCCCCTCCATCTCTGTTCTGTCGGCCACCCGGGGCCTCAGCCCTGCAGACGGTAAATAAAATGAAACGTACACCAGTACACCGCATGCACGCTCCGTACACATGTACCTGCACATAACCTCGGCGGACCGCAGCCAGCGCGGGCCTCGGTAGACTTTTAAAAATAATTGTTGAAATTGATCAGTGAGTCTGCCATTAGGAGAAATCTCAGCTCTCTATATCAGTTTAATTCCTGCTCGAGTTCAGAAGAGGTCAGAGGAGAGGCAACCAGATCCATCTCTATTAAGACTCAGGGGTCGGTGAGATGTTATCTGAGTGAGGGAGCTGGCGGATGGGAGTATTATGAGCGCAGCGCTTTCCTTGTGGGTGGGGGCTCAGGTTTGAGGGAGGCTAATCCTTTTGATCTGTGAGTCATGTCGGAGACCTCTGAGGATGCATCAGTGAGCGGCAGGGTCACGTACAGTTACGCCATGCGCAGCCAGGCGAGGTCGGATTCAAGTTCAGGGTTTCGGGGGGCGGGGAGGGCCTGCTCGCTCTGGCGGATCATTTGTTTCCAGAGATGTTAAAATTGATTTTGACTGACTGTCAAAATCACATAAAATATCCGTGTGGAACATATTAACAGAGAAAGCTACAGTCGTGTGGGATGGAAAGATTCCTGCTATTATGAGGTGGTATTTAAGGAGAAAGCGACTCAGGAAGTTTACTGGATATTTAGTAGTAACCGTTATTAGGTCTTATTTTAAAACAAAAAAAAATCAAACTTCTTTTTTTCTCCAGATTTGGTGTTTTTATTAAAGTTTTATTTTATTTAAAACATTTTGTTTTCTTTTTTATTTTGTTGACCTCCAAAAGGCTCCACCAGGTACCCTTGAATGGATGGATGGATGGATGGATGGATGGATGGATGGATGGATGGATGGATGGATGGATGGATGGATGGATGGATGGATGGATGGATGGATGGATGGATTTTTTTATTTTAAAGTGAATTTCTGTACAGTTGCTGGTGAGACAAAACAAGGAACTGGGCTTTTAAAGACTTAGAGAAGTTCTCATAGGCAGTATAAATAAAAGATAATCACAAAAGTAAACTGCAAAATTCTGTAAGTAAAAAAAAAAAAAAAAAAAGAAAGTAGCCTCAAAATAAAGGGTTAGTATTAAAAAATATCACCTTTCAGTATTATGCTTTTTAGGTTTTGAACTCATATCCAAGAGGACACAAAAACACTTAAATGAATCTATGATCAACTTTTTCACAAACATCGTTATAACCTAGAATTCCTCTCTAATTTTATTACATCTGTGATGTGATGAAATCTTTTGTGGTTCTCCAAATGTCATATAAACTGTTAAAATAATATACTTCTTTTCTCTCTTTCTTTTTTTTGTATTAAAACAAAGACAAAGTTAGGAAGTCCAGGTCTGTTTTGAATCCCGTGAACTGGAAGTTTGAAGATACTTTTCTTCTTTTCCCAATAGCTATACGTCGATTATAGGCCTGATATGAAATGGCCCGATAACTTATTATGGCCCTCAGAGCCATCAGCTTTTTGGCACATTCGTGGCAGAAAACCTCTTAAGCACTCTGCCCGGCTTTGGAGTGTACTTCTGAAATGGCAGATAGCTGGGGTCATTTCCTCTGTACCTGCACACTCGACTTCATCTCATCCAGGTCTGTTAAAAGCCTCGTCTAAGTGAGTACCGGGGGTCTCTGCTCGCAGCTTTGCTCAACCCCACTCCCACACCCCAACGTGGCTCTTTAAAACTGGGGGGGGGGGGGGGGTTACACTCAAACTATCCACCCTCCAATTTTCCATTTCCACAACGTAATATACGCCAGACTCAAATTGCTTTAAGTCAAAACCTACCACATGATCCCCTTTTCAATTCATAATGCTTTGAATTGTGAATGAGGCACCTAATTACTCCTTTAATCATTCCAGTGATTAATTAACCCATCAGCTTTTGTGTTGTTAGTATATCACCGCTCTTACAGGGAGCCTCCTTCTTCAATATGCAATGATTTTTTTTTTCCAGCAAAAAAATACATTTGAATAATGATGAATTAATTAACAGAATCTAATAGAGATTTGAAGTGGGTGGGATTTAGTGCCACCCTCTTGCTGCCACACATTTGGTTTCACACATTTTATTTTTTCTTTTCGCTTCTTAATATTTCTCTCCCTTCTGTATGAGAACCAGTTCAGATGTAGGCTTTCCCTTGATCCCATTGTTGTGCTGAAGGAGCACCCGGTGGCTCAGCGAGTCCTGAGGCACGTCTCAGCCATCTCCACATCGAGTGCCACACTGACAGCCTTACCCCACTCCCCCCTTTTTGCCCCCAGGATGGCAGTCCGATGCCAATATCTCTGATTAGAAATGCTGCAAAGCTCTTTTCTGCGCATGGATACTGAATGGGACACATTATGGTTGAATGCAAAAGCAAAGCTGAGGCGGAACACTGGTGACAATTAGGAAACTCCCCCCTTCCACTGAAGACATAAAAGCCAGATCGAATTAATTTACACTTTTTTTCCTTCCCTCATTCAGCCAATCATGGATGCATATTGTAGGCATACAGGCCAGACTTAAGAGGAAATCTCCTCATCCAGTGTTTCTTTATTTATTTTTCCTTTATTTCTCCAATTGGGGGGGTAAAGAGCTGCAATACTCTGAACCATCTCCATATTTGCATCCAGTTTTAGTCTTTTCCCTCTCTCTTTCTTATAATATTTGCATATGGAAGCCCACCACCAGATGTTTATTTTTAGGCTTCGGTTAAAAGACTTACAGCACTCTATAACTAAGGGAATGACATGGAAAAGAGAGGCATTCTGGGAAAGGAAAAGAAAGTGAGGTGGAGGCAGAATCGTTTGCTGTATCTTTTATGCGTGCACATCTATCTGGGCCGATTTAGGCCTTTTGTCTTCTTCTAGAGTTTAAAGGAGCACAGGCGAAGAGCAGGTCGCATATCTGCAGACTGCAGCCCTGATGTGTGAGACACGCAGGCACCTTCTTTGGCAAAAGCAGCGTTAGCCCACATACTCTTACCACACACACATGCATACACATATACTCATGCACTCTCCAAGTCATGCAAGAATGGTGAGATGAAGAACAAAAGACTGTTTAGGAATTGCATTGTGAGACAATCGGTTACACTGTTCTCAGCATGAATGCATCAATCAAACCCTAATGCAATCTCTGAGAAAGCATGCGGTAATCCCCAGCGAGGCTCTCCACTTCAGGGTGATGCTCCCTGTGCAGCTGTTTTGCTTAACTTGATGTTGTTGTTAATGTGCTCATTACTGTTCTGCTGAGCTGATTGTCATCTAAAGTAAATGAGTGCAAGGTTCCTAATGCTGCGCAGGTGCTCTCCCTGTCGTGTTTTTCTCGCCGTGCAATAAATTTACTCCCTTCTTCTTGGCTGCTTCCCCCTCTCTAGCCAACTTTTTTTTTCCCCATGAATATATTGTCCTTGTCTATTACTTTTGTATGTCTCTTCTTTGTTGATGTAAGTCTTTCTCCTCCTCCAGCACCTCACACTGGTTTGACCACGGCTGAGTACTACCATCAGATGGCTGTCCTAGCAGGCCACCGTAGCCCGTACACGGCCGACCTCCTCCCGTCTGTGGCGACCACCGCCGGGGCTACCACAGCCAGCGCCCTGCACATGGAGTACCTGCAGGCGATGGAGAGTAAGTCTGCGCAGATAACTCACACCATATTTGGAAGCGTTACACTCTCCTGTGAGATCATCTCAGCTTTAAGGTTATGCAAAAGTTCAAACCTCATACAAGCTCAGCAATTTGGTCATCAGGGATTTTGAACGCAGTTCTATTTTTAAAAGCTAGTGTAAGTAATCATTGCTATGTTGGTATAGTTCTTCTTAATGCCAAGTATCTCTAACTGTTGACATTCCTGCTGTGTGACAAGAAGGAAGGATTCAGAAGTGATGCACATTTTTCTACCAATAATGAAAAACTTTGTTCCTGGTTTCGTCCCAGCCCTCATTCACAGCCCTGGCCCCTTAAAATGGAAACAGACTTTAACATACATTGCTCCAGCCAGTCCCCAAACAGTGGGAGGGTTCATGTTCATGAATTGGGGGGAGGGGGGATGCTTGGGAGAGATCAGGAAGGGAGGAGTTAGCACACCATGTTTCAAATATGGACCGAAACAATGTAATTCAGAAACTCCTTACCCTACCTTTAAACGTGACTAGAAGCCAGTTAGTTCCTGTAATACACGGTTTCTGCTCTCCAACCTGTGCCACATTCCAACTACATGATGAAATGATGCCATCATGAAGACTTCGTATTTGATCCGTCCGTTCTGGGAAGGCACTTCGAGTCCTCCGAGCGCCTACCTGTACGTTAAACCTTGGGTGGCCCCAGCGGGATTTCAGCCCTTAAAGCGCTCTTTCACAAGCACCCGTCTCGTACTATATATAGATCACACCGGCAAAGAGGCTTCTGCTGCTTTACTTTGACGTGATTTAAATGAGCCAGTGTCTTAATGTGTTGAGCTCAGGACTGTGAGCAGAGGACTTATGCTAATGAGTTATTTTAAAGTGTAAATAGGAAATTAAACGCACACTGAATCTTACAAAGGTCAGACAGTCTCACCTCTCTCCCTTTGATGAGAATGTATTTCGTCAGGCAGACGCTGCTTTCATCGAAATCCGAGGTGAACTTCCCCCTGTTCCTCAGAACAAACTAATTAAAACTAGCCAAACTTGTGCGGGGTATCAGAAAATTAATTGCTATTAAGTGGGAATTGGAATGTCCCACCATTCATCACTGGAGAAATCCTTTCTTCTGTGTCACTTTTTAAGATTAATAGACTGAAACAAAACAATTAGGGCCAAATTTAAGTGGAGATGCGGTGCTCCCTTACTTAAAAATCGCCTGTGATCATTGCTGGTAATAACTCATCATGCTTCAACAATGTGGGTTCCTGCGCCGGCAAAATTAACACTTTAAAGCTTTACTGGATTTCACGAGAAGAAGAGGAAAGAAAAAAAAAAAAACCCACAAAGAGCAAAGTCTATCAAGAGGCTTTCACTGATAATCTGGGCTACAATGTTACTGAAGCCATTTTAGTCTGTTTCAAGACAGCGTAATTACCTTCAGACGGAGTTCTGCTAATGAAACAATGGCCCTGTCCTGCCTATTTGTGCGTTAATGGGCTATTGTCTACATTAGTACTGCCTAATTAGCAGCATAGCTCTCATATATCACTACAGCTAAACACTAAAGTCTTTCTAGCTGATCTAAGAGCTATTTTTCTACTAATAGCTAATTGTTTTTTATACAAACAACTTTGTTTTTAGTAATGTCTAAGCCTTTTTAACACTGGCATTGCTCTATTTAACCTGATTAAAGACACCTATTATTTATATGCGTTAATGCATTTACATTTCAGCGGTATAAACATTTAATATACAGTAATAAGACTTTCTGGCAGATTAAATTGTTTGTCTGCTCAGTATCAAATTATTTTGATGTTAAAAAGTTTTTGCATTTGCCAGATTCTGGCCACCGTCTTCATGACCAGAGCAGCAGTTTATTGTTGTGTCTTCACACGTCCAAAATCCGCTGTCGTTTTTCTGTGCACTAAAATAAAAAGTTCTCTTTAACTCAACCTCCGAGCCTTTTCCGTGGCAGCATCCCCCTCAGGTGTGTCGCCGAGGGTTCAACCCTCGTTTTGGAGCCAACTTTTATTTCCGCCGCCGTCAGTCTGGCTCGTCCGAACCCTCCCCGGCCCTCAAAATTAATGACACCGCGAGCAACAAGCCGTCCCGTCCATAAATCAAGAGGAAATTAGAGGGACAGTCCTGCTACGAGGCAGGACGCTCTTCTCTCTGACTTCCCGGTTGGCCGATTTATCATTTGAGCTGTGCATTAATAAACACCACTCCCATGAGGCTTTGCAGTAGTGGCACATAGGCCCCATCTCCAAAGCTAGACCCCCCCCCCCCCCTGAAACGCTCTCCTCTAATTCACCACAAGTGGATGCTGTACTGCGAGTTCAATGGGATGCAGCCGGCTAGATGTATCTTTCAGGACAGTGGTGACAGCGTTTAGCTGAGTCATGGGGTCGGATAATACGTTTTTACGAGAGGATGTATAGTTTAAGTTGTTCATAAGGAGAAATATCAGATGTATCAATGATGGCCATGTCATGTGACAAACTGTATTGTGTTTATCAATTTCTTGCACTGAGGGTAAGCTCATGCACCCTCTAAGCGGCGTCTTCCATACGATGACGGTGTAAAGCAGGTGTCACTCTCCATACAGCTTCCCGCTGCAGATGCAACTCGGGCCTGCATATGCCAGAATCACGACGGCAGTTTCCACGCACACGCGCTCCCATCCACACACTCTGATTACCATGTGAATGGAGCGCTCTGTAATCGCTAGATGTGTCAAACGAGAGACGGAGCATTTACGTTTTGGGAGATGGATGGATTAAGGGGGACGCAAATATGGAAGGGGGGGGGGGGTATCGGGGCTGTGCAAGATGGTTTTGTTTGCCTTTATGAAATAACTCAAAATGTTTTATTTCCAAGTCTTGAGTCACAAAGTCATTGTGTCAGTTCACGCACAAAGCACGACTTCCCCTCGGTGCTCCCCCTCCCCCCATCTCGCCCCGTTTTTCTCTGTCTTGTTTGTGACATCTCCATGTGAAAAGACAACAAAAGTCATGTTTTAATCTCTACCCGTGGCTCATTGTATGTGACGAGAGAATGGTTGTGGTGTTTCCGCCTTTTACCTTTTCAAACCCCCCTTTTACTATTTCCAGTCAACACTGATTGCATTTGAATAACTAGTCAAATTGGACATGATTAAATATTACCATACACAGTCAGAGCATTTCTCCAACATAAAAGGCATGTTTTCTCACTGATGAAATGCAAGCAGTGCATCAAGTGACAGCTGAACAGCCATTCAGATGAGCCCTTTGTCTGATGATTGACAAAAATGTCATCTGCTAGGGTTCGATGAGGTTAGAGCTCGGATGAAGTCAAGCAGAAAGTCATGTATAAACCAATTTGATAGTTTTTCCAGAGCTGTTTAAAGTGTCGCTCTTGTATAAAAAAACAACAGAAAATTGTAACTTTGCAGCCTTTTGCAAACTTTTACTCCCACAGCGTCGCCTTGACAGTAACTCCTTTGCAGCACCTCATTCCATTTACTGTCCTCATCGCTCAGGCTCCCGTTTCCCGAGTCCAAGGCTCCCAACACGACCCAGCAGGAAGCGTCCCCTGCCCATCTCGCCGCTCTCCGACCACAACTTCGACCTGCAGACCATGATCCGCAACTCACCCAACTCCCTCGTCAATTCTCTGCTCAACAACTCTCGCTCCAGCTCCTCCACCAGTGGCTCCTATGGTCACCTCTCTGCTGGAGCCATCAGGTAAAGGACACTGTTTTCAAAAGTTGCCTGCATGAAGAGTTTTTGAACTTTCCCACATCATTATTATTATTATTATTATTATTATTATTATTATTATAAATGTAATAGAGTGCTGCAAAGCTTGCAAAAGATTATCGCCACACTGTTACTGCAAAATGTTGAAGAGAGTGTGTGGCGCAAGTTAATGTATGTGTGTGTCTCCACCTCAAACACCCATGTGGATGATGATCTCCCAGCCAGCCAGTCAGCCCGCCTCCCCGGCGGCTCGTGTCAGTCACCCAGTAAACCTCACATACATCACATCCCCGGTACCGGAGCCAGGCAACGGAAAGCAAAAGAAAAGAGTAGAGAAGTGGAAGAGGAAAGATCCACAGCCCCGCCCACAGCCATTGATCAGCAATCTGTAGGAAGAGCCTGATCAATCATTCTGCACACTCAGCCACTGTCCAAGTGACAGGGCCCAAATAGCCAGGGCCAACAGACTGATGAGTGATATGACAAGCGGATGGGCCCCCAAATGTGTCTCGGCCCATTGATTTCCACTCGGCTCATAATAAGATCTGCAGACATATGGGTCGTAGTGAAAGCAAATTGTCATGGCGCAGGATGAATGGATGCCGCTGCTGTCAAGCCACACAGATCTGAGTTCATCTGCTGGCTCACCGGTGGTTGCACAGAGCCCAGAGGAGACTTGTTGGCCTCTGGGATTTTTATGATCAACAAAGTTAGTTCAGGTTGCAGGTTAATAAGCTAAAAAAAACCTGCCTTATTTACATAGCAGTGAGTTGCACCTCCGATTGTTTATCATGGGTATCATTTGCCCAGTGGAGGTATGACATACTGCCTTCCAGAGACCACATGATAATTCACTGTGTTAACAAGCTGAACATTCGTTGCCAGGGATTTACAGTCCTGTGGTTCCAGCATTACCGTGCCATCTCCTGTCAGATTGTCCTCGGGGATGAAGAGCTATCCAGAACAATCCATTTACGCATCTATCTTTCCTCTCTCTCTCTTTTTTTTTTTTTTTTTTTTTTTGCTGCATTGTAGAGGATGTTTTAGTGAATTTGTTTGATTCATCATTATTTTACCTGTTGTAACTGGTCATATTTTCATTGCTTCTACTGTCTCCAGCCCGGCGTTAAGCTTCGCGTACCCCCCGACCCCGGTGGCGTTCCACGTGCATCAGCAGCTGATCGGCCGTCAGCCAAGCATCGTTGGCTCCGCCTTTGGTCACAGTCCTCCCATAGTGCACCCAACGCCAGCCTTTGCAAACCAGCGACCCGTGCCCGGCATCCCCCCGCCTGGGCTCAGCGAGCGCTCAGCCATCTCCAACGACTCCTCACAGGTGAGCGCGGTGGCCGGCGCCTCCGTGATTCATCATCACATGTAATGGATGGCGGCGTCACATGCCAGCCGCGTGCAAGCACAATGTAGCAAGCTAGCCGGGTACAGGCAGGACCCCCCCTCCACGCACACCTCTCCTGGGAGTTCCCTCCTTCCTGTGTCTCTTGCTTTTGGACTGCCGAGCGCAGCCCAGAACGTGCCTGCAGCAAACAACAAGGGGCTTGTTAGCATAGAATCCCACTGCTGACTCCATTAATCACTATGGAGAGAACGAGGATATAGAGAGGGAGTATTGACATGGATGGATGCATCCGGAAGGGCTTTTTCTCTCCTTTCTCAACCCTTACTGTATGTGCGGGCCCGCGTTTGAAGTAAATATTCACAGTTTGTTACCCATCCTCCCCGTTGTTTCCCATCCCTTGAATTTCACCTTATCACAAATGAGGCCTCATTCTAATTGGGGACAACAAAATTGCCTTTTCCTTTCCCTGAATAAACAGAATATTGCTCTGGGGCTCCACAGATGAATATCAACGATAGGGCAACTGTGTGACATGTCCTGTGGAAGACCAACAAAACCCATCTCTTTTTGCAGACTTTAAAGGCTCGTGGTTAATTCTCTCATTCCAGCGAGGACAAGAATTCCCTCAGGGGCAGATCTAAGCCAGGGCCAAAGTCAGGTCATCCATTGGTTGAATTGGTTCATGAGTTTGTTTTAATTGCAATGATTAGGGCAGCTAATGCGATACACTGAACTGCGTTCCTTTTCATTAGCTCAGATGCAGCTCTTGTTTGGCTGAAGGAATCATTAGGTGTATTGATTGAATAAGTGACGGATTGGCTTATAAGCATCGCGTGCATTTTTAATGACGCCATAGAGGATTGAACTATCTAACGTTGTCCACACTGTCACTGTTTGAAAATAAATAACTTCTTAAAGCGTGGTATTTTCTCTTTCTACAGACCAAACCGACAAGCGAGTCTGCTGTGAGCAGCACGGGTGACCCGATGCACCACAAACGGTCCAAACTGAAACCCGAGGAGGAGCTGCCGAGCCCCGGCGCGGTGAGCGTGCAGGTGGGGGTTGTGCACATTTAACCAAAAGTTACCGCGTCCGCTGGCGTCCCGCAGCCATTTGTCAGAGCTGTAACTCACAGCCTGCAACGCTGGGTAAATCCCAGAACTCACCAGCACGTTTTTATTTTTAGAATTCATTTCCCACTTGTATAACAAGCCGATGTAAATGCTGCTTTCCTGCCAAAGACGAGCTCACCAGCTGCAGCAAGTTGTTTGCTGGTGTTGGTTTCCCACTCTGTTCTCATCACTTCTCGTTTCTGATGTGAAACAATCCATTGATCTCCGGGACACTGAAAGGAAATTGTTTTTGCTTTTGTTTAATCAAACTTTTAAGTGGCTGGAAAGCAAAATGTGATAACGGCAAGTGTTTGCATCTGCAGGGGGGGAAAAAAAAGCTTATTAAAGTCGATTTTGAAACAGCAGCGGATAAGACGTGCAGTGGAAGCCTCCTAGAGGGGCCCACGCCAACTCCACGCTCTTCTCAGGCATGTCGTAGTAGTGAAATATGTCTGGGCTAATAGAGGAACCTTCAGCAGGAAGAGAGGTTTAAATTCCTTAAACGCTCACCACGGTCCTGCCATAAAAACTACCCCCAAACACAGGGGGGGTTTTCACTGCTACATTTCCGCTCACCAAACAGGGAGACAAGGTCAACTTCACAGGGGCACCGTGGTCGAGACCCGCAGCCAATAACTTTCTGCCGTGCCTTTCATGTTTAAAGAAAAGAAAGAAAAAAAACGCCTTTTTATGACAGATCCTTTTACTTTGGCGCTTTTTTTCCGGCTCATTTTATATGTGCATATTGTGGCGCTTGCCGTTGATCTGTACTTACTTATTGTTGTTCAGGACCATCCTGATGGGATGACTCTGGTGAAGGAGGAAGGAGACAAGGACGAGAGCAAGCAGGAGCCAGAGGTGGTTTACGAGACAAACTGCCACTGGGACAACTGCTGCCGGGAGTTTGACACCCAGGATCAGCTGGTTCAAGTGAGTACCCAGGAGAACACGTGATTATTGTTTTGCTCGAAAGAAATATTTTTATGAAACCACAGCATAAATAAGAAATATAAACAACTTATGAGTACAGTGGAGCATTTGCAAACGTACCAAGCACTGCTAAATAAGAGATCTAATATTGGATTCAAAGTAGGTGTTAGGCAGCTCCTTCATATTTTTATACTATTTAAATTCTGCAATTATCCAAACTGTTATAGGTCATGTTTTAGAAACTGTTTGTGGTTACAAACACAACATTCAAACTCAACCCGTCGGCTTGTGCACAACAGGAAGAACAGCAGCTGTGATCAAAAGACAAGGCTGTAGTCAGTCTTAGAACAAAGCAGTGAATCAGAAAGAGTATTTCACAAAGGTGGGTCGGCCGTGGCTCAGGAGGTGGAGCGCCTTTCTGGAAAGTTGCTGGTTCAGTCCCTGGCCTTGCGGTCAGATGTCAAAGTGCCCCTTGCTGTTCCCCCTAAATACAGAGGGTTTTATTTTCATTGCTACGTCGCCTCCGATGCTCATCAGTGTGTTATTGTGCGCATGAAAAGAAAAGTAAGCAATAAAAAAGAGAGTTGTGACAAGCTCTGTAGACTGAGTTCTGCATGAATGTGAGTCTGAGTGCTCAACAAGACTAGAAAAGCAGTGTATAAATGCAGTCCATTACTTTCTCAGTTACCGTCACACAACCTTGCAGGAAGGAGATCCGTCATTATAGTTTTTATTAAGTTCTGCCACTTCTCGGTTGAACCATAGCCAGAGAAAACATAAAGAAATAAAGGGAGAAAGGCGCTCGAATGACAGCATCTCTTATATAAATACACCACAGCACATTTTTAGTGGGTCCTGGCTTCCTGAACACTTACTCAAAGCAGGTTTTTTTGGACAAAATTACACAACCAATTTTTTTTGGTAACTTTTGTTTTAGGCATCACGCCTCGAGAGTAGATATATTAATACATCCAGTACGTTTACCCTCCATGTTTTACAAGGTGGTGGAACTTGAAATACTTTTTTTGTGTTGTTCTAAGCTCTATTACATCATAATGAGAAGAGAAAAAAAATGAAGAAGGATGGTACCTGAGTTGTGAACTGTGATAATATAAATAGTTGCAGCGGCTTTTGTCAAACTCGTTTTAGTCGATGGAAACAATTCATCCCTCGTGTTGGCGGAGGAGCGTCAACGCCTGACCTCAGCTCTCGTCTTGACCAGCTTTTTATCGTATCCCAGTAAGACACAACAGACTCTTGACACCTCCCTGCCGCAGCTCAGAAAACATACATGTACACCGGGAGAGTTTCAGCCGTCTCTTCCCTCTAGCGCCGCAGAGCCCAGCAACATCAACACCAGCTGCCATTCTGGACAGTACCTCCTATCGGGCCGCTGCTTCTCTGTCTGGCAGCCTGCAGCCAGAGTCAGAGCTGCAGGAGCTGGCTGCTGCTGGTGCTGGATCGCTGACTGGATCCAGGGACAGTGGTAATGGGCTCAGGAGCTGGAGAGCACATCTCACAGCTGGACGGTACTAACTGATTTGGCGGGTTACGCCTCCCAGAGCTTTGTGTACTACGCTGGCTCACAAACCCCTTTCTTTCTTGTCTGTTATCACAACTCTCACACAGCCCCGGAGATGGATGGCTCTGTCCGTCCTGCGCCTGAGGGTCACCATGAAGCTAAATATTAATAACGTTAAGCTCGCGTCACCTCCACAAGCTCTCGGCCTCGGCCTGTGAACGGCTCACTCGTCAGCTAAGTGAGGCAGCACTGAAGTTGCAGAAACGATGAAATTACACCAACAGAAGCGAACGTGAAGCGCTCACATACACACATGAAGAAACACATCACCACACATCTGATAGAAAGATCCTCAGCTCTCCACAGCTGTCTACTTGCCGTCTTGATATTGCAATCCTCAGCTGCGGTGGTAAGCCCTATCTATAATTGATATCCTCAGCATGGAATGGCTCGCCTCCCGTGTTTGAAGGGCTCAGCTCAAAGGTTGTGGATCTTGACAACTTTTTGCTCCTGTTTCAGGAGGTGGGAAGAGTTAAAAAGGTGGGAGAGGAGAGCAGGATGGCTCCTTAATGGAAGAAAATCTTGCTAACCCCTTTCTACTGTAGCTGCACTCGTTATCGGGCTCAGGCTGGGGTTTTTTTTTTCTTTTTCTTTTGATTAGTTTTCCATGTTCCCATCATGGAATTGTGTTTTTTTTTTTTTCCCTCCTCTAGAATTTGACTCTCAGATATGACGTTTTTATTTCTCGTTTTTCTATGCACATGCAGATATGCAGAGAGATGCCAATAAAAGTCTTCGCCTACAGAATCCCTGCCCTCTAATTCAGCAGAGCGGACGGGAAAATGCTCTTATCTCTCCATACCCCCACCCCCCTCAGTAATAGGATAAGTACAGTATTTGGACCACAGTGGCTCCCCTTCACACTCGGGGAGGGGTTTCAGTGTGTAGAGGGGGGGTTTGCAGTTTCCATATAACCAAACAATAGAACGTCCCTTCCCCCTGTATTTGTCTTTCAAAATTTCTTTTTTTTTTGGGGGGGGGGGGCATGGTGAGAGAGAAAAAAGACATTCCCATTTCTCCTTGACTGGTGTCACGTTAAGTGCGAGCGTTTGCATAAAGTTCAAACAGGCTTCACATCCAGAAATATGACTGCCTGTTAACAAGAAATAAACATCTTTTTAAAGTGTTAAAAGGAACAGCAGCAGTGATTTAAATATCCCCTTTTCTGTGTGGTTGGCCTAATTTAGGAATTAAGCCTTCACGCCACCCTCATCGCTTTCCACCTTGTTCAAAAGCACTCCTGTCGCGCTCTTGATGCATATTTTTACACCCTCAAACATGCTCTCACTGCGACGCGTTACGGCGTTCCTTTATCATCCGCGTTTAAGCGCTCTCGGTGCAGCCGATAAGATAAACATCAGATCTATGCAATTTGGCTCACTTATCTGGCATACCCAGTCAGCAAAAGCGAGGCGGGTGTCAATTTTAGTTTGCTGTATTTATTTCATCTATTACATTTCTACTCTCCTTTCCTCTACATCTCGCTCGAGCTCAGCTATGTACTTTTGCTTCTTTTTTCAGGGGGGCACGAGCCTCTCTCCCCCTCTCTTTTTCTCTCCCTCTTTTCGTTCCCCTCAAAGGGAGCACTTTTAAAGATAAAGCCTTGTGACTTCTTTAATGGTTCTCTTGAAGTAAGCTTTTTTTCAGTTTTTTTAACCGGCGATACCAACCTCACACTCCCATGATTCCCTAGTATGGCCTCGTACACCAATCTGTTATTGTTTTGTTGTCGATAAGTTATAGATTCATCATCACAAAGAAATCCACAAGGGAGCTAAACATTTTCACTAATGGTTAAAAAAAATAAAAAAAATTAGATGTGGCCATAAAAGTGTAAAACTACATTTTGGCAAACGTGAACCAGCATAAATGTATATAAATTAAGTTTTCACTGATTAGTTTTAGTCAATTTATAAACCTAGATGAAGCCTGACAGCGTGACTTAGTGCCATCTAGTGGCAAAGTTGCAGATAACAATCAACTAAATACTTACGTTAGTTACGTGCCAAGAAAAACAAAGCAAGAAAATTCAATATATTAGTCAGAAAATGATAAATCTAGTCGTTTATTTTGAAGCAAGTGTTTTATTAGTTCTTTTTTAGATTGTTGCATAAACATATTTGATATGATAGATTTAGTAGATGAGAACTCGTGTCATCTGTAAATATAAACCCCTTTTTCTGAGGTAAAATGACAGTAAATCTGTTGTTAATTTTCCATTATTCTACACTAATAAAACAGTTATGAATATCATATTGCCGCCCTGACAGATATTCCTAAATGTGACATACCAAAACCTGAATGCTTCACAATGGTTCTGTGATCTGAGAGAGCCCTACAAATGTTTAAAACCTTAAAATCGAAGTTCTAACTTCCAATCAGATCTGAGCAGAAATGTATGTTCCTGCTGAGTAGTTTTTTTAACAGAACTGGTCAGCAAACCCGAAACTGTGTCACTGCAAGTCAAAACAACACTACTTAGGAATGTTCAAGTGTTCAATGATGAACAAAATTCATTCTTCTGTTGAACCAGATGAATGGATTGTATACAGCCTCCTGGGTGGAAAGCCAAATGCTTTAAAGATGTATTCTCTGCAATGACCAGCAGGGGGCGAGTCCTGTGCTTGCAAAGAGGTGTCCAAGGATACTTTCAAAGGCTGTGTTCACACTGCCAGCCCAAATCTGGTTTTTAGCATCTATAGATCGATTCTTTTTTTTTTCCAGTCTAAACATCCAAAAACCACATTAAATGTGATTTCGCAAAATTTGCCCCACGGCACCACATAACCATTTGCTCCTTTCCATGCATGTGGGTTATTGTGGCAGGCGTGGTTTAGGGAACGCCAGCAGATCGGATCTGATCACTCGCTTTGAGCGAGTGATCAGATGGTCATGATGTGTGCAAACGGCTGGATTTAGGCAGCGTAAACGTAGCCAAATTATCAGACATTGCTTCACAAGATCTTTATTTTTACTTGAAAATTCAAGATCTGTACTGTTATTGTCGTTCTGAAGGTACGGTGGTGGTTTTGGAAGTCGTTGGAGAATGTGTTGTCAGAAGGGCTTGGTGGTCTGTACGTGTGTGTCCTCACAGCTCATCAGGTCTTTCCTTCCTGCCAGAGTTTTCTGTTCTTTACCCCATAGGCAGCACCGTGGTGTCCTGAGATCGGTGATGGAGGGGGGGTGTTGCTCTCCCTGTGCGCAGCCTTGTTGAGACGGCTGCTGTGCACCTCCCGTGTTAAAGCGAGATAAACGCAGGCTAAAGCCCCCCCCCCGCCTCTCTCTCTCTCTCTCTCTCCTTCCCTCTCTCTCTCTCTCTCTCTCTCAGGCTGCTGGCAGAAGCCTTTAATTGGCAAAATGCAGATTTTTTTTGATCAGGAGAAGGATTAGGCTCCTTATCAGTCGAGAGTATCGTACTCCAAGATGAAAAGACCGTGCTGAATTACACATGCCAATTTCAGCTCCCTGCCCCCTGCTCCTCGTTCACTTACTCTCATCCTCCCTCCTTCCTCGGCTCACTCAGTTTCAATTCACCCCATTTATTTCCTCCCTCCTCCCACCCCCCACCCCCTCTTTTTTATGCTTGATTCTTCCCCTCTCTTTACACAAAGCACTTCAGCAACTGACATCACAAAAGAGCATATGATTTATTAGGCGGTGTTTGATAAAGCTAAACGGTGTTGCGGGTCCCATCGCTTAGTGAAATTGCCTTGTAAACAGGCCCTCTTTTCATGCACGCTTGCATTCTGATGCACGAAGGCTGCGTCCCAGAGAGGGTTTGATAAGGAGACCTGGAAATGGATACGAAAGTGAGCATATGCTGGGAACTGGTGAGAATAAAAAGGCTAGAAATGTAGAAATGCTTGGACAGAAAATGATTCTCCACGTTCCGAGATTTTATTTCAACATAGAGACACCAAACCCCGTGTAATTGTTTTAAAATCTGTTCTGGGTGAGTTTGTTTGTGGTTGTTGCTGTCTGAGCAGCTGCGGTCTGGACCAGGGAGGCAGCTCCCGCACCTGTGTGCACCTCTCATACGTCACAGGCGGCTCCAGTCTCCCCTGTGTCCGTGTCCCTCGCGTTCCCTGTCGTGCGACTCCCCCCCTAAATCCATCTTGGTGGCGTTTTTACAGTTGTTGGCCGATAAGCTGGCAGGGGGAAGATGAATAACCTGCCGCGCCGCCGCTATCAGCACCTGTTTGTCGATTTAGCCGGCCAACGGGACCTGTCTGCTCAGCATGGAGATTATTGATTCAATAAGAATTGCCATTAGATCATGCCATTAGGTTTCGCGGCGGCCCCCTCTCTCTGTCAGCTCGCGGGCTAATGCATCACGCCCGTCAACGACCTTCTTCATTTGTACGAACAGCGAGAGAGCGCAAGTGCATGTGTGAACTGTGTCACATGATCCAACACCGCGGCGCCCTCCCATCACTCTCAGCCAGGGGATATTGAACGCTGGTCACAACAGACCGATCGCTTGCCACAGGGATTCCCTCACAGTGAGGAAGAGAAGGAGAGGAAGAGCCGCGTTTTCTGAAGCTCTCGGGAGAAGATTGATCTCGGGGAACTTCACTGCCGTCTATGGTCATCCGGTTCCCAATCATTTTCCCAGGAATTAGTCTTGTTTTGTCACTTTAGAATTAAAAAAATGTCAAGTGAGAGTAATGGACGTTCTTTGCTGATATATTAATGTCAATTTTACTGATTGCTTTTACTTTTGCTGGCTGCTGTCATGTGCTGACTCATTTGTCGATATTCCTCCTTTAGCTTCACTGGGAGGTTAAAATCAGCGAGATTTCTGGCGGATGTCAGGAGGGGTCGTGTTCTGACCCGTGTCAGATTGTGCCTGGAGGGAAACTCAGGACGGATACTTTATTTTCTTTGTTCCTACATAGCTCAGACAAAGCATTGATTCAACTTAAATTTAAGAGTCTGCATTTATCTGCCTTCTTTCCATCTGTCCCTCTGTATTCACCCCCGAGGGTTGAAAGATTCCTTTTCCGCTGCTCAGGAATGTCATAATACTGGTTCCTTTCGGTCAGGATATTGTCTGTCTCTCTGGGTTTGTACTGCCCCCGCGAAGGCGCTTCAGATGCCACCACAGTCTGTTGTCTTTGAAACAGAGCCCCATGTTGACTTTTCCCCCAGAGGCTTTTTTTTTTTTTTTTTATGTCCTCTGCCTCTTTACCCTTTTCACTCCTCTGCAACATCCACCACTTACACATTTTTACAAGACACTTAGTGAGAAAAGAAGAAGAAAGATAGTGAAAAAGGAAAACTGAGAGGGATGGCGAGAGACAAAGGTGGCACCTGCAGATATAATGCTTGGCTGGAGGTGTAAAGCCCCTCGCATTTCAGATGCCTTGACTTAACTTTTGATTTCTGGCCCTATCTCCTCACCTCTCTCCCTCCTCCCCTGCTTTTCTAAGCCTCAGACTGGAAGTTGCCACGGCAGCACAACTGTCAGCGCTTGTCATGGAGTGGCGAGGGCCCAAAGTGATGTGAAGTGACAGGGTTTTATTTGAAAATCCCGTTCAGATCGGGCGCTGAGACTCCCAAGCCTTTGTGCACTTTTCAGCAGAATGAATTGAAGGAAAAGTCTGAACAGGAAGGAAGAAAAGAAGGGAAGCATTTGGAGTGAATGATACTGAAGAAATTAAATTGGAGAAAATATATTAGGAAATGATTATCTCATGCTGCTGAGCAAAAACTGCCCCAAGCTGAATAACAAATCAGTAGCCAAGAACACGACGATGTCGCCCCATTTTAAGTTCTCTTGTCTCCTTTTCTAGCACATCAACAATGACCACATCCACGGAGAAAAGAAGGAGTTTGTGTGTCGGTGGGAAGAATGCTCACGAGAGCAGAAGCCCTTCAAGGCGCAGTACATGCTGGTGGTCCACATGCGCCGACATACCGGAGAAAAACCACACAAGTGCACAGTAAGATAGTTGAATTCATCTGTTTGCAGATGACACTATTATTGTATAGTATGTGAGGATTATGTTTTTCTTCCTCCAGTTTGAAGGCTGCACCAAGGCTTACTCCCGTCTGGAAAACCTTAAAACTCACCTGCGCTCTCACACTGGTGAGAAACCGTACGTGTGCGAACACGAGGGCTGCAACAAGGCGTTTTCCAACGCCTCAGACCGAGCGAAGCATCAGAACCGCACACACTCAAACGAGGTACAGACAGAAGCACTCCCACCCAGTCAGGCGTCCTTCAATCTGCGGGTTTTACTAAGTTGTAAATCAAAACTTTTCTTTTGGATTTTTTTCTTCTCTTCTAGAAACCTTATGTGTGTAAAATCCCAGGCTGCACCAAACGCTACACGGACCCCAGCTCCTTACGCAAACACGTGAAAACGGTACACGGCCCCGAAGCGCATGTCACTAAGAAACAGCGTGGGGATTACCCACGCCCCCCGCCCCAGCCGAGGGAGCCCGGGGGCAACGGCCAGGGGCGGTCACCGGGGCAACTGCCCCTGGGCGGGTACACGGACCAAAGGGAGTACAACCACACTACCTCAAAGCAGGATGAATGTCTGCAGCTCAAGTCTATCAAGACAGAGAAGCCCATGGTAAGACTTCGCTTCAGTTTTTATAATCATTTTAATTTACTGACAATGTTTTGATTCTTTTGCTTTGACTTTTCTAACACTCTACATAGAATTAACATAGAAATAGGAATCAAAACTAATATTAATGCCTGATTTGAGTTCGAGGCTTGCACATTTAACACTGAACTCTTCTAACAAGTCAATCTTTTCCTCCTTTCAATGCTTCGGCATTTCTCTCCGTCCCTTTCTAAGGACAGTGGGTAATCAGGTGAGACAGGCATTCCCAAATGCATTTGTAAAATATTCGTTCCAAGTCTCATTTTTCCTCTTTTCTTTCTTTCTTTCTTTCTTTCTTTCTTTCTTTCTTTCTTTCTTTCTTTCTTTCTTTCTTTCTTTCTTTCTTTCTTTCTTTCTTTCTTTCTTTCTTTCTTTCTTTCTTTCTTTCTTTCTTTCTTTCTTTCGTTTACATTTTAAATCATGCTTTTTATTTATGTGATGTGTTAATGTCTCTGTAAAGCACTTTGAATCACCTTGTTGTTGAATTGTCCTATACAAATAAGTTTGCCTTGCCTTGCCTTGCCTTTACACCTCCAAAACACCTTCCACATTTGTTCTCATTCCAGGTCTCCGTCTCTCATCACTCATAAAAGTATTATTCCTCTCACATTGTTGTACACTCCTTTGATATTTACCAAAGGCGATGCATTTCTCAGAGCAGTGCACGTGCCTTTGGGCAGAACTGCAAGGGCACTGAAGCTGTGCCCGACACTGCCCACGGCTGCGACCTCTGCTAAATCCTTTTTCCAGTAAATAAAGTAAAAAAGCTTTCCAACACTTCTGACTCTGGATGCCAAAAAAGTAATTTCATTATTCCTTAGTGCAACACAGTTCCTAAAGTTCCGTAAACAATCTAATTAGGCATTATCCGCTCTCACAAGAGACCTTTATCCTATTTGCCTTTTCTCTGACAATGAAACAAAACATGATTTTGCCTTTTGAAGTGTTTATTCCATCGGGGTCACAGGAGGAGCCTTACTCATGCTCCAGTAATGTAGCACCCATCAAGTACTGCTTCTATTTTCTTCTTTTTTTTTGATAGTTACCAGTTAGTAATCACAATTTTGATCATTATAAAAGAGAATTAAAAGGCACTTTGTTTTCAACAATTAGTTTATCCTTGGAGCAGAGGCAAACAGACTTATACTTTCATCTGAGTCTTAGAAAGAATTCAAATGGTCACATGACCAGTTTTGAATCATATGATTTTAAATTAGCAGCGGATTTTGATGTTTAACCTGTAGACGACGCCGAAGTAAGAACATGATAAAAGATGTATTTAATCCTGGTAAGGCCCGATTACAGCTCATGAACTTTAGCTGCGTTTCCCTTAGTGGTGACGCGAGCTACCACTCCTTACCACATGGTGGTGGTAGCGCACCAGTTTCACTGTTTTCAGCTCTAAATGATCTAAATGTCAAAATGTGATAACTTTAAATGTTTGGTCTTTTGTTTTCTACCTTAGTCTATTTTAAATGCTTCTCTTTTATTTTTCCCATAAAGAAGTTCTCAAGGACTTTCCAGGTGATATATCAAAAACAAGGTGCTGCAGTATGCAGATCTGTCATTTTTAAACAATTGCAATCTGAGAAGTCCCAAAGACATCTTTGAAACCAAGATTTAAAGTCAAACCTTCCACTGAATATGAGATATATTCATTACAGTTGGCAATCACAGCATTTTACCTGTGAAAAAATTACTAGTTTTATTTTTCTATGGTTTCCTGATAACTTTGGTTGAACCTACCAAGGAGCCCCTGTCAGCTCACGATTAGAAATCACGATTACAGCTGTCTTCAACATGGGACGTGAATTATTGACGAGTCCTTATCCTTGGTTGTGTCATTCACAGCACTACATTGCATCTCTGTTTGTCACATTCAGTTCCTACTTATCCTTTTATATAACAGCATATTCCTTTGCCTAAGTAAACGTTAAAATGATCCACTTATCTTACGTTTTTATTTGCCTGTGTGTGACAGACGTCTCAGCCAAGCCCTGGCGGTCAGTCTACATGCAGCAGTGACCAGTCCCCCATCAGCACCTATCCCAGCGGTGGAGTCCAGCTTGCTGTGAGCGCTGGACGCTCGCCAGGGGAGGGGCTGGAGGAGGACGAGGAGAAAGAGGAAAATGAAGAGGAGGCAGAAGAGGAGTGTGAGGGTGAGCCAGCCCCCATCATGGACTCCACGGTCTCCACAGCAACAGCGGCCATGCTGACCCTGCAGGCGAGGCGAAGCATTGGCCGCCCCTTGCGCTGGATTGAGCACATGAAGATGGAGAGGCTGAAGCAGGTGAACGGAGCGCTGCCCAGGGTGGGGCCCCTGTCCCCTACACCGCCCCCTAAAACGTCTACAGTGCCCAACATCTTGGGGAAAGGTAAGCTTAACTGTTTCATTTTAAAGCCTTTCAGTTTGATGCCCACATGAATATGGAAAGTTCTTCTGGATGCATTTGAAACGTGTTGGAAAGGTTCATCATTTTCACATCTTACCAAGTTCGGTTGATATTTTATCATTAAAAAGTACCCACAGACATCATTTTTAAAAATCGATTATCCTGAGTTGGATCTAGCTGAAAGATTCAAGCAGAACAAATGCTGAAAACATAGTGTTCTGCTGAAAAATGCTGTGAAGACCATATCAAGCTGTACATCATTCCAGAGAGAATAGCGTGTAATGAAATGTTTCATGGATAAATGAATTGTATATGGTAACATTATTTTTAAAGATCGTTTCACACTCACATATAACTTATTTGGCTTCTTCTCTTTCGTCCTTTTTAATATTTCTTTGGTGAACGAACGTTCTTTATTTGCATGTGTCTGTCTCTCAAGGATTCTGTCCGGGCAGGCAGTTGGGGGTGTCTGCTCCTCAGCCACCTGTTCACGCTGACTTGGGCACCACAGAGCTAACAGTGCTAAATCTGCTCCGAGACCGGCGTGACAGCAGCGGCAGCGGCACGAGTTCAGCCTACCTGAGCAGCAGTAGACGCTCTTCAGGCATCTCCCCCTGCTTCTCCAGTCGACGCTCCAGTCAGGCCTCCCAAAGCGAGGGTACGATGGCAGCTGCTCATCACCGGCGCCTCCACAACCTCAGCTCCACCGATTCTTATGATCCCATCTCCACAGATGCCTCGCGCCGGTCCAGCGAGGCTAGCCAGTGTGGAGGTGGAGTAGGAGGAGGGGGTGTGGGGATGCTTTTTGGCGGGAGCTGTGGAGGTGTTGGAGGAGGAGCAGGCATTGGAGGAGGCGGGTCACGGGGGATGCTCAATTTAACTCCAGCTCAGCACTACCACCTGAAAGCCAAGTATGCAGCGGCTACTGGTGGACCACCTCCTACCCCCCTACCCAACATGGAGCGCATGAGTTTGAAGACTCGCATGGCCATGATGGATGAGGGTAGCAGCAGCCAGTGTTTGCCACCTCTTGTGAGACCACCTCGCTGCACTGAAGGCACCACTGGGTACAGCAGTGGGTACATGGCACATCCAGGTTACAGGAGGAGGGTCTTATACCCTGGCGAGGGACCACTGAATGGGAACCGAAGGGCCAGCGACCCAGTGCGGACGCATGTTTCTGAAACGTTCAGTTTGCCCCCTGTGCAACGCTTCAACAGCCTTAATAACCTCCACCCGCTTCCCCCGGTGGCTCATCATTCTTTACCTGAATCTCGCAACTTTTGCCTGCAGAACTACACACGCTCAGAGGGGAACTTGCAGACAGGCCTTCAGCACTCTCCGTACACTTCTAGCATTGCGGAACATGCAGCTTTAGAAGCTCTGGCCATGGAGAATGACGGGGATGCTGGTCTGTTGCTTGGTGATGAGGATATGTTGCCAGATGAACTGGTGCAGTATCTGCGCTCCCAGGTACAAATGGACGGTGGCTCTTACGTTCACAATGAAGACCAACTAGTTTCTAGCCAAAGGGACATCCCCCATCAGTCTATAGAGGCGATGGAGAGTTCAGGGTTGAATTGCACCTTCCCTAGATCTCACAATCCCCAACAGCAAATGGCAAAGAGGAAGAGCCCCAGTAAGCTTCCCATCCAATGGAATGAAGTAAGTTCTGGAAGTGCTGACAGGTCTCCCCAGAGGGAAAGAAATCTGTATCCACAGTGTGGAAGGTGGCCCAGCACAGAATATGGATCAGCATCTGCTCCTTTTGGCAGGTTCGGAAACATGATGGTTCAGCAGCAGGTGTCTGTTGATTTTCAGAACAGTTGTGCCCAGGCTAATCAGGCTCAAAATAATTGCTCTGTCAACCCTGGTATTAAAATAGAGGCGTCCCCTAACTCCTGCGTGGAGATGGGGGGCACTGGCGACAACTCTGCAAATGCCTTTGGCAGGCCAAACTTCTCGCAGGTCATTGACGGGCCTCTTCCCCTGGGTCTGAAACAACAAACGTCCATTGGACCTCAGAAACAGAGTCACTTCCAGCAGAACCAGAACAATAGCACCTCTTGGCAGGTTGGAAACAATCTAATGCTTAGCAGGGCCTCAATGGATAGCCTCCCCAACCTCCCCCAGGGAAGTGTTCCTTATCACAATCGCCTGGTACATGCTCCTCATCCACCCATCCACCCTTACAAGAACTCAGTCAGGACCCAGCAGTACCTCAGCCCTGAGAGGTCCAGTACAATCCACCCCAGCTCCAACCAGTCACAACAACTGCAGAGGAGTGGAGACCAATGTTCTCTCGCACATCAGGTATCTGGGCTGAAACTAGAGAACCCAGACCATGGATACCTACAGGAATCCTTTGTGGACTGTCTCCCAGAGTGCGAGGCCTCCTCATTCCCTGTTCTGGAGGACCAGAGCTTGTTGGACTCCAGTGCTGAGCCTGAGGGACCTCGTGGTGGCAATGGGAATTCAGCCGCACTTCCCTCTCCTGGTTCAGACCAGGTGACGAGCACGGTGAATGGCCATATACCTGGTGTATTTGACGAAGGGGTGAATGTGGACTTTGGTTCCATGCTGGAAGATGGCTATGACCAGGGAAGCTTGGTGTCGGGGCTGTTGAGTCCCTCCATCTTCCAGGGCATGTCCAGGACCTCATCACGTCTCACCACCCCTCGAGCATCTGCTGCCTTCCACAGTGTGGCTCCAGGGGCAAACAACATGGCCATCGGAGACATGAACTCTCTTCTCACCACCCTTGCCGAGGAGAGCAAGTTCTTGGTTATCATGCAGTAGCTGCTCTTTATCTCTGCTTTCTCCTCTCTTAGGATAAAAAAAGGAAAAACAGAAGAGACAAATGTTGGTGTATGTGAAGAATAAAAAAAAAGGTGGCAATTATAACAACTTTATTATGTACTAAAAGTGTTCTGAAATAGCATTTGCCAAACTCTAATTTTGTAAAAGTGTTATCCTACACAAAATTGGGATGTGTCAAAAAAATATGTATAGATAAATAGTTATATTCCTTTTCTGGAATGAAGGCTATTTTTGGAAGCCTTTTTCTTTTGCATAACTACGTGATGGTGAGCAAATGTTCATGTCCTTGAACCAGTATTCTGCATATTGTCACTGTTTTTGCCGTACATGTACTCTCCATATAAGTTCATATAAGTACATGGACTGGCCCACGTGCCAAGACTCGACCGGCCTAATCGAACAGGTACAAAACTGCTCAACCCTTTCTTGAATAAAGGGGTGACACATGGATCAATAATTAAACAGATCCTGGTGACAGTTTTTTTACAGCATAGGTTTTAATAAGTGGTATATTTACATTTGTCGTCATTTTGTTTTTATATGTTACTTTTGTGAAGCTGTAAATGTTTCTGTGCTTCTATCAAGTTTTACCAAGTGGTGTTTTTTTTGTTTGTTGTTTTTTTTTTTTTGAGTCCAAAAAAGTTTTTTTTTTAAATTGACGCAAACATCTAAGTCTTCAAGGCACCATATATTGTTGTCAGCTTGATATCTACATGGCTTCGTTTAGTTAGTCTGGTAAGGTACTCACAAATGTATATAACAGTGCTTTATATTTTTGTCTGTGGTCTGATTTTTGATGTTGGCTTGCACGGTAGTTTGGAGGTGATGTGTAAATGGACGTTCGGTCCTTGATTTGGTGCTTTACATATGCTTACAAGAAGTGATAGGAGTACTTGTCAACCACTCTGAGCAGCAGTACCACGTCTGACCACCTAGGGGCAGCATATCGATAGAAAGCTCACGGAGCAAGACCCTATGAAGTGCACTCCTAGTGGGGCAAAGTGGCATTACAAGACAATGCCGTGCCGTCTCCATGCACTAAGCACAGTATTTTTAGCACAGTGGCTCTTTTTTCAACACAGCTGATCTGCGTGCCCTCATGTGGTCAAAAGTGGTATTTCTACACAGCATGACTAAGACTTAAGGTCCAGAGCACATGAAACGTGCTGCAAGTCCATGTTTTGTTTTATAGGAAATCATCTGTATTGTTTTCTCCAAAGCTCTTAAAATTCAGAATGTGTACTGCCATCAAGTATTGCAGTGACTTTGTCAATAGTGTTAGTATTGCCTTGCAGTCGTCTGTGACTGCACACAGAATATTGAGTAGTTTACCTTTTATCCAGTGTTGGAGCAATGAGGTACAAACTGTTTTATTGTTCTTCGGTACTTTTGTCATTTTTGTAGCTGTGCATTAATGGTGTTTTTTTGTTATCTCAAAGAAGTAGACATAATTTCCTTTGAAAGAAGGAAATCACTGAGGTATGTGCCTTAAACGTATCTGCCAGTTGGTAAAAAGAGATCACTGCCAATCTTCCATTGTGAATAATGAAAAAAGAAAAACAAAAATACATACATAAAACATATAAAGTGTCTTGTGAGACCTGGAAAATGATAAAAAATGACAGAACATTTATATATGAAAAGTCTGAATATCAGAGAAGTTAAGATTTGCGAAATGCATTCTACTTTTCTTTGTTTAGTTCTTTTTTTTTTTTTTTTTTAAAGTTTTCGCATTTACTGTGCTTTTATATATATTATGTAAATACATTACTCTTTCTGTAGTTTTAGCAAAAGAAATGTGGCGACCAATAAAGAACTGAAAGCAGGGATTCCCGGGCCCTGGGTCGAGGCCAGGCAGATCCGGCTCAGAGCGGAGCTGCCAGTGCCCGGCGCTGCTCCTCCGCCAGAAGAGCTGCTTCGCTCTTTTGTATCTGACAACAAATGTTTGTATTGTTTTAATAAAAACGGAAATTATATTTTACGTCTCGTTTCCCTTTTTTTGTACGAATATTATGGGGGATGCTGATTTAAATTATGGTCTGTTCTTATGAAGACCCCAACAAAAAATAAAAGTTTCAGAATAGCTCTCTGGTGCCCTCTACTGATCGTCACGGCAAACTACACCGTAACGTGTCTTGACTTCTTCCCTTACAAATTTGATTGCAGTAAATGACTTGTTTGGTTATATATTCACATTAAGGACAGTCATGTTCTCGTCTCATGTTGAGATTAAAGCCAGCAGGTGTTAACATGCCAATTCAATCACAGTTGCACCTATCCAGGTGGTTATCCAGCTACAGCCCACGCTCATTCTTACGACCACTTCAGGTTGACAGAGCATCAGCTCCCATCAGAAGCCCTTTCACGGCGCTCGTTGCAAGCATCAGGAGCTCTTGCATCACTCCCTTATTTCCCAGATGGAGAAAAATTGGACTCTTTTAGTAGGCCAGACTGCCATTACACTTTAGGGAGCACGAGTGCAATCATGTGTCGAGAATAAAGAAAAGGAAGAGTGAGACCCAGAAAAAGTAAAGTTTGTACTTCTGATGTTTAAAGGCTGCAGCTGGCTCCGTTTTGCCCCCCCCCCCCCCCTCCTCGTGTAAAACATCTTTCCCCTCTTCTGAATCTTTGCTGCATTTAATTGTTAGTGTTGTTGACTGTGTCAGCAGTGCATTTTCACATTCAAATAAAAAACAGGTGTTTGTATACAAGAGGAAACATTTTATTACTAAAAAGCCGTTTTATACTGAAGGTGCTCTTTCAGCAGCGTTTCCACGACTATTCTTTATTGAAATCACAAGATTGGTTTTACCACTTAATGGGAGTGAAATTAAACATACACCAAAAAAAAAAACAAAAAAAACCCCCCCAGCAACTATGGACTATGTACAACACTGGGAGGGAAGGGTCACAGATGTGGCTTCTGTAGGTCTGCATTGTTTGGTTTTTGAACAAACTGGGCTCATAGAGGAGGCACTTGAATGTGAGAGCCTTACGAGCCAGGACCTAGCCAGAGCGCTGGAAGGAGAGGAAAGTTAAAACCAAAAGAAAAAAAAAAAAACAAAAACTATCTACCCTGGAGGGGAAAAAAAAGAAGAAGCATAATATGCATGTATTCCTTCAACTCAGGCCTCAATAACCAGGGGGTGCAACAAGACGGTTGGGGAGGAGTCGCTGTTACATGTGGGACACAGATCCACATACAGAGCATTTACACAGGCCTGCACCACAGAAACCCAGAGCACAAAGGGTGCACATTCAAAAGCATGCATCGCCCCACTGAGTAATGTGGTTAAAAGAAAAAAAAAAAAAAAAAAAAAGAAAGAAAAAAAAATCTACGACAAAATTTAACTGTCTGCTGCTTAGGATTGTTAATGCAATAGACATACAGTATGTACAGGAATCATTTTTTTTTAAAACATCTGTCACTCCAATGCCAGTTAAATTAAAAAAAAAAAAATATCCAGGACTGTATTGCAGGGTTTGAAGGTAAATTTACAATGAAAATCGCAGAAATCAGTGTCTTCGAGAAAGGCTACCGTTTTAATGATCTATTTACAATAAAACACAATAATGTATCCATTAACAAAATAATGTTGAGGAGGAAGAAAACTCAGTGACATTCTGAAACAAAGTCTGTGGGTTGGCTGCCTCGCTGCGGAGCTCCCGTCAGAGCTGGTTTAGTGGTCGGCCTGTTCTGTCCACCTGCTCTGGGAGTGTGTGGCGTTCAGGGGGTCAGATTTTCTCCTGGATAAACGGGTGCTGCAGAGCCTGGTTGATGCTGATGCGTTTGGCCGGGTCCAGCATCAGTGTGCCCTCCAGCAGGTCCTTCAGCTGCATTACCTTCTTCCTCTGGTCCTCGGGCAGTCGCTGGCCTCCTATCATGTCTGCCAGCAGGTCTTTGGTGGGGTTGATGGTACTCATTACCGTCACCTTCTCCTAGTTGGGCAAAGGAAAAATTAAAAAGTCAACCAGTATTTGCGGAACATTTTCCGTGCATTCAGTAAATCAGAGAAGTGTACTCTGATCAGCTGTGATGTGCTGTAGAAAGAGGAGCAACATCTCACCCGTTCTGTCACTTTGTCTACTTCAATGTACAGGAAGTTCAAGTTCTGATCGAAGTGCTGGTCTTTGAACAAGCCTTTACGGATCATCTGAGGAAAGAATCCATCACATTGCATCACTGCTTGAACACTGAAGCAGAAACACTTCTCACTTCATACTGGAGAGGAACTGGAATTTTATGATGCAATATATTACCTTGTTGGGCATCTTCCCCTTGAGGTCCATTGCCAGCTTGATCATGTGATTGTTGGAAGATCCAGGAAACAGGATTTTGCCGGTGTAAAGCTCGTATAACGTGCAGCCAACAGACCACATGTCAATGCCATAGTCATAAGGCTTTCCTATGACTGAGAAGAAAATCGTAAGTAAAGCAGGACATTAAGAGACGTTTTTTTGGTCTTTGAGAACACAAAATAGTCCAACTTACTAATTTCAGGAGCCCTGTAAAATCTGCTGACCAGATATGGCGTGATATCGTTGTCCGCCACATGTGAAGCAGAACCGAAGTCACAAAGCTTCAGAATGGTTTTCGACTCGTTCACCTGTGAAGGAGAAAGCCTTTTATTACAAACAAACTTCCCATTTTGACTATCTTTTCACTGGAAATGAGTGAAAATATGTCACGATACCAGGATATTATCTGGCTTGATGTCAGCGTGGAGGATGTTGCATCGTTTGAGCAACTTGAGGGCCAAGAAAAGCTGTTGGCTGTAGGAACGAACAGCTTTGATGTGGAGCCCAACATCTTTGCCGTATTTCTTCAGCACCTCTCGCAAATTCATACTGAAGATGAGACAAAACATGAGGAACTGTGGCCATCAGATGAATACTGCAGCGAAATGTACGTGAAATGTACTCATAAACAGAATGTGGGCCGTCACTGTTGAAGTACCTCAGAGGCTCGAACACCAGACAAAGGTGCTGCTTGTGGTAGAAGTGCCGGAAAAGGCGGAGGCAGTGAAACTTGTCATCAGGATCTGCATCATTCAGCTTCTTGAGGAATTCTAACTCTTTCAAACCAGTTTTCTGCCTGTTCATCAAAAACAAATGTTTGTAATTGTCAACATGTAGGATTTCAAAATTATAAAATGACAAGTACTAAAAATCTTTTATAAAATGGGGACTGACATGAGCTCGTTGTTCCTGATTATCTTGACCGCCACCTCCTGGCCAGCCCTGGCGGTGTCCCTGGCTCTGACCACGTTGCTGAACACACCCTGGCCCGTGTAACCATACACGTCATAGCGCTTGTCCAGGATCTCTCCAATATTAACCCCTGAACAACCACACCACCCACAGCATTGGAAAGCAGTTGCATCACTTAAACACGAACATACATTAACAACGTTGGCAGGTTCGGGTTTTTCCCCACAGCAGCAGGGCATTAAGCTTCCACTCGAGGTCACTTCAGGATACTTTCCATGCTGCAGATGCACCTGTGATTAACGGGAAGGTTTTAGCAGCAGTTTAACTTACGGTAGTAACCCTCAGCATCGGTCCAGTTGTCCCTGAGGTTGGGGTTCTCCTTGAAGTCCTTTCCAACACCAGCTGCTCTCATCCTGGCACTCTGCAGAGACGGCACAAAACACGGCATGCTAAAATGCAAAAGATCAACGTTCCTAAGAAAGAAAAAGAAAGCTCATCACGAGAATACTTACATCAAAGTCGGCAGCAAACATGTCGTCCGATTCCGTAAACATGTCGGGGGCTGATGGCTTCTTGGGGTTAGAACCTGCAAGAAATCAAAACCACAAATCAGATCATAACACCACGCGGGTTCTTTGGCTCACTCAACATATTGTTAAAAAAAACAAACAGTATATCTGGAACATGTGTTTGATTCACATACTCTGCAGAGATCAAAACATGCTGCAGGTGGCAGACACAACCAGGCTTTGGATTACAAGCCAGCAACTGAATGAACACATGACAGAAACAAAAAATAAACAAAATTAAAATCCCTGCATCACAAAAGTGCATTTCACACAGTTCATGCCACTGATTACCATGTGCAGACATGTGAACTTTGGTCAGTCTCCAATGTTGACAATGTGTTTATGTGAAAATGCCAAACTGTTACCAACTGCAGGGAAGTGCCAATATTGATTTACATTATCGTTCCAATTAAAAGGTGGAGTTAAAATGTTGGCAATCCCATTGAAGCTTTTAAAAGTTTCGATTTCTCTATTTTTTGCAGGGCTGATGATGACAGTTGAGTTCAATAGTATTTAAAAAAAACAAAAACAAAACTTAGAGGCTTGTCCACATGTAGCTTTGACTCCCTGAGCCCTGCCTCCTGTGTTCAGCGTACATATTAACGCTTTCTTTAGAGCTCCCATCAAAAGGGGCCGTCTTTTTTCTGACTGTACTTGTATGGACCTTAACATGGTTTCTCCATGGAGAATGATGGAAACCAAACAGTTTGGTGAAGACCGTGAAGAACAGCAACAACTGTTCTCGTGTCTTTGCCAGGCTGACCACACAACAGAAGATCTTATGATGATTTTGGATCGGATTTGTCCAGCAACGACGGTGGAGGGGCGGCCTGATATGATGCCCGTCACAAAGCAATTATTTATCTGATTATTCCTGAACCGTGCGGCGTCTGAGGTTATTTTAGTGCTTCCAGTCCAGTCAGAACCAGGCTGATCATTGATTGCAAAAATCAAACATGCTTGATCTTGCAAACATCACAGTGAACAGAACCTGAAGGAAACTGCTCCTTCATTTTAAATGACTTTTCATAAATGACAACCGGGCGTAACAAGTCACCTGCTGCTGCTTGTCTGAAGTGTGTGCGGTTCATTCAGTTGGTCTTGTACACCAACAAGTCTGCTTATTTTCATCAGGACATTACCGTCTTTCTCCTGAGCGATGAGGTTGTGCTTGGCTTTGATGTTTGCCTCGAAGGTGTTGAGGTTCTCGCGTTCGTACTCCTTCACATCTGCGGCGACGCGCTCCAAGATGTCGTCAGGTGAAGGCGAGCGACTCCGTGTGCTGCTCTGGGGGCTGCTGGGCTCTGATATCATGTTGGTGTCCTCATTCACAACCTTGTATTTCTGTGCAGTTAAAGTAAAAGGAGGAAACCTTTGTGAGAGGAGACTGCTGGGAAGAACTTCAACATTAACACAGAGTATAAACAGACCTGGACGATGGCCATGCGCTGCTGGCGCCGCTGTTCAATGAGAGCTTCCTCATCTATCTCTTCACCTTCAAAGTCCTCCAACCTGCAAACGAAATCCAGGATTTGAGAAACACGGGACTAAAGTTTCCTGAAAAAGATGTAACATTAAATGCTGTGATGAACGATCTTTCACGCACACTTCATCCTCGGAGGATTCCTGTTCAACTTTCATTCCCTCCGAGAGGCTGCCTTTAAACTTGTCTTCATCTCGGCTGCGCCGCCGTCTCCTCTCCCGATCCCGGGACGTTGAGCGTCGATACTGCCGGAGTCTACCATACCTGTCTCTCTCCCCAGACCTGCACGTATACCGATAGAGATGATTCATCAGTGCATTAATAAATAAATAAATTGCTGCAACACAAAGTCACATTTTTTCCATCATAAACGGTGACTGCAGATTGAAAAAGGCGAGCTGTTGTTACCGGCGTCTTAGAGGAGACCTGCTTCGTCTGCGGGGTGAGGAGCGAGAGCGTCGTCTTGGTGATGGAGATCTCCTCCTGAGAGGTGAGCGACTGATCCTGCGGCGAGAAGCCGACCTGGGACTCTTCTCTCGAGATCTGTCTCGGCCAAGTCCGGCATCGAGCCGAGAGCGCTTCCTAGAACAAGAAGCACATGTTAACATCATTATACCGCACTGGGATATTTGTTTTTCAGTGTAGTGTCGTCTGTTTTAACTGTTCTCTGACCTCAGCGGCGAGTCCTGCCTCTCAGCCTCCCTCCTCCTGGCGTCTGCTGATCGGCTGCGGGCTCTCCTCGGTGAGGACCTTGTTCTTGATGGAGAGTGGCTCTGTTTTGATATCCTCTCAGAGACGCTGGCTGCCGGATGGTGGGTGTCTCTATGGCGAGGGGAAGTGCTGCGTTTCCTCCTGGGACTGTGCTCCCCTCGCCTATGAGGGGAGCGGTTCTCTTTCCCTAATGAAGTGTCCTTGGATGGAGACTTAGCTGGCCGTTTGTCCCGGTCACCATCTGACCGGCTTGGCCGTTCTCTTCCAGGCGATCGGGACCGTCGGCTGGCTCTTTCTTTGTTTGGTCTGTCATCCCGCTGCGGTGAGGAACGCTTATCAGTGCGACCGACTTTCTGCTCAGCTCTTACGGTTGAAGGAGAATTGGACTTCCTCCTCTCCTTGGACTGATCAGTGCTGTCTGAATGCTTTTTTTCCTTTGACCTGCTCCTGCCACGGACCCTGTCTTTAACCACTGTGTCCTTGGTGCTTTTGGTCCCCTTGTCCTGCTTTGGATCTTTGGCAGGCTTCTCTGCAGACTTACTCCGACTACGACGCTTGGAGCTCGTTTTACTGCCCTCTGTTGAGTCCCGTCTAGATTTACCACTTTTCCCTCCTCTGGGAGATATGGGTTTACCTGAGCTGCCCCTTGGACGCTGTTCTCCATTTCTGAACCTCACATCTCCATCCTCTTCAGATCCAGAGTTATACCCCTGAAGGATCAAACCCATCCCAGACTGAACCTTTCCCTCCATCAACTGGCTATCCAGCTCAGCTTTGATCAAGGCCCTCTGTTTCTCCAAATCTTCTAACAAGGCCCTGTCGTCCAGACTCGGATTTCCAGAGGATGGAGACGACTCCATTTTCCTGTGGCTGGAGGAGCCAAAGATGACAGCAGCGGACGGTGATAACCCCTCTTTGCGTTTGTGTTTCCTATGTTTGTGGCGATGCTTGCGTTTGCGCTCCTTGTCTTCATCGGATGCATGTTTGTGCTTCTTGTGCTTACTACGATGCTTGTGTTTTTTCCTCTTATGTTTCCCGCTGCTGCTGTGATGTTTGGACTCCTCTGCAGTCTTCTCACCGTTATTTTCAGCCTCCTCCTAGAAAGTGAATATATTACAATTACAAATAATTCAGATGTTACGTCATCTGCCTATGTTAAAGGTCTAACATGGCTGATCCTTCAACTTTATATTACAGAACTTTCCAAGATAGAACAAGAGCGCTGCTGAACTCTGAACATGAGATTACAATAGAAGTGTGAGAAAACCCATGTTGATTTGAAGTCACATTTTCAGGTGTAGCTCTGGTCCAGCCCTACCTCTTCCTCCTCTTCTTCCTCAGACACGTCGCCACTATCTTCATTCCCACTTCTTTCATGGCTTTCCAGGTCCTGTTTTCTGTTTAAAAGAGCAAAATATTAAAGGGTGTCAAAGATTATAACACAAAATCATTCAAAACACCAAGTCATTCAGACTGAATTAGGTAGTTGACATCAACTGCAGAGATGTTTGTAGCAAACACTAATTATGGTCATATTGTTTGCTTGCTGATATTAGAGTTGAAACAATTTTGAAGTCACTTTACGTACAACGATTAACATGGCCAGCTGTACCCTTCCACTTTGGCAGAATTCTCTTGTGAAATGGGTTTAATTCCCCTTTAAATTCACAGCCACTTCAGCTGGTACAGAACACACCGATCCAATCACAGCAGGCCAGGAGAAGGCTTTCAGTCATGACTCATACAATAACTACTGCTCAAAACTAGGGCTACACAAAATTACCACAATACCAGTAGTTAGTGCTTTAAAAAAATCCAAAAAAGCCATTTTATTCACTTTATGCAACAAAAAATAAAATACACTGTTTTTATTTAAGAAAGTCAACAAGTTAACTAATTTCACTCCCCTTACAGAGAAGAATTACTTGATTTACAAATTAGTTTCCTGTGCACATAAAGGGCAAAGTAACAGTACCCCATAACACAATCTCTGCTCCAACATTTTTTAAAACACAGAAGACAACTAAAACATCCCTCAATTTGCCTACTGCACCTAAACCTACTAGATTCCAGCGATGTGAAAGGCAGTTAATCTTTCACGATGAATTTTTGACAGTCCTTTGACAGTCTACCATTTTTTTCCTGCATCATCTTCATCATCACGCATCATCTTGGTAATGGAGAATGTGCTGCTCTTGGCTGCGGAAGCTGCAGTTGCAGCCTGCCTGGCGTTTCCTGTGGGGTTATTTTTAAAGTTAGAAATGAAAAGTGACAGCCTTTCCAGTTCATAACTGAAGACGAATTTTTTATAGCGAGTGCTGTACCTTCACTGGACGAAACGCGGAGGCTGCGATGAAGACATAGCGGATTTGCTAAAGCAGGTAAAAACGCTGCACAGCTTTAGGTTGGAACTGTGCTTCATTTGCAGGTGATCTTGATGTTGTTGGCGTTATCACCCTTGTGAGCCACTGTGCTTGGTATATATAACAATTAACGGCACTCTCATAAAGTTAACTACGTTATCATTTATGGGCGGTAAAATGAAGAACATCTTTCAGCTAAATAATGTGAAAACACCGTCATTACCACTAACAGCACTGCTTTTCTAGTAGCTTCCTGTAACTGTGGTACTAGCTGGAACCTACTCTACTCTTGAGTCATTTGGTATCAACAACAACTAGTCAACGCACTAATGCATTTGTCACCAGCGTTGTCGTGTTTGTTGGTTTTGGTTCCTCCAGTATGATTTAAAAAAAAAAAAAAAAAAAAAAAAAAAAAAAAAAAAACCCACAAATTTTTGTGTGCTTTTTGTGCTCATTTTATTTTCCAGCTGCTTAAAAAAAAAAAAAAAAAAAAAAAAGAGCTTTTAAAATTTGCTAACAATTCTGTCCACTAATATTATAGTTTAAAGTATTTCCTTTTAACTATAGCTGCAAAACAAAGTTTCATACAAAAACTAACAAGGTTTGTGTTTGGTAGATTATTTCTTAACTAGGCAATAAATCATACTGTTGGAAAGCCCGTTTATTTCCCTTTTCAGTGGCGTAAGGAGGGATGAGCAGCAGAGCTGAGTATGTGGGTTGCGCCCATGAAAAATTACCCGAATCTTCTCTGCCGATGCCCAACAGCTTATTTGGCCATTGACACTAGTTTGGTGTTTGATGGATTAGATGATTGAAGTTTGCAAGAACAACACATATTTGGAATTTAACAATTCACCCATTTAACAGGAGCCTCAGTAGCGTCTGGAAGAACCATACTTGGCCACGACAGCCTGGAACCTCATCATCCTGCTGGTCATGCATTGCTGTGGGATGGTTCTTCAACCAGCATTGCCACAAATCAGCCAACGTGGTTATGTTGGTCTCTCTGGCATGAACAGCACACCCAAGTTGATCTATGGTGTTCTATGGATTTGAGTTCTGGATCATTGGCAGCTGATTTGATCCTCTCCACTCCCAAATTCTAGAGGTAGTCTCTGATAAACTCTGGTCTCTGAAGGCAAAAATCATCTTGGAGGATAGAGTTCAGTCCCAGACTATGGAGATATGGGCTTGCCAGTGGTTGCAGAATCTCATCTTGATATCTCTCTACACTGAGATTGCCTTCAATGACGACGAGCATTGTTTGTCCAGTGTGGAAGATGCTGCCCCACACCATCACACTGACCCTACAATCCAACTGCTGCATGCAGAACCTGGACTCATCTCTGAACTTCCTCCACATGTTCAGATTCCAGTGCACGTGATGCCGACACCAGCGCAAGAGTCAACGGCAAAATAAGCTGTTGGTCACTGGCAAAGAAGATTTTGAAATTTTTCATGGGTGCAAGCCACAAACTCAGGTCTGCTGCTCATCCCACAAATAACTGTTCCTTACAAATGTGGGACCATTTAAAAACGGAAATAAACAGGCTTTCAATGTGACACAAACTCGAATAAGTGACATATAATCTTAACATTAATCTGAAGTCTGTCAAGACAAAGTAAATCATGGCTTCCCGGGCGGGTGTGCGGGTGTTTTATCTCCCGTGTATAAGACAGGTGGACATCTACTACTGAATCACGTAAAAGATATTTGTGCACAACATAATGATGCAAGTGCAGCAACAGCTGTGTGGAAATAAAGAGGCTCCACAACAGCTGATGTTAACAAAAACCTAAATCTGCTGGCAGCTGCTGCCACAACATCACTAATTTGTTTGCGCCTTTAACGTCACCACATAGAATAAAAATGTATTTATAATAACATAAACTGACACCAAGGGAAAGAAAAAAACCCAGACTTTATTCCAGTTGGAGCACACCGTCCCCAGGATGAAGTTTTCGACGCTGTGGTCTCCAGGACGACGGCATCTCATGTCATCGTGGACGCGGCGGGTGTCGTTACAGAAAACCAAGGTTACGTAATCTCCGCGATTTCACTGGAAGCGGGGAAAGCGTCTAATCGACGCCCCACATGGGACGGCTCGTGACGCCGCGGGATGCGAGCCTCTGCAACACAGCCACTCGCTGGCGTGTCTGTAAACTTTGTGAGCGGTTTCGCGGAGCGCCAAGAGGATCCAGTTAGCTCCGACGCGCTACGCGTCTTTAGCAAACTTGGAGCTAGCGGCCGATTTAATCCACGCCAACGCACGCCCTGGGACCTAAAAAGTACGCGCGCACGCGCTTTGGCGGGAACTCGACGGCGAAGCGACCCCAAGTGAACACAACTGACGTCCACATGTTCATCCCGCACGTTTTTCCGAAACTTGACGCCAGCGCGGCTGGAGCCGTTAGCCGGGCAGCTAAAGCCGTTAGCCGCCGCGCTAAGCTCGTAACCTCGCCGGGCAGCGGCGCCAACCCGCCGCGCTCTCCGGCGCCAGCCGTTTCAACGCTCCCCGTCTGATTTCAGACCTGAAAGGCGCCCGCGCCTTATTGCGAGAGAGGTACCTGGTCTTTAATTAAATTACTCACACGTGCTCGTTGCCATTATTCATTCTTCTAGACGCGATGTCCATCTCAACGTCAGCCATTTTCCTCGGCTGAAGGGCCTCCTTCTTCTTCGACGATTTGGGAGCACGGCTCTACGAAAACGCTTGCGGGCGCTCTGATGTATTGGCGGCGCACTGCAGACCATATTTGCGCCTTTTTTTTTTGGCTTTTTGTTCTTTTGTCCACCAGGGTGTATTATTGCTCAACTTGCAAAATCTGAAGATTTTGGTACAGGTTTAAAGCATGCTGCTCTCTTTAACTACCCAGAACAGAAAACAGTCCAGAAGAGACCAAAATAGTCCTCACCCCACTGGTTGCATTTGACACAGAGAGGATAGAGAGTTGTTCCACACATTTCTTTTACCTTTGCTTTTTTTTTTTTCTTTTTCTTTTGTAGATGTTCATTTTGACACTTTTGAAACAAGGTTTTGATGACTCGCATGTAAAGGTCATATTTGTGCAGCAAATCAGCTCCTCAGAGGGCTTCTCTAACTCTGAGCGCCTTGCAAGGGTTAAAAGCTTTCCCAACCTTCCACACAATTAACTTTGCTCAGTTTGCTTCTGATAACAAGAACTGAGCAGCCACTTAACTTAAAAAGCTTTGCTATCTTCTCTAAAGTCATCCAGTTGTTGCTTGACAAGGATTGAGGAGTATGAGCACTTGTAAAGCTTTATAATCTGCTTCACCTGATCATTCCCAACAATCAATGAGCAAAGGTCTCAATAAACAAAATCATGCTCCTTTGCCCCTTTTTACATCAAAACCTTTACAACTAAAAAATATATGTAAATACAGCATAAAATATTGCGAAGATGATTTTATATTTTTCTTTAAGGGATCAGTTCATCTTCCATTAATTTAATGTTTCTCAGTGAAATCTTGACCAGCGTGCTGGTCACTAGCTACAAGTTTACAAAGCTTTCTTTGTAATTGTGTAGTGCCGCATGATGTCAACTACTGAAGAAGATGAAAACCTCCTGAGAAACATCCAAAACGTCTTGGAAAAGAGAGGAAAACAAGAGCCAGACGGCATACTCGGGCTCTGGGAAGCTGTTCAGGTTGCTATCACCACAGGAGAGCCCTGGAGGTCAATTAGTGGATCATGTGGCTGCAGAAGGCCCCACATGCACCCCATGGTCGTGCTCCTTCATGTGCACCATTGGTATGCAGAGCAAAAATATTACGTAAATGCTCAATTTATATTTTTTCTCCTCCAAAGCAGCTGTTGAACAGCATTTCCAAATGTTTCACAGTTGTTAATGCAACAGGGAAAAGCATGTGACTGTAGTGGGCTAAAAAAAACATTACAGAAGCACCTGTTACCTGATACCTAAGGAGTTTATTTTCTCTTATATATTTGTACATTTTAGCAGATTCTAGCACTGACCATAGACCCCGTTACTGATTTGATATAAATATATATTAACAGCTGAGATTTAAACCCAACTTGGATTGCTTTCACCTGCAGAGCAGCTACTTTTAAAACCAACAAAAATAACCTTGAAATCCTTTGTAGATGAAGGCTTAATAAAAACGCAGTGAACAGGAAGAAGCCCAATATTTATTAATATTAATTAATTCAATGTTTTAGAAACAGCCTAATAAGCTTAACAAGTTATATTTCTGTAAGTGTGACAGCATTTTTTTTTATTACACTCATCAGACTTGACAAAATGCTACAATGTGGTGAGTTAGTTTTCAAAGGGGAAACCAAAATATGTGGCTGCGACAATGAGAAGATAAAAGTGTGAAACATTAACTTTCATGTGCTTTCTCGTATAAAGTGATAAATGTATTGAGGCAGGTTTGACACATTGCGTTGCAGGAAAATGCAAAGATGATGTCTTGCGATACAGCGCAGTGAAATTGTAAGACTTTAACGCCTTTAACGGCTGTTAATATCCCCTCTGTGCAGTTTTATAGGAAGCAGTAAATTGTGTTATTGTGAGGCATCTTTGGCTGCATATTTTCTGTGTTGAGGAAGTATTGGAGGCGTGAAGATATAACGGCATTAAGCTGAGAATCTGGCAGATGGATCTGCAGATGTTACTGTTATCACTGGGGGTTTAAATTACATCTCGGTGTTTGTATGCCGAGTTCAAACACCCAAAACATTTTGTCTGATACTGTTTCAGACTATATTTCAAATGTGCAGACGTAGCACGTTTTTTTTTGGGACTTAAATTATTTTTCTGGACCCCTTATTGATAGAAATATCTACCTAACGTTGAATGTGTAGACGGCGCACGGCCGTAACTCACAGACTGGGCCTTCTGCTGTTCAGCGTATCTCAGATTTATATAGTAAAGCTGCAGACAGGAGGTCCTGCAGCACTTTAAAGTTCCAGTCACAGAGTCGTTTCTAGTGTGGAGACCCCTGTTCCGGTGGGACCAGCAAACCATGCTTGTACACAATATCAGACACGTGTTGTGTCCTAATCTGAACAGCGCCTCCACATGTAGTTTATGGCTTATTATTTGTTTGTCTTGTTGGAATATACAAAGATTAGACCCCTCTGTTGGACAAATGAATTCCCTGAAGTTTTTACAGTGTTTTTTTTCCTGTGTGCATATCCTGCGTGCTCTTATTTTGTCATTAATTTTAACCGTAATTATTTCTAAAAACTGTAGCAGGCCCATTCATGAATGAAGTATTGACCATTTGATCAGAGCCAGGGAAATACGCCATAGAGCAATGTGTGAGATTTGATCTGCAAATGTAAGATAGATTTGATATATTTAAAATTAAAGGCATCAACTTTGGAGTTTAAATGAGCCTTTAATTTGGTGGTTCAATAAGTGGTCACAGTCCCGACCGGCACTTCCATGAGAGATCATATTTTTCCTTTTTTAGCATCCGGAGATTGGCTTCTGACTTAAAAATAGACATTCAAATCCACTTTATTGTGTAATAAATCCTTGGTGGCCAAACTAACCCACCTGAACCATCATCTTGCTCTTTATAATCTCACGAGGACTGGATTGAAGTGGAAAATAGGCCACTGCAACATTTTGGCTTTCTTTGCACCGCAGTCAGAATGAAACCGAGATGGTTTGTGTTTTTGTCCCCCTCATCACCATTACATTTTGTAATATACATCAATGTTTGCATTCCAGGCCTGTAACACATATTTAAAAGAAAAAAAAAATGTTGGAACATTATTGCCCTTCTGACTTTGTTGTCATTCCTTCAAACAACAGTTAAACGCAACAAAAACATTTGAATGTGCTATTTTGTCACCTTCTGCATTTATGTCTGAAGGAGTACAGCAGTAACGGGGTCTTTATTGTTGCTTTATGAATAAAAGTTCTCCACACATTCACCTTCAGGCAAGTCCAGTACCTGCCACAGGTGCAGAATGTGGTTGTTAATTGTCATTTTAAAAAATACTATACTATAATTGTTCATCCCTGGAAAAAGATACGGTCTTGAAGGCAGAATATGTGGCTCTAGAATATAAATGTACCTTTCTGTACATCACAGATCCTAGTGTTTTAACTAGGTGATAACAGTCTGGATGGTCATTTCTGTTTTTGGTCCGGTGACGGCATTAAAGACGAAAAGTAAACCTTTTTTTAATAAAGATCTGGCATACTGATATTTCTGACCACGGCGCATGTATCTAATGCGGATGTTTCCTGCCAGGTGCATCCAAACCTCTGGACAAGCCTGACATGTGCTTCTTCTCTGCAAAGGTTTCCCACCGTAGTCTCTTGGTGTTCATGCAGTCATATCAGCTGTTCGTGGAGTTGAGGGACCAGAGATCGCAGCTGTCAGACTTGTTGCACACTTGTCTTTTGTGCAATGAAATCCTGTAGATTTGCATTGTAGATGGAGAAATATGCAGTTTCTTTCCAATCTTTCTTTAAAGATTATAATTTATTTTACTCTTAGGAATGTTTTCTTAAGCATTTACTAACAAAGTGAGGATCTTCAGTCCATCCTTTCTGCTCAGAGATCAATCTTTTATGGATGCTACTTTTGTACCAAATTATCTTTAAATCATCTGTCTAAAATAACATCTTTACTCCTTTTACTCCTTACTAACAGTAATATACCCAATACAAACTTTATTTTATAATGTAACACAGGCCTAAAATGCAAAGAAATTAAAGTCAGAGTAAATGTAAACATGACCTTTTATGGTTTTATTTATGTCGCCAACGTTATCCCAACGTTTTCTGATTTATTTAACTTTTCTTACTCTTTGTATTTAGTTATTTTGTTTTTGTACAGTATCCTGGTGTACTTTTAAACTCTTTTAATGTGGTTTTTTTAAAACGATCTTGAATATTTCAGTGCTATTCACAGGTTGCTTGTGTTGTTAATCTATCCTATTGTATTTGATTTCCACTTTTATTCCCTTTAAAGTTTTCCTTTTGCACCGAGAAGCACTTTAATTGCATTTGAAAAGTGCTACATAAACAAACCACGATGTTCATACATATACATATTGTTTTATTGCACCTGTAGCTTGACGTGCCACGGAAAGAACAGTCACAGAGATTTCTTGGTGCACCAGGCTCACAGATCTTATTTATGACTTTTGCTGGAACCCGCATTTGCATAATGAGAGAATAAAAGCAGCAGACGTTTGGTCTGCCTGGACTCATCGGGCCTCCACTCTCCAAGCTTCACTGGAGACACAATGAGGACGAGGCCATAAAATATGGGGTCCAACAGATGCCCGCTGCAGACAACCTCAGTCCATTATAGAGCCTGTTAAAGATGCTGGACGAGTTTTCTAACCCGCTGTCACTCAAACCCAAACGCTCTATAATGTTTTTTTGTCTTCTAGTGTGGACAACGACAGAGTTATCGCTCAGAACGGCTTCCTCTTGTTAAAGCTGTGCCAGTGTTTTTCAGTGAGAGGGAAACGCCTGCTTTCATGAACGCAGATGCTCTTTGTCCTCTGACAGATGTGTCCATCTTTGCTTTAGTTTCTTTTCTCATTCTTTCTTAAGAGTTTTGCTGTAAAAGCCCCTGGTGTTTGGCTTTGTGAGAGAATAGGTGCAGGCACACAATATATGAGTGTAAAGAGCTGGGTTTGAGAGTATAACCTAAACATATGGCCTCCTCGGGAGGATTCAATTTATGCTTACTTTAATGGAAGTGATGACACAGGATATTATATCCCTTAAGTCAACAACAATGATTTTAATGTGAACATTTTGTATAGGTTTAGAATCGGTTCAAACAACGTTAGGTCATCCTAGTAAAAAGCTTTAACTCCTGATAATTTGTTCTAGTTATATTAAAATGCAGAAAATATTTTTTCTTTTTTTTTATTTATATGGTTTATGGTTTCTGTTAGTTTTGGTTCACACGTGTTCTTTCCTTTAAAGCCCTGTTCAGCATTTATTTATATTATCCTTGATTGTTTTGATTTAACCTCCCATTCCGGCCTGGTTTCACTGCTTGGTGATTGTTGCCACCCGTATCGCTGTTTCCTTGATTGTTCCACCTGTTTCCGTTCTGCCCTGGATGTCTAACCCTTTGTCTCTCTTTGTTTGTTTCCTACCCCTTATCACCTACTTCCTGGTTGTGTTCTATTATTTCCTTGCTCGTCTTTGGATTTTGTGTTTGGGCTTTTTTGAATTCCTGGGTCATACTCCTGCATCTGTGACAGTTTCTCCATAAATTTAGAGTCAATCCAAGGCGCTATGATGTTAATCAGGTGTAAGTCAAATATCAAATAAGCTCCATGTTCTCTACATTAGTTATTAGGAGAATTATGTTTGTCTTAGTAATTAATAGTTATTCATTTGATCTGTGAAAGAGCCCTTGTGACAGGTTTGGTCTTGAATACAGCAACAGCTTATCTTTGCCCCTAAAACAGCTACCAAATGGTTTGGCAGCTACTAGAACTAAGTGCCAAACTACAGCATATCTTCTCAGGATGCAGGACAGTAGTCTGCTATGAGGTACAAATAAATGGAGCTACAAACCATTGCCAAGGAAGCTGACAGAGGAGGTAGAACATTGCCTGCATGAAATAACCAGGAGTTTGGTTTGGAGAGAGCTTCAAAACATCCTATCAAAACTCTTCTCACCTTGTAAGGAGAGGAGCTTAAGAGTAGTAGAACAGCTTCATTTCCCAGGGGAGATCTCTGCAACAGCAGAGATGTTTACCTTGCTACTGTCAAACTGAATAATCCATTCATCCATTCATTTTCTATACCTGTTTTATTCTTTGCAGGGTCACGGGGGTCTGCCGGAGCCTATCCCGACTCATTACAGGCGAGAGGCAGGGGTCCACCTGGACAGGTCGCCAGTCTATCGCAGAGCTTAACCGAATAATATTTCATTAATTCCCAAAGGTGAAATCATAATATTGCAGTGTAAATTAAAATAAAAATGAGACGAGAAACCTTCAGATCATGGATGTGATTAAACTCTCCAGAGTTTGTTGTAAATCCATTAGGGTGTCGAGTTTTGCCTGGTAAAAATTGCGTTGATGGATTAAGCAGGTATAGATGGATGGATGGATGGATGGATGGATGGATGGATGGATGGATGGATGGATGGATGGATGGATGGATGGGTGGATGGATTCATTTGTGTGTATTATTTCATATGTCAGGCTTTAAATCGTTAAGTTTTTGTGTTGGGGAACTAGCAGACACTTTTTCCTCAGTATAAACAAAAATCCTGTAGGTACTTCCAAATAATTCCTGTTAAAATAGTGTCCATCCATCCATTTGCTATCTATAACAGCAAAATTCCTGGTTAGGGTAGTAGGGATCCACTCGAACTATTCCCACCCCTATAGACAAAAGGCAGGGGTAACTGTGGATAGGGAACCAGGCCACCACAGGGCCTAGAATAGTGTCAACATGCCAAAAACTTGAGGAATTCTTCTTAAATCTTTTCTGGCTTCATAAGGTATTAATTTATTAGAACAAGAGGTTTTACTCACACACACACACACACACACACACACACACACACACACACACACACACACACACACACACACACACACACACAACAAAATCTGGCCCCTCATAGTGGGACATCAGCTCACATCAGTGTGCTGTCCTTCTTCTGCCCCCACAGAGGTTTGGCATTTGCTCTGTTGTAACAAGAGACAAATGTGTGAGGCAGACTTGCGTAGGAAAAAAGTAATTTTTTCCACAGATATACTCTTTCCCAGAATTATATTGAAGAGAGGTACTGAGGCAGAATGTGCTGACTATGAATGTGGGTAAACCGCACAGCGAAGGCCAGTGTTAGATATACAGCTTCTGTTATTACTCAGAGGGAGAAGGACGACTTTTCTGATAAAACACACGCAGCTTGTTCATGTAATATAATCTCAGTAATCATTTGTGCTTTAAATGAAACGCACGTGAAGTGTGCAAAACTGGCACTTCGTGAAAGATTGATCTTTAGCAAATTTAAAGTATGAGATGAGCTTCTCACTTTTTATATACTTCCCATGTTTCTTTAGTTTTGCCATTCTTTTTAAACTCAAAAAGGTTGCCACTTTAATGTGTGTAACAGCAGTTGAAAATAAAACATTAGACATAATGTTAATTCAAAGTTTAAAACCATAAAAATCTTATTTGACCCAATACTTTTCTCCAGTTAGTAATTAATGGTAAAACATCATTGATTCCAGCAGAATTTGTTGCACGTCATGTGTTTGGTGATAATAACCTATTGATCAAATGTTGGTTTGTTACACTGACATACTGATTAATGGCATTTCCAGTAAATGTTGTACATTATAGTCTATGTAAGACTATAATGTCAGTTATATAAACTGCAGTTAGTTTTTTGGCAAACAGTCTTGCTGTCTAAAGGGTTCAGACTCGGTCATTACATTAAGACTGGACTCCAAACCTCCACCAGACTACGTATCAGTTAAAAACCAGCGCTCCCTGCCAGCAAAGACGACATGTCTTTGTAAAAAGTTATATATAAAATTCAGTCTCATTCCTTAACCATAACACAACAATTTAGCCTCAGTACAAGTCTCTGCTGCTTTGTTATTAGAGGATGTCACAGCGTTTTATTTTTTTCCCTTGTTCTTCCCACTGTATAATTTCTGCTATTGTAATGATACGGGTCTGTGGCTCCTGCTGTTCAGACATTTGAAGGAGCTGGGTATGTAATATGACTCAGTTCTTACAATAAACAACCTCTGAGGTGAGCAAAGCTGTAATTTCGAACTCTCCAGCATTTATAATGTTTCATTTCAAGGGTCAGTTTCACTGTTCAGCAAATGCCATGTACAGTATTCCTGAAACGTAACAACACGTCACCTTATTTAAAATAAACTGTACTTTTACTATTAAAGTTAGATAGGAATCCAAATGCTGTAAAGAATCTGATTGTTAAATGTGTGAGTTACTCAGTGAAACTACAGCTTCACCATAATCACTGAGTATAACTTTCTGTCTCTGAGTTCAGATTTATTTCTTTTGCCTTTTTTCATCACTATGATGTTGAGGTGTAAATGCAGATTTGCTGTCATTGTCCACAAATCACTTTGAGTTTCTGGTGTGCACAAAATGCAACTTTTGATACGTCAGGAAATCTCAGGAAAGTAATATTTCTTGAGAAATGTCAAGTGAAATTCTACCCGCGTCCGATCATTCGTAGCTTCTAGTGAAACGGAGTATTTTCCACCGTAGCGGCATGTTTTCTGTGCAGATTAGGTTGATATCATCCCACGAGTCCCACCAGACACCAAAAGGGATGGTTAAACATTTAAAAACAAAAGTTTTAACTGTAAATTTTCTTCACGACTCCTTGAATTTCTTTGTTTTCGACGTCTTCTGTTTACCATGAGTGACCATGATGACTAAACTACTAACAAAGAGGTCATCGTGAGCTACAAGAGTTGCAGGAAAACAGCTTTTTTGAATCAACCACCTGCTTTGTGTCATAAAACAAAGTGGTTTTTTTTTCTCAACAGCAAAATTTGCTGGTAGCCGTGGGCAGAATTTTACTCACACTTACGCAGAGAGGAAAAACTTATAGTTGGCTTTCATTTGTAATTTACATGCTAATTCCTTTGTAGCTCCTGTGTTCTTAGGAACGGCTTTCATCAGAACCGCTTGCAGACGGCGCTTTTCCTGCTCCTCAGTTGTTAATTGCAGCTGAATCACCTTTTCTTGCCTGGACCATGGATTTAGTAAAAGACTTTTAATGGCCTCTGCCTCTGTTCTTTCTGAAACGCCAGTGTGCCGTTCAGCAGGGGATTACGAGACAACAACGACCAGTCCAACGTAGGCTGGCCAGCCATCCTAAATCTCTTCCTCATCAATAAAAGAATTAGTCTGGTTCCTTTGGATTTAACTTTGATTTCCAGGGGGAAGTAAAGATGGATAACGATGAAAGTAAACAACTTAATGATCCAAGGTGTTATTAGGGGTTGTACCAGAACCATTTCAGAAGATAGGGTTTGAAAGAGTGTTTGTTTTATTTTCCCAACTTTGCATCATTCCAAGTTCTGACTTCTGAGGAAAATGGAAGACAGCAAAAGGCCACCTGACCCTGAACCGGAGTATCTGCATGGATTTGTCTCCTTATTGTTTAAATAAAACAAAAGTAAAAGAAGACATAAAATAATAATCAGCAATAAACAGAGATGCAAAATTATGCCACCACAAATAAAAGAAAAACTGCAACAAGAAAACTTAAAATACTTTATTAAAAGACAAGAACCAGATCGAATCCAGTCAAATGCTGTTAGTGGACTCCACGAAAGTTCTTTGAAAACATGCAATTTCAAGCCCAACTGTAATGCTTTTAACGAGAGATGCAGCTGTGGAGTCACATTCAAGGTCACAAGCAACTGGTAGACACAATCTAAGATTAAAGAAAAGGGAGTGACAGAATGAAAAGGGCTATTTTGTTTGTTTATAAATGCACTGAGATGGACAGTGTTGTCCTTGGAGTCCTTTGCATTCCTTGCATAATTATACACTTTTGTCAAAGAGGGAGGAAGGAAGGAGGGAGGAAGGAAGGAAGGAAGGAAGGAAGGAAGGAAGGAAGGAGAGGGGAGGAAACTTGTGCTGAAAGAAAAGCAACAGCTGATTCAGACAGGGGGAATATAAATTGTCTGGACAAGAGGGAGGCTGTTTGTCTTCTAAATGATATAATCACACTTGATTGGGATTTTTAAAAAAATTTTTGTTGGATGATGAAAAATAAGCAGCTGCTGGATAATGTTTTTAAATAGTTTTTTTTATTTTGAGAGAGGAGTTAAAGTCCTTTTTTTTCTTCAAGTCATGCCACGTTTGAGATTACGCCTGTGATGGGCTGAGCAAACAGATATCCTCCTCCTCCTCCTCCTCCTCCTCCACCTCCTGTTTATACTCAGCTGCAGCTGTCTGCGGCTCAGAGTGGGCTGGCTGAAAAGTTACCGAAGTTGCGCTGTCCTCGTTGGCGTGATTTTCCCTCTCGCGTCTTCCTCGGTGTGCTGCCCGCCGGGTCGTCCCAGCATGCTGGACTGAAGTCCGAGGAATGGCATCGGCTGTGTTTGAAGGGACGTCTCTGGTCAACATGTTTGTCCGGGACTGCTGGGTTAACGGGATCAGGAGACTCATCATCAGCCAGCGCGGAGAGGAAGAGGAATTCTTCGAAATCAGGACCGAGTGGTCTGACAGGAATATTTTATACTTGCATCGGAGTTATTCAGACCTGGGGCGGCTGTTTAAAAGACTGCTGGAGTCGTTTCCTGAGGACAGAAGAGATCTCTCTAAATCTCCTCTGATAGAAGGTTGGTCTGGTGGGAGAAGCGCAGACACTTGTACAGGAAATGATGACAGAGCAGTTACAACCAACTCAGCTGATTACACTGGCCACCCTTGAGAGGTACATTGGGGACAGGGGCGTAGTCGTGCCCATCTACGGGTCAGAGGAACTGGAGGAGGTTTGGGGTTCCTTTTACTTGCACTTCATGTGCACAACTTTATTCATGATTCAGGGTGATTACGTACTAAAATTTCATGCACCTAAAGCTAGTTTATGCTCCACTTTCTTACTTTTGTAGTCCTAAACATTGTTTATATCACCACCCTTCTGTGGTTGTTAGGCAACACATCCACCAGGGGTAGTGACGGGTCAACTATTCACGACAATGAACTGTACTGAACTGAACTGAGTTTGTTTTATTTATTTGTTTAATTTGGAGTCCAGAAAAATGGGGAAAAAAAGCGGTGGTGTTTAGTTACCACTAAATTAAACTTGATGTATAAACGGAGAGTTCTTTTCTATAATCGTACCCATGTGTAAAATTGGCTGCAAAGTAATTTCAGTTCATTTTAGGATCCTTGCAAGTTGACTAACAGGAGTACTAGTCAACCAGTACCTGTAATTGTGCTCCATCACGCTTGTCTACCAGTTGCTCAGGTGCCCGAGACCACCGGGCTTGTTCAGCCTGTTGGGCAGCCACGACCGGGCGTCCACAGGTTGACCTTAGGCCTGTAACCAGGTTGTGTGGCGTCAGCTCCTACCAACATGATGCTGTGGTGAGATAAAACAAAGACGCTTCAAAAGCACTCTTTAGAAAACCCATGGATGATGTCACACAGGGGGTTCCCAGTTCTTTTAACTGCTGTTGGAGAGAGCTAAAGACAATATACAACTGGATTCTGGAAGTAAAATGGGAACAAACATTAGTATGGGGTTTCCTTGATAGTGAGAATTGAAGCACCAGAAGGGTCTGAAGAGTGATGTCATGGTAACTAACACGAGGAAACCCCTGTTCGTCTTTGGCTTGTAATTAGCCCATCTGTCTCTGCTCAGCTGGGCTGTATCACACCTATAGCGTAAGGTAGTTAGAAGACGGCTTCCTAACCTTCATGTGTTCCGAAGGGGAATTCTGTGATGGAGGTTAGAAGGAAAATGCTGAGCGTTTTGGTTGGAAACATGAAAAATGCCACCTATTCATGTACATTTTTACCAGGCATCACCTACTCCAATTTGAGCTCATTTTACTTATCTGGAACATATATGCATTTATCAGTACCTATGCCTTTTTGGACTTATTGGAAAGTTTATTTATTTATTTTTTTCTCCTTTCACATCTGCATCGGGTATCCAGTTGTGGAGTCAGTGGAAGAAAATTTTGCACTTGTAATCCCCTGAAAATTCATGTTCCTGTTTGCCTTTTCTACAGACAGCACAGCAGCTGCTGATTTGTGTTTTTCGGCATGTAGTTTTTTTTTGTGGATTAGTGGCAGACTAGAACAGCTGTGTGAGGAAAACGTTTACATTTAACAGGGCCAGTACCACACGTTCATTTCAGAGTTAAGTAATGAGTTTGGAATCGTATGTAGATATGGAGCAGCATCATCCATAGCAGAGGCTGGCTTGTGTAAGTAAGTTTCATAAAACAAGACGATATAGTTGACATAATCAATAACGGTGACTCTGAGCTGTTTTGCCTCACAGCTGACATTCACATGTTTGCTTGTCCAGGTTAATAAGTAACATTATCCTCTTTCTGTAGACCACAAAGTGCTGATTATGTTTGTACTTTGTCAATATTTACCGGGTTAAAAAATGTAATCTGTGGGGTTTGCTCTTGTCTTTGAGGCCTAAGGCTAAAATTCCCGAGCCAGTCCGTGCTACCTTGTGGAATCTCTGAATCTCAGTTTTCCCACAACCACTTCATCACCATAGCAGCTCACATTGGCGTCCCGAGAGCATGCTGGGACGGCCGTGCTTTTGAAGATTCAGTTGCACTACGGTACCAGCACACGTGTTCACCAGAAGACACCGTCTCCAAACCGCCTCTGCTGTTTGTCAGCGGACAAGATGCAATACCACACGAAGCTTTTCAAGTCCAAACTGCAGTTTTCTCATAACAGCGTATCAAAAGAGAGGAAACTTTCACTAAAACCACGTGAATCAAAGCTGTTTTAACTTAGGAAGAATTTGTTTTTCCAGCAAAATGGTAATTACTGTTTTTATGTAGTTTATGTACAAATACAAAGTTAAAGTTTCCTTTGCTTTTCTGTAGGTGCCGGTTTCAAAATCCCTCTTTTTTCTGACGTTTTTGAGTCTAGTCAGCGGCTTAAAATAGCTTTTTATTACGATGTAGGACAGTTGCCCGAAGTGCTAAAATTAATGGCTATTTAACTGCAAACACAGATTCGAATTCACGCTATTTTGGTCTCTAATGAAAGATAAAAGTCCTTACCAACTAATAATAGGCCGAAGATTATTTTAACTCCAGAATGCTCCTGTGAGGCACTACAGCTGTACACGTCTGTTTATGTGACCGTTGCGGTTATATCACGCTGAAAGAGATATGCCGGCGTTACGTGGTCCAAACTGGTCGGATTACCACCACAAAATGTTACAGAAAAGTCATTTAGACATAACACTTAATCATTCAGCTATTACTAGATAAGCGGATCAGCATTGCAAGTTAGTAAAACTGCTTAGATAGCTGGTCATTTTCCCCTATGTGCCATAAGAATGACCAGTCGGTCGCTTCCAGGCAGGTCTTATGGGTAGTGAGAATCAACAGAAAAGCAACTATTTGTGCCAAAATATAAAAAAATAACAATTGAATTGGAAATGTATATAAATATGTGTTTTTTAAAATCTTTTAAACTAAAGATTGAGGCGACTAAACAAACAAACGTGTATGAATTTGTTGGAAGTGTCTGTACCGTACAAAGCTTTATTTAAGTGTATGCAGAATAAGTTAAACTGGGAAAGAATCTTGTTAGTGATCAGGGAAAAGTCCCTAACTGAAATGTAATAATCACGACAACCCGACATATTGCAGGTCGCTGTAAAGTTCTCTGCTGATGACATCATGTCGCATAACCAGCATCATCTTCTGCAGCAGTGTTTGCAGGCCTCGCGTCTAACCCTCGGGTTTCGCTTCTCATCCTGCTGTGCCCTGGCAGTGCTAGAGATTTGGTCGAGCTCCCAGTTTGTTCCATTTTTATGGTCTCCCAAAGTTTCCTTGGCACTTCCCTTTTGTCCTCAGCCGCTGAGCCTGTACGAGTGTTTTAGTGGCCGCTGGAAAGCTTAACTTCCTGCTCAGGCCCTGAAATAGCTGACAGAGCTGTTGACAGCTGGCTGCGCCACCTCTGCCAGCGCTGTGCAATGTGGGTAGACGTCTCAGATCTCATGTCGGACATTTCACTTCTTTATTCTGTCTGTCACGCCTTTTATCCAGATCGCAGTGAAATGTTAAATGGAAGTGCGACACGAGAGCCCAACATCAAAGTTACTTAAGGCACTCTGGCTGGCTGAAGCATTATGTCGATGGGCCGTAACCGCAGCATCACTAGAATTAACTTAATCAACTTTTGTTAATGCTTCCTTATTTTTGATTTTGCGTCCTGTCTCTCTGCCTTTTGAGACATTTTGATCTCTGGCCGTTCCCAGTCAAAGGTTCTGGCTCTAGTGATGTTTTCCTGTTTCAGTGCTGCACCCAGGCAACAGCGAAGGCGTGCAGAGCTTTTCAGACTGATGTCATGACGAGAAAGAGAGTCAGACGGTGACTAAGACCAGAGTGGACATTCCATATTTAGTCCTGCTGGTCTGTGAAGGCCCCATAACACTTACCTCACATGTGACCCCCGAGCGAAGACGGGTGGGACGTGATTGTTCCCATTCTGTGTGAACATCAAGGAATGTAGACTCACGTCAGCAATCTGCCCTTTGTTTTAAACTCATTCACAACTTCCTACAAGTGCAGCAATTTGACCTTTTTTTTTTTTTTTTATCATTTCAATTTTACTTATGTAGATTTTTTTTTTTTTCTTGTACTATATTTCCCTCAGAGTTTAATAGGCTCTGCATCCCATAATTCCTCCGTAGTGGGGATAAATTACATTATAAATGTTTAGAAACCACATATTTTCTGTCAGTAATATGTACTACGTTATAGTTTGTAACTTGAATGCTATTTTTCATAATAATAAACTGTCGGTCAATAAATATCGATCACAGCATCGTAAGTACAAAACACCTGTCATCTGTTGGTTGAATTGACAAATCTTCAAAGTCAATTTGAATCTTACTGGCAGGAGTCCGTTAATTTCATGTAACACGATGGTCTAGATTTGTATTTGTTTGCTTTGCTGAATTTTTGATGAGACGATAGAAACCACTCACTCATCTGTTCGCTTAGACTTTCACAGCTCTGCACAAGTCAAATGTTACAGCTACAGTTGGGTTTTACTCTGCGATTCGGTTTGACTGCTGCCGCCTCCACTCACACCAATTTCTACTCCTATAGAACGTACTGAACTGGGGTAAAGGCTCTTGCTTTTTTAAAAATGTTTTGAGTTGTTCCAAACGTGACAAATGGCAAAAAAAAAAAAATATAATAAAAATATTTCTTGTAGCAGAAGTTATTAGTGATTCTCTTCTTTTTCCCGTGAGCCACCCGATGCAAACACCATGAACTCTTTCTTGGACGGACTCTCCACGAATGCCCGCTGTTTTCCTCCCCTTATTTAGACACATTCATTTTTCTCATCTCCTTGGAGCATAACCTAATCCCTTATTCTCTGCAAAAGGACAAAATTCTGCTGCAGTCCTCAGTCAGGGAAGCAGCAGGGAGAGTGAGTCAAAGAGCTGCAAGTTAAAAACTGCAACTAAACGACTGCTTTTCAAAATATCTCTGATGCTTTTGCAATGCAAGTTCGAATGTAAGCAAGTGACTCATGTTTTAGTATAATTGTGACATGTGACAGTGACACAGCAGTGTAATCTTTACCCCTGTGAGGAACAAACTCAAAATCACAAATGTAAAATGAATAAAGCATTTAGAGAATAAACGTAACATTGAAGTGAGCCTGCAACCAAATGTCGATGGACAGAGGAGATGTTTAGTGTTCTGTTACTGATGTTGTCCTCCGCCCGTTGACTTAAACATTCAGAAGTAACACAAACCGTGGAAATTAGTGGTTGAATCATGCAGCGTTATGCTGCTGACTTGAGCTTATCAGATGAGAACAGAAGGTTGCTCTGAAATGCATCTTTAACCACATCTGACTGTTCCAGATGAGACGTTTAAGGAAGCTGTGGGCCCTGCCGGGCTTCTCTTCCCTTATGTTATGCCATCTGATACTGTATTATTGATCTTATCAACGTTGCGTTTTGTAACTATCCATGTCCCATAACTGTCATAAGATAAATGCAGACGCAAGGTTTTTTTTTTTTTTTCAGAAAATGTAAATAATAAAGACTTAAGAGGGGGAAACAACTGGAAGTGTCTCAGGTTGTACTGAAGTATAAAATGTTCTGAGGTCGGCCAAGCAGAATGAATAACTTGGAAGATTGTTGCATAATTAGTTTTAACGCAGTCCAGGCAGGAAATGGACACTTCAGCAGGATGTTGGAGGAAATACAGGGATTGTTGTGGGAAAAGCTTTGCTGAAAACCTGAAAATCCGGTAATTGTAGCAAACATAGAAAATCTGAAATTAAATGGAAAGAAATATATATTATATTCAATAATTTTCATGCATGTGGTCCTAGTGTTTCTTACTTCCCCTACCAGAGAGAGGGTTGTTGGTCTTGGAGCTGTTATTTTGGTATCAGCACTCATTTTCTTTTTTTCTAATAAAACAGCAGTTTAAATGATTTTATATCCATCAGATGAAATCATGTTGCATAAGTGTCCTCTGAAAAATCAGAAAAGTGCACTTTTAAATGAAGTGGAGCAACAACCCTTGCTGGTATTTGATGTGCTGATTCATTCGTTAATCACGGTATAAGAAGAACTGGACAAAACCCCCTGTGATGTCACCGTTGGTCTTTCTGAAGAATCGGCTCGTAATAGCCGGAGCTGACTCCGCTCAGAACAAGCGGTCACATGGTACATGATGCTGCCTTATGTTACTTTACATTCATTCAGATCAAATCTATCCATCTTCAATTTAATTGTCACTACTAAAACTAAATGTATTTATATTTATTACCTTTTATTTAACCAGGCCCTGGTCACCCTGGCCTGTAGTCCATCTAGTCAACCTGAAAGGGTCCTGGGAAGGTCTGAGGTGAAGATTACTCAAGTAGAGGACCGAGCTGCTCTGAGCACTCGAGGAACTACAAGGTTTTAGTTTATTGATGTCAGGTGAGCAAGCTGGGTTTATCTCCTGGGTTATTACTGATGGACACATGGTCACTCATCACATTTAACGTGTTACACTTTATTTTCATTAAAAATATTGGAAAAAAAATTAAGAAAACACCTGGGTTTTTTTCTGTTTTTAGAAAACACCTCATGCAAAAGTTAAATTTTGAATATTTAACTTCTTTAACTAAAGCATCTATTTCATCTTTACTTATCCCACCTTCTTTCTGAGTGTCTTGCGAGCCCACACCCAATAAATAGAGGGTACATCTGATTTGATTCCTGACTTTATATTTTGCCATGCATCACTTTAACAAAAAGAAAGGATAATATGAGTTCCCACTGATGATTTACCTGCCTCTCATCACTCATCACAGTACAATGTCATCACTGTGGGCGATTTCTAAACGGATGAGGCCGTGAACACGCAGTTTGGCTTTAGGCTCTCTAAGTCAGTTCTTCTACACAACAGTACCTGCTGTGTGACTCCGTTTTTATCTGTGCAGATTACACGAGGCTCAGCCTCGTCAGTGAGGCTGCAGTCTTCACCATTATTCATCTCACCACATCCCTTTGTCAGCTTGACAGTGATGGTTTACTGACTGCTTGCTCACAGGGGTGGTATCCTTCTATTGCTAAACACGATGATTTTACGCTCCCACCACCTCTTAAATTACACTCCCTGTATTGTGGAGGATTGATATGATCACAGACATTGTTATGGAGCCCCTGTTATTACTTAGTGTTAAATAAAATTCTAGCAATTAACCGGCCGTTTTACAGCAGCAACGTGCTGGTTCCTAATCTAAAGACGATGAATAATGTCTGTTTCTTTTCTCCTTCAACATGAGCTAAGTATCACGAGGCATTGCAAATAAAAAGGTTACTGCAATAAAAGCCTTATCATCTTCTCTCTTGCATCTGGAGTGACCTTTCTACACAAAACTAACCTGTCTGGCTTTTGTGCTCTGACTTTATTGACAGATCATATTCTGATAGCAGTAAAAGGTCATAGCAACTCCTTTTAAATATCGTCAAAGCACAGAAATAGTTACACATGGCATTTTGCTTTTGGGCGAGTTTGTACATTAAAGTCGGTTGCGGAGCTGGTTGGTGGTTTCCTGAGGGTTGCATTATTGGAGGTGGGTGCAGCAAAAGCACCATACGTAATAGGATACTCTTTAATATCATAAAAATCAATCATCAGTCATTAGTATAGCAAAGCTGGAAGCAGATAGATGATTGAAGATAAACGAGTTAACATGCTCAGCGCGACAATGCCAGCCTGCAGATGTTTGGTAGGCTCAGAGCTCACAGTCTGCGCTTTATCTCGCTTATGTTACCTCCTAAGTGTTGGCATAAGAATGTGATGTCTTTGGTACCAGATCAAAGTAATGTCCCCACATCTTCTAAATCTCTCTGTTTGCAGATTCTTTAACATGTCATTTTTAGCTCAGGAGGTCCCCCTATAAACGTGGAGGTCGGGTTGGTTTTGCGACACTGCCTGTCCCATCGGTCACAGAAATGGCTGCGCTGTTTTCGTCTGTGCGTTTTGCATCGTTATTGGATCATTATCTTGTTGGAGGACCAATGACCTGCAGCTGGTCCATGTTTTCTTACATTGGCAACACATTTGGCTCCATAATGATTTGATAGTCTTGAGATTTCGTTGCACAGGTCCAAGACACCCCGCGCCCTCTGGGACTCAGGCTTGAAGTAATCTTGTTTGATCTCTGGCTTGGTCACACTCTCGTTTGTTGCTTCTGTTATTACTTTCTTGAATTTCCTAGTCAGTCAGTCAGTGAAGTGTTGTAAAGTGATAACCAATTGTTGCAAAAAAACCACCTGGATGGAGTTTAAAGCCACATAGGCTGGTTTTCCGCTGCAGGAGAGACGGGGGACTCCAAGAGCATCAAAGTTTGTGGAGACCATCTAAAGCTGTCCCTGTATGTTACCTTTAGTCTTTCCAAGCTTTTACTGCCTGTGTTGTTTGATTTTGTTAGTCTTTTATTTTTTTTAATCAAATAAAATTGTATTCTGTGAACATGTGTGTTGCTGAAGTCTTGACAAGGAAACCAGGAGAAAGAACTCTTGACATCGATTGGATGTTCTTGGATTATCTGTCAGGGACCTTAAATCTCCGCTCTTCTTGCAACGCTTTACATAATTCATAATTCTTAGTAGTAGCTAAACTTTATATACCTTCATCCCAAAAGTCCTCACACAGCAGCCAACCTTTTCTTCTTTTTTTTTCTCAATTATTTGCAGGGTTGGTAAAAATCAAAGAGGCACGTGACATCGAGGAGAAGCTGAATGAGGTGGAGAGACTACTGAAGAATGCCATCAACATGCCGTGCAAGGTGACTAATTTGTGGGACATGTAAAATAAAAGTTATTCGCATGTGTTTCAGCAAGAATGTAAAACCATATTCTCCTCACAGGGAGATGGGCAATTGTTTCAGCATGTCACGTTAGAAGTTTAACATAGTCTAAGCTCTCAAAAACATCTCCGTGCAGTATTCCAGGTCAGAGGTGATGTTGACCTTCTTTGAGCGCTCTCCGCTGGACCAGGTGTTGAGAAATGACAAAGTCCACAGAATCCAGCCCTGCTTTGACAGTCCAATCAAGATATCAGGTACTTGTTCTAGTGTCACACAAGCATGGACCTCCTGCTGGCAACCCTACGGTCAGGGGAACTCAACCGGTGATGCAACCTTGCACTGTGTACCTTCTAGAAATCATGCGGTCGAACGGATTTTGTCTGGCCAACACAGAAACCATAGTGTTTGATCACAGTATACCAGAAGAAAAAGAGAGGCCTTCATCCACGGACTCTGCAGAGCATACGTGAGTAACCGAGACAGCTCAACAAGATTTCTGTCTGTTTCCCGATTAGCCATGATTATATTTCTATTGAATTAAGTTGCTTAATGAAATCATTTGAAAAAGCTACCCTTTTTTTTTATCACATATCTTAGGATTTCCTAGTTTGCTGTAGAGTTGTTGAGTGAAGAAGTTCTTAAATGTGACCCTCTGCTCCTCTAGTGGAGCACAGGAAGTGTGTCTGTACACTCTTCCTTCCCTGGGTGTGCTTAGGAAGTAAAAGAGAAACACATTCCTCTCGGTGCATAACTCAAAACAACGTTCCCCTTAAACAGCTGGAGCGTTTGCCGCTTCAGTGCCCTGGCTTTACTCTGTGGGTCGACGCAAGTCGACATTTATCACAGAACCTTTCAATCAGGGGTTTACGGCGCAGGCCCATCCTGCTCTGTCTTTGGGATAACGTGGTTTCCTTTTGTTTGTTTGTTTTGTATTGTTTTTTGTTTTTTTTCCAGGTATGAAGATGGAACAGAGTTTTTGCCGATGGAAGCAGATCTGTGTGATGAGGAAACAGAGGCGTATGTCACCAACCTGTCCTACTACCATCTGGTCCCATTCGAGACGGACATCCTGGAGTGAATGCCCACGGAAAGAAAATCTCTTTTACACGAAACAGAACTATGCAGCGCTTTGCATTTCTGATCTGTTTGAATGCTGCTTGCCGACGCAGCTTCTACAGTTGTTGAAGTTTCTCATCGTGTGCAGCACAGCATCACAAGAATGCATCAATTCACAGACTTTACGCAATCTCACTGATGTGCCTCATCCAGAACCTTTTTTCTTTTTTTTTTTGTTCAACCGTTTGATTAAAAGGCAACAACAAAGAAGGTCTTGTGAGGCTACTTGTCCATGTATCGGCATTTGTAGTATGGAAGACGACTGAGAACGGTGGGAAGAAGACTGCACGTCAGGAGACTTTTGGAAGCAAATCTAATTTATTGGACCATCCATCATTTATTGTGTATAAGTGACCAGCAGTTTTTATTTAAACAGTTTATTTATGTTTTTCCTGCTCTTATCAACTGCTCCTGTGATGCATCTGCAGTCTCTTTTGTCTTCTTTGAACCGCAGAGTTACCGCCAGTGTTACCCCTCTGCTGTGGGAAAACAGAAAACTGTCCTGAAGCTTTGTGTGCGTCCAATGTTTATGGTGCACTTTCCACCAGCATTCAGTCTCTGATCGTGGACCCGCTCAAAACTCTGATTTTCTTGCTGTGCCATGCAGTGAGTTGTCTGGCATGACTGGACTTCAGGAGCCAAAAGAAACCGGATGACATTTGCCGTGATGACAGATGGAAGGAATTTAGACGCCACTGAGAAATTCTCATCTGAAGCAAATCGTCAGTATAAGCTGATTGTGCACTGAGCAAGACTGATGAAGGTTTAATGCTTGCAGACTCCTGTTTGTGAGCGTGAACAGGAGACGGATTTTGCACGGTGCTTCTGTTTCATTTGGTTCTTGGACTTTTTTCAAGACTGAGAATATAAAAAGAAAAGAGGAGAATCTGCTTTGTTTCCAAAATGAGAACTCAATGCTGCCTTAACCTTTTTTTTTTTTTGTTTTTATACTGTTTTTGTCCTGATATAGATAATAATATAGAGTGTAACTGTAATAAATGTAGCCTGTAAAGTTTGTCTGTTTATAAATCATTTTCTTAACAAATCGTTTTATGTATCGAGACAGAAAAACTGGGATATTATGTGGAAAACGAAAACGTCTCACTTCTGTTGATGCCGTCTGATCAGTGATGACACGGGGCAAAGAAAGCCTTGTTTCATCGCTCTGCTGATGCCATTTCTGTCCCGTCCCATAAGATGACATGAGTGGGGTTATGAGTGTGGGAGTCTGCAGCTCGGGCCTGTGGCTAAATGGCGAAACAAGTCCTTTCTTTATCTGATGAAGGCGAGTAACTTTGCTGGACTATAAACGTTGTGCAGGAAATATGTGTGAAAAAGCAAACACTTGGCTGAAATGCATGCCTTTGTCAGGACTCTACTTTCATTTCTGAAACATTCATCTGTGGAGCATTGCATAGGTGCTAAAAGCAACTGATAGGCTTTTAATATATATTTGTATAGGATTAACTGTTGCTTTGTCACCACAAGAACCCCTGCAGTCTTATAATGTAGTCTGGCAGTGTGCGTCCAGGTTTCTGCCCCTCTGCCCCACACAAAGGCATTCAGCCCTCAAACTTGGCACATGAACCGTCAGCATGCCCTCCGCATGAGCCTATTTAGTACAACAGTCATGATCTCTGTTCCCCCCCGTGAGAAAGTACAGCTCTTTCACAAGGTACACATCAATTTCATGCTGTTCTTTCTTTTTTTTTTTTTTTGGAGGGGGGGCAAACAAGTTACTGTTTAAATCAGTCTCAAATTTGGAAGCAGTATAGTTTACTAACAACGATTTCCTGAGAAGAAACTGGAAATGTCTTGTTGTTGTGGAAGTTTCAAACTTTTTTCTGCAACAATTAGTTTAAAATTGTTGGAAGAATGAATTATACTTTTTTTTTTTTTTTTTTTTTTATAAAACACTACTCCAACAGTTATTTATCCCATATAAACTTGTGTTCATTTTTCTGTTTCTAGTCCTGTGAAGTTGTTTGGCTGAAACAGAATCGAGTGCATTTAGTGGGAAAAAAACACACATATATATATATATATATTTTTAATATACTAAATGAGTCATTGATAGGGAGATTGATGAAAATAGACCTGTAGCTCAGGCGATATTCCCAAATTTGCATTTCACTGACATCAATGTGTTGGTTACAGGCAAGTTTTTGAATAAATTTGGCGAATGTAAGTTAATGAATGTCCCAATCTGATGCTCAGTGGCGGACAGCTAAGCCCGTTCCAGCCTTGGTGTAATTCGGCTGTAAATGTCTGAATCAGAGAAGGATTCTCAAGAAGAGGAAACTAAATCATAGAAGGTCGAGATGAAGTCAGAGACTGGGAAGAGTAGTCACTTACTACGCGGTTCATTTTCAATGAAAACACAAGGCAGCGGGTGCCAGACAGCACTTCTGAAGGAGTCATTTAAAAATCAAAGATACAGTAAGACTTATAGCTCCCTCTGTAGCAATACCAGCTGTGACCACCTGGGGGCGTGTAGCTATGCCAGAGACTAACATATGAGCTTTCTTCTGGTATGTTGCCCTCAGGTGGTCAGAAGTGGCGTTGCTACGTAGAGTGGCCTAAAGGGTATTTTTAGAAGCTTATGGTTGTACTTTGAAAACGTCATCACAATCGCTGTGAAACACTGACTGCAGTGGTACTAAATCAGTTTAATGCAGTAAGAGAAAAGAGTAATAAAATCCTGGTGTTCCAGTTCTTTGAAACATATCAACACCTGCCCATCGTGCCAGCCGTGAGTGCTTATGAGTCTTAAAAGTGACACACAATACTTTATTTTTGCTGTGGACTGTACACCACCATTCCATTTTTTTTATTTTAATCTTGTGTCAGGCGATCCCTCGCTGTGTAAATATGTCAAAAATGTGTTTAATCTTGACACTGAATTTGGAAGATGAAGTGTATTATAAGTTAACATAGTTGATGACTTTACATCTTACAATCAATTCAGTGTTAGAGACATATCACTCATAAAATTTCTCCAAAACAAATAAATATGTTTTGAATAAATAATCATGTCATGTTTTTATTTCTTCCATGAAATAAATAGAAATTAAAATAGCTGAGGAGGGACATTATTAGCAGCTATGACAAAGTATCAAAGTATCATAGTCTGTATATTTTATATATAAATATATTTATAAAAGGATATGTTGCCTGCTGTCCTGGAGCGACACCTTGTGGCCGCTTTCGGCGCCTCCTCCGCTCCTGCTGGGAGCCAGGGGTGTGCAGTTAAATACAGTTAGTATGATAACAGGTAAGGCATGTGTAAAATAAAAATTAATATATAAAACAAATGTATGTTTGTTAAAAAAAAGTTGTTTTAATTTCTCGTCAGAAATTTTCTCTTCAGAGATGTACATTTAGACCATTTAGACCAGATGTGATAGGAACATTCTGATATTAATACTGAAATACATCAAATAAAAAAGAGAGAAAATTAAATTTGTCATCATAAAAAGCAGAAAATCGCGTTGCGTGTAAAAGTTTAAACGTAAATCTCCATGGTTTCCTCCCGGAGGATGCGTAGCGTGGCGCATGCGCAGAGGCGGGATTTAGCAGCGTTATTTCCTGCTTGCAGCGATGGCAGAAGTGAGGACTTCCCTGATATTTGGAGGTACGTTCACTTTTTTTCTTTTACTGCTAAACTTACACTTACACACACGCCACCCTAACACGTGTTTCCACCGAGCCCTAAAGCCAGCGTTAGTGGAACCGGGGCACGGTTATCCGCAGCTTTATCCGCGGATGCTGGAGTCATGAGGGCTCCGGATGGAGCAGGAGGAAAGCCGGAGCTGCAGCTGCGTTTCAGCCCCAAATAAACCCGCATCTCCTCTCAGTAGGGTCATTTTGTTTTTTATTTTTCCCCACTGCAGTGATAGCGGCTTTCCTGAGTCCAACGGCTCTTGCTTTCGTTGAAGATCTAGATGACACGTAAGTGACTGATTCCTGATTGCTTTGCCTGCACTGTGCAGCTTCCTGCTACTGAGATGACAGAATCCAGCATCTTGGTGTGAAAACAGCAATTCTGTGAATGCAAAATGGTTTAGGTTAAACTTTCACTCTGTTACTTCATGCACGTCCTTTGTTTACATGATTGTGCACACATTGCAGCGGTCTAGTCCACTCATATTTTGATGTCTACGTTTTATTCCGAGACACAGCTTGTTAAAACGAGCTGAAAGGGCTTAGCTTTGTCCACATTTCTCCCCTGTCACCCAGTTGCACGTTGTATTTTATTTCCGTAACACTTTGTTTTGTTTTGCAGGCTCCAGCAGTTCTGCTGCGGAAATATGACACTAGTCTGTTTCTTGAACTGCCTATATTTTCTTAACGTCTGGAAACCTGCATGGATAGTTCTCATTTATTAACATTTGGTTTAATTTTTTAAAAATCCTAACTGATAACTGAATTAGACGTCTGCATCTTTACTACTAATTTAAGTTTGTATCCACGCAGCTGGTACTGAATCAACTGTCAGTAGAGTAACACAAGTTCTGCAGTGACAAATCCAGTGTTTTCTCTAAATGGCATTTAACATCTGAACAAACACGACTCTAATGTAATTGTTTTTCTTTTTCCAAAGATTTAAAGATACCAGAGTGAATGACATCTGGCTGGTTGATGTGAGTCTGACACCACACACACGTACACACTAATCTGGGTCCACTAAGCACCGGGTTACTTCTCATCCAGTGCTCCAGTGTCTGGGTCATCCCCTGCGGAAGTGGCAGCGGTCAGGGTGGGATGTAGGGAGGGAGGGGGTGTGCAGACAGTCCTCTGTGTTGGTGATTAGCGAATGAGAAGTCAAACATGCCCGGCAAAGCCGGGAGGCTCGAGGGGATTAATGTCAGAGTTTGTGTCCAGGCCCACCACAAGCAAAGTTGTTTTTTGGAGTTTTAAATGTGTTTTATGGAGCATTGAGGCACAACTTCAAAAGGTTTATATGGTGTGTCACGACTTGGTTTCTAAAAATACGTTTGAGCTGAAGTGAACCGGATAAATTCACAGATAAATTAATACGAAGTTAGTAAAAGTGTTTTAAATTGGTGCACGTCAGTGGAATAACTTCACGCCTTCAACACATCACAGGGAGACAAATGTCACTACCCTCCCAGTAAAGAAAGAAAAACACAATAATCAGAGACATAACTCGAAACTGGAAATAGTAATGAATAATTTACTGAAAAGCAGACACTCTGATTAAACAAGGAGTGTGTTAAAGTTTAACCCCATCAGCTTTGGAATGGAGCTACAACAGAATCATGTCGAAACGAATAAAACAAACAAACAAACAAAACCAAAACCGATGAAATTCGCCTAAACAAATGAGTTTGTTAGTGTTGCTGTCTGAACCCAACCGAGGAGGACTCCACCGTTGAAAGCAAATCATAAAAAAAAGCCAGACTAGAATTTGTCCAAATGCATATTAAACAGCCACAAAGCTTCTGGAAAAATGTCCTTTGGACAGATGAGACTGGAGCTGGAAGTTTTTGGCGTCACATCGGCTCTAATGCAAAAATGAAGCGACGTTAATGTGAAACATGGAAGAGGCCCAGTCCAGTTCTTGGGCTGCTTTGCTGCTGACATGAGGTGTCTTGCATGTTCAGGTGCACTAAGGTGTGGTCCCAGTGTTGGGTCAAGGGTCCTCCAACAGGACAATGACATAAAGCACACAACTAAAAATACTCAAGAATGACTAAGAACAAAAACACTGGGTTATTCTGAAGTGACGTCCTGTGAGCCCTGATTTAAATCTTATTGAACATCAGTGGAAAAAAGCTAAAAGTAAAAACATGCCGTCTGGAGAAGTTTGGTCACGAGGAGCATCGAAACACCTGCCTGCAGGTGCAGAAGTCTCCCTGGAATGACGGAAATGGCTCGATTGCCGTGTTTGCCTGAAAAAAGGTCGTGGAATAAATGTTTATGTTTAGAGTACCAACTAATTTGTTGAGTGATTTTCAGTTTCAAGTTCTTTGAATTTCATCACTGTGGGATTTTTCTTCTGTAATGGACGTGGACTGGATCATACAGCGGTTTGTGGTTCAGCATTGACTAAAAACTGTTTTTATTTGTATTTTATGGATTTTCCTTTGTGTTTTTAAAGAAAATGGTGAAAATACAGAAGTAAACAGAACTCTACAGTCCACTGCCGGGGAGGGTTAAACCAGGGCTTCCTGAACAGCGTCCTTCCTGTCCGTCCTTCTACTCCTCCATTCATCTATCCTTCCATCTAACAGACCTCCCTCTCCCTTATGGCGTCACCATCCTGTCATAAATCAAGAGCATACTGTTTAGATTTGAGAGCATTAGTTTGTGTTTTCACTCTCGGATATTGCACTGCTCTCTCTTGAAACTTTACGCTCGAACTCTAAAAGTCCCTGCTCGCATGCAGAAACGTTGCTGCTCGCACAAACCGCCCTCTGCACTCTCAGCCCCTCCCCTCTGCGCTCAGGTTTTTCTGCTCGCTCGTGAAACTTGTGCTCTCGGATTTTTCTCTTCTTCTCGTTTTGCACCGGGGGGGGTTCGCTCGTTTTAATCACAGACTCCCCCTACTGAAGGCTTCAGTTATTTCAAAAGATTGACTTCCAGTTGCACGGATGGAGGAGGAATTTATGTCCTCTGACCGGGACTCATTTTGCTGTCATGGAGCCCCGATGAAGAAGCGAAAGTAAGTGTGAGATTTTAACATTATGTCGAATGGTAGCTGCAGTAACGGTTCAGAAATGCATATCAGTGATTAGATTTTCACCCGTCTGGACACGGAAAGAAATGATATCAGCAGCATATCGATTGTTGCTGTCTTCAGGCTGGTACCGCGAGGAACCAGCCTTGAATGAAAGATACTGTCCATCATTTCTGGTGTTGCTGCGTCCAAACTTCTTCTGAGTAGGTCAAGGGGTGTTTGTGGTAACTGCCTATTTCTTCAGCTGCAGTGACGTGTTCTTCTGCATCATGTCTTCTACCAACACATCTGGACAACGGATAAACCACTGGCTGATGACACAAAGCCTTAGATGAACCGAGGTCATTGTGATCTGGTTTATGGGATGTCTAATTGCATGGAATGAATCTAGAATTTCTCTTTAATTAGAAACCTGTTTTGATTTAAACCTAAAATCTGGTGATTTTTGCAGACCTGTCGGCTTGGCAAATCACTGTAGTCAAAAAAATATTCCACTGTTGTTGCCTAATATAAGTTAAATTCTCTCCCCCTGATACAGAAGACCCTCTAGTAAAAGTGTCATTGCTCCCAAAGACCTGCAGACCTGCAGACCTGCAGACCTGCAGACCTGCAGACCTGCAGACCTGCAGACCTGCAGACCTGCAGACCTGCAGACCTGCAGACCTGCAGACCTGCAGACCTGCAGACCTGCAGACCTGCAGACCTGCAGAGCTGCAGAGCTGCAGACCTGCAGAGCTGCAGAGCTGCAGAGCTGCAGACCAGACAAAGAATGAACAAAGACTCGTGTGAATAGTTGTAGTAAACAAAAAAAATACTTAAATTACTACAGTTACATGATTTATATTTGCATATAAAAACATTTTAATATAAGGTGGTGCAAGCTGAAACGAGTGTATTGATTCATTAGGTCAGAAAACATGTTCCCTAATCACCACATAAGGAAGTAGTTTAGGAAACAGCATGAATGCTTTTTTTTTTTTTCTTTTTCTGAACCGTGTCAAAGTTTTCTTCACGTCTCAGTGATGTCTGGTCTTGGAGGAACCACCGACAACATTCTGTCGGGGGAGTCTGTGAATAAAACGAGCGAACCCCCGGTGCAAAAAATATGTGGTGATTTCATTGGCTGGCGGACGTTGCACAACAGTCCGAGAGAAGAGAAAAATCCGAGAGCACAAGTTTCACGAGCGAGCAGAAAAAACCTGAGAGCAGAGGGGAGGGGCTGAGGGTGCAGAGAGGGCGGTTTGTGTGAGCAGCCGGGTCGGGGGGGTGGGGGTTACAGAAGCGGGTTCTTGGGACATGGGTTTCTGTCCAGTTTTGTCTTTTTTGGAAGTGGAAGCAGAGGCTTGAAGGCTGGTTCTCTGAGGAGCAGACACGTCTTGCTCTGTTGGCTTTTGGGCGGTGATGATTTACTGCCGCGACACAAAGTATATTTCTGTTTTTCCTCAACCTCTCCATCTATTCTGGGTCCTGAACATCCATTTATCTGCTTCTGAGTTTTATACAAGTTAGTGCACATGCAGAATAGTAGTGACCTACTGTTAACCGGTTCTCCCAACAAAACGATGAACAAAGGACATTAATTTGACATAAATGTAAAATAATACGCTTATTTAATGTCTTTTTCAAATGTCAAAATAGGGTGAGGCAAGTTAATATGCTGCAGTTTCTGGGATTTCTGACTTAAAGACCGAAAAGCTGTTTGTTTTGTTGTTAAGGTTGTGATTTATTTATTTATTTTTTTAGTTTTATGCTCCGTGGTGTGGCTACTGTAAAAAACTGGAGCCAGTCTGGCATGACGTGGGAGCAGAGCTGAAGAGCTCCGGGTCGCCAGTGCGTGTAGGAAAGATGGATGCCACTGCGTACTCGGGTGAGTAAGTTAGGAGGCGGTTGAAAATCCTTCTCTGGAGTCCGTTTGTCTGCTAAGAACAAAAACCTCGCTTACACGGACTCTGCTGCCTGCTGCCTTTACTTATCAAAGCTTTAACTTGGAGTCATTACACATGGAGAGTAGATGGATGTTTCTGTGTCGGTGTGAGATACAATACTGTACTGTGGAAAAGTCTTAATCGCCTCCTGTCTTGTTGTATTATCAACCTTTTTATGCCACGCATTTCTTTTATAGACTATTAAAAGTAATAGAAAGTGCATATAAATTTAATGGAGTCCTATTTAATATCATTGATTCTTCTTGAAATGTGTTAAATCTTTACTTGATGTCTAACTTTAGTCATTTAATGTTGTAAACATTTCATCTTGTGGTTGACCATTGCTTGTTTTTCAGTGACCAATGCTGATTATTTAAAAACAAAAGGGCCAATAAACGACCAACTGGATGTGATTACTATGTTCTCAGTTTGTATCGTAGTGAAGACACTAAAAAAATAAACACGAATGCTGAAATGAAACCGTGACTCAAACGTCAAAACAAGGAGTGCCTAACACTTTGGCACACAACTATATCTGAATCTTGGAAGAAGAATAGTTGCATCTTTGCTTTTATTCTTGTCTGAGATGCTATTTTTTGTTTTCTTTGTTGCAGGCATGGCATCAGAGTTCGGTGTCCGTGGTTACCCAACAATAAAACTGTAAGTTTGATCGATCACTTTTATATAACTTCAGTTTGACAATATTCTTTTCAGATAATTAGTATACCCTCTTCAAACGCAATCTCTAAAAAGATACTCTGTTGCCAAAAAACGTGGAATCATTTTGATGTCGGAAACATTTCTTTTTATTTACAATAATTTAATTAGAAGATGTGAAAAAAGGGAAATATAACCCAAAATATAACCTATTATTAACCTAAATTCAGCCCCCCCCTTGCCGCTTATGAATTTGGGAAGAGCTGTACAACTATTATTCCCAAATCAAATTTAATTCATCATTTTACAGTGGTCAGGGTTGTACCTGACTTAAAAAACTGACTGATATTCATCATAACATTCACACACAAAGCTCGCACCCAGTCGTCCTTTCATTCCTGATGAATTCATTCATTTCTTTCTTTTTTACGTAAAATGATTTAAACCTTTTCCCACATCTGATGATGTCTGTTCTCTGCACTCTTCCACCTGTTGTTGCAATTCCCCTCCTAACAAACACGTTTTGTTTAAAGAAGCCTGCAATTTTAGACGTATGTAAAAAGGACACAGATGGGACGTTACGCTCAGTAAGTTGCATTTATTTATATAGCACGTTTCACAGGTTAAAAACCACAAAGTGCTTTACAAGCCACACACAAAAAGATAAGACGCAAGCCTAAATAAGAGGAAGTATAAAACAAACCCAAAACAGAACATAAACAACTTACTACCAAACCCAAGTTTCATTAAAAGACCAAATAAACAAATACCTCGGCGCACTGAAGCAGTGTTGTACGGACGAATGGGACCAACGAGCTCCACAACGATGTGGGATTCTGATAAAACCATACAGGAAGCAGCATCTTCTACTTATTGCTGCCAGAAGCAGATTTACAAGCTGGGGCTACTTGGTATTGCCCACATGTTTTGTTTTCATTTTTGTTAATTAAGTTAATTAATCACTGTGCTGCGGTACATCCAAAAAGAGGAAAATTATTTAATTTCTGCAAATAATTTGCCATTGTTGAGTGGTTGCGCCTAAATTGTAGTGACTTCAAGAGCAATTAAAAACTCAGTTTCAGGAGTGGGTTGTGCCTCAATGACCTTATTATTAATTATTAAATTAAAGACATGACTGTGACAAAACATGCTTTTTTCCTTTTTTTTTGGTGGTGGGGCGCTGCAGGCGTTCACATTTACATTTTTCCTTTCAAAAAAAGATGCCGTGCCTAAAAAAAAAAAAAGATGAAAACCACTAAATTAAGTTGTGACTGTAGAAAGTATTTACTTCATACCAGACCCACTATAATTATCTGATTTTATTTATTTATTTATTTATTTTATCAACACTCATGCACAGAAATTAGATTAGAAAACAGGTTACAAGTAGTTCTGTTCTTCTACAAGTTCGGTTCTGACCAGGAATACTGAACTTACAAGTGTGAACACCACTTAAAGTGTTTGTTTCGGGAAGCTTTGATTCCATTTCATGGCTTTTTGCGGCTTGTGATTTAGGTGTTGTGTTAAGTCACGTACTGTGGCAGCGATTTAGCCTCCTCCCTCTTGTCCCCTTGTATCTAACTGCTTTTGCCCACATTTGATTTGTCTCCTTATCGCAATTCTTCGGCGCCACTGTGGTTTTCTCCTTTGAGGCTTGGCCTGTGGAGATGCCCTCAGATACCGGACCGTATTCAGGCGGGGATACGGGCTTGTTGTCTTCCTTAAGGCACACCGAAGTGACAAAGTCTTTTCACACCTTGTGAACCTCAATTTGATTACATTTGAGTCCCTTGGATGCTATTAATAATAAATTTCTTGGGGATAAATTCTGTAAAATCTAGCCATTATAAAAATAAAAATAAAAATACCTCCAAAGTGTTTTTTGTTTTGTTTTGTTTTTGTGTTTTTTTTTGTTTTTTTTTTCCTCTTTGGCCCTTTTTTAGCTGATATCGTCTGTAAAAACTTGTATCAAATTATTTCTCTAAGTTTAAGTGACGTTTTTTTTACTTAAATTTATGGCTTCAGGGAAACACCAGCTGCTTAATAGTAGAGCTTATGTTGACATGAGATAAATGAGCAGATTTTTCTCCTTGTGTCTCAAAGTGAACCATTTATCAGCGCACTGTGGTAATGGGCTTCCATTTAGTTTCATCAGGCTCATTTGGGAAACTGCCACAGGATCACGGCAGGGCTCATAACATTAAACCCAGCAAGTGATGAAACATCTATTGAGGAACGTGAGCTACCTCCCTTGATGACAGAAGGAGACTTGATTTAGAGTCGGTTTCCCCCCGAGTTCATTAAGCCCTGTGGGCTGATGCAACCTTGGCAGTGTTTAATGCATTCTGCTTCTTGAAGAAATGTTTCACACACAACCAGCTTTCTTGGCTAAATGTCATCAAGAGAAAGGCATTAGTATGTTTTGTCCATTAAAGGTGTAATCATTCATTTGGCCTTAGTAGTAATATTGGCTTCTTTTTTTTTTTTTTTTTTTTCAGTTTCATTTAAGCACATTTTCAGGTTATCTTTAGAGGCTTTACAGGGTTCCACATGCGCTGCAGTTTGCTCTTATCATCGACAAATCTGATGGTTTTTGTTTGACTTGATTATTACATTTCATAGTCTCAAGTTATTATATGAATGTAAAAGTATATCAACACTTTTTAGGCATAATTTGGCAGCAATGCAATTAATAAAAAAAGAAAAAAAAGAAAAAAGCCTTATGCATCTGACTCTTATGTGTCTGAGGACCAGCTAAGCTCCTGAGATCCCTACAACAACTATTTATGGTTTATTCTTTTCTGTTGCAACCGTTGGGAACTTTAATGAGACAAAAACATTGTAGAGGTTGAGTTAACGTTACTGGTCAGAGGATAATTTTTAGTCTGATTAGAGTACACAAGACGTCAAACATGACTCAAAAAAATAAATCTTGCATGTCCTAAAAGGAATAACTGAATTTGCTGGCCACACCTGACGAGGCTTCACTTTCATAAAGTAACGCTGCTATTTGTAAGATTTACACTCTTAGACATTAAAAAATGCAGATGCCATGGACAGAAATACAGTATTTCCAAGCAGCAATAGCCAGTGGAGCTGCCTATTTGTGATAATAAGGGGGGTGGGGGGGGGGCACAGCACGGCACAGCACGGCAGAATACTGATCCTGGCCATGTTTATGCTTTAACGGCTGCAGCCAGCAGGAGAAGGCACCATTTCTTAAAGCACAATTTGCCACCAACATGTCTAGCGGCCCTGAGAGCTCCACTTGCCTTTGCAGTCTCTCAAACCCGCAGAGCACCTGCGGGATGTTGAAAGGAGGGGACACAGCGTGAATGTGCAGCTGATGAATCTGCTGCAGCAGTGTGGCGTTTTCGTGATAAATTGATACCAAAGGTAAAATAAAGGGTCTGATATTTTAATGGCTTCATTGCCACCAAGTGTTCAAGTTATTATGGGACCGAAAGGGGTCCTACACGTCCTCGGAAAGGCATGGCAACAGCAATTATCTGAAGTGAAATAAAAAAAAACAAAAAAAAACAGCGGTGGAGCGTGAATACAGACCTTGAGTTTCAACTTGAAGGGTTAAATTGAACATTACACACGGCCCTGCGTTTTTCAGGAGCGTAAAACTGTTCATTTCTGAAACAAACAATTTTACATGAAAATATTCCGTTTAAATGCTTTGCAGCGAATCTTTTGAAGGCAATGAGTGCTTGAAGTCTGAAAGTTACGGGCATCAGCGAAGAGAGACTCTTCTTCCTGCGTGATGGTCTGCCGAGCTGCTGCTGCTGCTGCTGCTGCTGCTTCTGCTGCTGCTGCTGCTGCTTCACGTGTTTATTTGAGCATCTTCCTGCCTTTAGTGGTGTTTTCAGTGGGTGAAATGCGTCCTGATCAGGTTAATGTCACATGACTGACTGAGCCGCTGCAGAATATTCCACTTCCTTTACCCTCACAACCCCTGGGCCGCTTTCCCAGTGTGGTTGGTGTTTCAAGCTGCAGTTGGGCAATGATCCGTTGCAGGATTTGAATGAATCTGATGAGAGGGTGCGTCCTTGTACACTTCGCATGTGACACGGCTGCATCGGTCTGCTGACACATCCACCCACTTAAAGAAGTAAATCAGATTCTGCAGACATGAAGCTGGCTGCTTCCTCCTATCATGTGTCTCTTGCATTCCCACTAGAGCTGCAGGATTCGCTGTCCGGTTTTTCCCGCATACTTAACTTCAGAAAAAGATTTATGCAGCTACATCGCCTGCTGCTGCCTCAGTGACAGTGATGATCAGTTTCAGAATATATTATTATTAATCACTTGTGGTTTGCTTCTGTAGATGTCTAGTTTTTTATTCTGCATTTAAACAGTTTTTTCAAAGATGACTGCGTCCCGTGTAGCGTCACTAATCTGGCAACAAATTTTGTCCTTGTCATGTGCAACCAGCAGATATTGCTGTCCTTCCAGTCTCCTGCCACCACTTTTTCCAAGTTAAGTATGATTTGGCACTCGGTTGCAGCCTTGCAGCTGGATCGAGTCAGCAGTGAGGCAGACAGAATAGCGTGATTTTCAAAATAAAATGCCATGAGCGAGCACTGGATACATCGGCAATTCAGAGGTTTTCAGAAGAGATTTCACACCCGCACGCAGATCTGGCTTCTCCATACGTTTCCACGATTGCTCTGCTGGATTTGTTTTGTTCTAAAGTCGGCCCGTTATACCATCTCTGAGAGCTCAAACGTAAAAGCCACACCTGGAACCTTCTCCGGACCTCTCAGTTGAAACATGGACGTGAAAATAACGGTGCAGCTCACACCTGTCCATGAAACAACTTTGAGATTTAGCTATTGACATTGTGAACGAAATGAATTCAAATAAAAAGAAGCTGCAGTTTCTGAACTCTTAAAGTTAAAGGGATGAGATGGGACTGATCCGGTATTGGGTTTCGGGAGTCAAGAGGTATCAGAACTCACAAAGAGTAGATCTGTGCATCTCTAGAAAATGATTTCCTATTTAGGATTTTTTTTTTTAAATTAGTAAATAACACGTTTACCATTAAATCCATTGCCGCAGTAAATGAACGGTATAACAAAGCAAAGGGCGAGAGTTGTGTTTTCCCATATTAGAGGCACTCGAATGCAGCGTGATGAGCGGTAGAGATAACGATGAGGAGGCTGCAGTTGTACTCTGATCTGTGTGTGCGACGCACCAATCCACCGCAAATCTCAAAGGTTCACTTAATGACGCTGAGTTACTTCAGACACGCATGCATGTTTTCAAGTACAACTGATTGCTTTCATGAACTGTTGCCTTTAATCAGTCTCGTCCCGTTAGAGCAAAATAATGAACGACCTTTCATTCTTGTTTTGCATCTGCCCCTCCTCTTCAGGTTAAAGGGGGATCTTGCCTACAATTACAAGGGACCAAGGACAAAAGATGATATTGTAGAGTTTGCCAACAGGGTGGCAGGGTAAGTCCGAAACTTCAAACAGCGTCGCAGATTTCAAAGGAAGATACAGTATGTTGCACTAATGAAAGCTGCCTAAGCCACCTTATCAATGCTGGCCATATTTGTTTCATAGCTCAATGGATTTCTGCCTCTAATGCTCCACTTTAAGCCACTATATCATCCCAGCCTGACAGATTTTCTCTTCCTTGAGGGGAAATCAAGCTTGATCCATGACAGAAGGATTGATCAAAAGCTTGGCCCTGGGTCGAATCTGGGCTGCAGGTTTTTGAATCACCACTGGGTGGCGCCCTCGACACAGAAATCAAGAACAGAACTTAAAACACAAGTGAATCTTGCTTGTGGTCTGTAGATTTTCATTTGAATGATCCTCAAAAGTAACTTATCTCTGTGGGTTTTATTCCTTCAGACCAGCTGTCCGGGCACTCCCCAGCAAGCAGATGTTTGAGCACATGATGAAACGACATGATGTTCTTTTCGTGTATGTCGGTGGAGCGTCTCCCCTTAAAGTAAGCGCCATCGTTGTCACCCAGGCATGAGTCAGGCTTGTCTTTTATTCCAAGCTGCTTCAAACGACCTACAAGGCTGAAACTGTGTTAAAGTTGTGTACAATAATGTAAAACGCTAAGCTGTTTGTAGTAATGCTCTTTTGTTGAACGTTTTTGTGTAAATCCTGAAAGATTGTTTGATGTTGCAGGAGAAGTACAGTGATGTAGCATCTGAGCTCATTGTCTATACATATTTCTTCTCGGCTCCAGAGGAAGCCTTGCCAGAGGTAAATCTTTTAACCCCCCCCTAATAATATGTATTGGATTTCAGACAGTTGCATAGCTTTCTTTATTTATGTCATCAAATTATACCAACAGATACACGTGGGTGCCGTGCATCCAGGCTTGCACATGCAGATTTGCAGCTCTGGTGACTTCAAGCATATGAGCATGTGACAAGAACTGGACTTTAAAAAATGTATTGTGTATAAATGCACTTAATTGACATTTTAGAGCTATTTTAGTTTGACCTTTGTACAACTTGGCTCAGCAGAGACATGGCATGAGGCAGAGCTTTAGTATTTGGACACAAAAATAGCACAGCTTTGATAGGTGTCAGACAGAACATAAAAGGACAGTAAATGGGAAAAATAACAGACAGAAATTGAAAAGAAATAACAGACAGAAATGTGTCTGTGGTGTGAGCAGAACCAGTGGAGAAATAAGACAATGTGCTGTGGGTTAGTGATACTAACGATTTCTGACTTTATTGATGCAGTGCTGTAAAGTTTGCCATCACATATTGAAGAATAATAAAAGTAGATGTTATCTCTTAAAACTGTAATATTAAAAACAGGATAACAAACCATATATGATAACACAGAAGCTGCATCACTCTCAGGGCATGTTGTTCACTGTTGTCCTGGCAACCTGATGCAGACGTGGTCCTCGGAGTTGCTGCAGAGCGAACTGCCATCTGCTCTCAGACTCGACTGATTTTGGTGTCAATATCACATGTTAAACTCAGAAAAATGGATAATCCTCCCATCTAAAATGAGTGACACTTTGTGACATTTGTGGTTACAGAAGCATCAGTCAAGTCCCGTCTCATTTGACGGGTTTCCATTAACACGGGTCCAAAGTAAAACTTGTGAGGTTGGAAGAACGACGGGGCTTAAAGCTGGCTGATACGACCTCAAAACCTTTTGAAAAAGGTCACTTTTCAGTTTTATGGAACAGTACACAAATAAGGGAGCGTTTAGAGAATTTAAGTTTAAAAAAAGAAAAAAAGAGAAATAATTGGCACGTGCTGTTTCAGTTGATTTTCAGTAAAGTGCTTTCGGTTTGTGTCTATTGCAATGTGAGCCCTGTAGGATCCACTGACCTGCCAACACTCGGTGGCGGTAACGCGTGAATAAGAAAACCAAGCTAGATTGAGGAGATGAACTTGGAAGAACCTGACGTGGCTGCTGCGCCTGTTTGTATCAGTTAATGGTGGATATGAATGAGGAGAGATGACTCGTACTCGAAGGGGGCATTGAGAGGCCTGACGGTCCACTAGCAGTTTTTCCAGTCTAATCAAAGACCTGGACTGGTCTTGGTCCCAAATACGTCCCCAAATACACGGCCAAGGCGCTGTGAAGCTGCCCCGGCCCCCTGCCAATGAAAACCTGCCTTTTTTAAAAAATGTGCTCAGGTTGAAAGGTTAGCCCTGCCAGGCCAGGAAAACTCCAGGTCTGTTGGTGTTTTGAATGGTTGAAGTTTTAATATGCACGGATATAATATTTACAGTAATGGTGAAGGGAAAAACAAATCAACTAACTTTATTACGTCTATTAAAACTGTTCATTCCATTGTTTTTACAAGCATTGCTCACAATCCCTATGTTTTCTGTTAGATTTCTGTATTTATGCCTCATAAGCTACATTAAACGGCCTTTTTTTTTAATATTCTTTGAGATACTGCAACATGGAAGTTGTACTTCCTCTAAGCTCTGCCCTGCTCTGCTGCAAATGGCCCCACCACATATTTGCCAGGTGTTTGTACAGTTATGATTTATAGAGTGAGCGAACAGTTTGCTAAACTTTATTTTTTTTGTGTGTGTTTTTAACAGCCAGTGAATTTGTCCGAGCTTCCTGCAATTGTTGTCTTTAAAGATGGAGCCTACTTTACCTACGATGGTGAGCATCTTTTCCTCCTCAGCCACTGTTGTCTCGCATGCGTGCGACTGTTCATTCCGTCTGCTTTCTCCTCCGTCCTCCTCCTCCTCGTCCTCCTCCTCCTCCTCCTCCTCCTCGTCCTCCTCCTCATTTCTGTGTTCCTCTAGTTTGCCCGTTCTTGCTGTCGTTCTTTCATCTTACTCACCACGCTGACTTATGGTGTGCCTGGCCCATCGTAAAGCACCCAGAGCTGACTATTGTTGTCTGTGTGTGTGCGTGTGTGTGTGCGTGTGTGTGTGTGGTCGGGCCAGCGATGTTGCGGTGGCTTGTTTCCGGGTACACATGCCAGCGAGCCTCGGCTCATGGACGAGTCTCGGTGGGCGTGAGAGACCACAGTTTCAAAAAAAGAAACTAGCATTGAGCTTGTTTTATATATACAAATAAAGCCAAAAACGGAATTACAGACGCAGAGAACTCCGAGCAAATAATCATATCAGACATAAAAGGTCTGGAGAGGAGCTGCTTTTACTCTGTTGCCCGCGTTGAAGCTCCTCAGCGCCGCAGTGTGAGTTCACCACATTCCTCTATGATGCGTTGTATATCGACGCCACACTGGGCCTGAGCCGGGAGGCGAAAGCCGAAGGGACGGGCGTCCAGACACAGCTCCAACACGAACGGGCCCCAGTAGTGGCTTTTATGAAGGTTCGGAGCACCGTGGATCACCCGTAGAGTAAAATCCATCTTTGCCGCCGCATGCAGTTTTGCATCTGTCTGCTCCACCTGCCCGTTGCAGAAGGCGGGCTTCACGCACCAGAAGCGCAGCAGCCGAGGCTCGCCGCAGGTGACTGTGATGACAAAAACCCCACACTTTTCAGAGTCCTCCTGGACCCTGATACGGAGGACGCGGCGTACGTCTGGCATCGCCATTGTTATGCTGGTTGTCAAGGATGTGAGAAGAGGAGCAGGCTGGCGGTGTGACTCGCCTGCATCCTTTCTTTCCTCCTGCTTGCAGTTCTACACGAACTGTGGAATAGAAACAATCTTATTATCGACTGCTGTGCTCAAAAACAGACTGCAGCTCATTAAGCAATAATCACATCCTACTTACAACAGACGCACGGAAACGTCTCCACTCGGAATCCAGAAAATAGTTTGGCCGCTGCTTTTTTGTTTGTTTTTTGGGGTTTTGTGTCCTCCTCTTTCTCCACCTGCGGTCCAGAGCATCTGCTTTCTGTCTGCTGCTGTGTTTCCTCTGAAGACTGAGTGCATGTTGGATAAGGGAATAAATGAGTCTCGGCTTCCTAAAGTGGATTCCTGTTACCCTCACTTTGCATGATGATCTGTTAAAAAACAAAAAGAGACTTATCAAATGTTATTTGGTTAAACTCCTGATTCATATTTGCATAGGGAGGCAGTGGAGCAGTTTTATGTCAGGCTTTGTTGATGCTACACAGCTCGACTTTCATACTCTATTTTTCATGAGCTGCATTCTTTTATCGGCCAGAACTTTCCAGAATATGCAAACAGCTTTCCCGATGTTCTTCCCCTGGCATGTTTTTTTTTTTTTTTGTTTCCTCTATGTACTTCATGAAGAATATACTTAGAAATTCATTGCACACGTTCTCCTCTTCCTGTGCAGGTCTGTCTTTTTGAACAACAGCAGAGACTCTTTGTCCAAATACAGACGCTCACTTGGTGTAAAGTGATATTTGAAGTATTATTAAGCTTTGATTGCCGTGGTGCACATCACAAACAGCAGCGTGCCTTTTGAAGAACGGCATTAAAGTATAGTCCGGCACAACGGCTCATACATATTTAAGTAGTCAAATCCTCAGTTTCGTACTGCTGTACAGGTCTGCGCTGTTATTGTACTTGGAAGTTGTTTTGAAGAGTGTTTGCAGATCGGATGACATGTTGGTGTTGTAAGAAAACAAAAATATTATTATTACGGTGCTTGTTAGAAGACAGTGTCTTCTTTTCTTTTTTTTTTTTTTTTTTATGTGTTGTATGTTTCGCTTTCAGTTCCCTGACAGGTTCGGTCCACAAACATATTTTCATGCTTTAATTCATGCTTCTTATTACTCAGAGCTCCACTTAAGGCTTACTGTTGATCTGCTCCGCCGGTTAATGGGTGGGCTGTGTCACTCCCTTCATGAAAATGTTTTCTGAGGCCTCCTGCTGTGGGGCAGAACTTGTTTTGCATGTGTTTTATTGGAAGCATTTAAATTAGGGGCTGATTAACGGGCCATTAATGTGATGACAAGCTGAGATCACACTTGAGCAGGTGATAACAAAGATCATTTACACATGACTCGCATGGACAGCGTTTACCTCAGGTGATTATTTGAGTCTGTGTCAACGGTGACAGAAATGTAAGAACCGAGATAGTTACAAGTTCTCAATGTTTATAAGGAGACTTTCTAGAGATATGAATCCCTGGATGTGGCGCCAAGTGTGTTTAGCATTTCACTAACGTAAGCTTTGACTCGTGGCGTGTTTGTGTCTGATCATACAGTCAACAATGGGGCTTCGGTGGCAGTTTGACAGCTGACGGAAAATAAAAAGGATGACTTTGCATCAGATTGTGTTGTAGTAAAGACTCTGTGGTGTCACTCTTGTGTTTGAGCTTTTTTAAAGATGAAATGTTTCTTAGCAAATGATGCTACAGACGTTATCGACCCATCCGAGCTTTTCTTTTTATGGGAAACTTAGACTAGTGATGAAAAAATTCTGTACTTTTTTCTTTTCTTTTTGTTTCCCAAAGGGTGTAATTGATCATTAATAATAATAATAATAATATACTATATTTGTATAGCATTTTGTAAACAGTGTTACTAAGGTTTAATAAAACAGAAATTAATTCAATTCAGCTTTTGAGGCACACAAAAAATTTAAATTGCCAAGCTAAAGAAACCAACAGAAAAAGAAAGCACCAGGCGACTGTGGAAAGGAAAAACTCCACTTAACGGGAAGAAAGCTCTTGACCTTGACTTGTTTACTTTGACCGGTTGAGAGGACAGGAAAAATAAATAATAAATAAAGTTGGAGTGAAAGAGTCCTCACCAGAGCATACCAAAGGACTTCGGAAAAAGGACCGTTTTAAGAAAAGATTTAAAAGTATCGGGTGCTTCAGAGAAATTAAGAAGACGCCAGATGAGAGGACCAAGTCTAACGTGTGACTTTCACAAACTGCATAAGATTAAACGAGTCTACAAGGTCCAAGAACTCAGAAACATGGGAATGGGAGAGGTAGCAGCTCGTTGTATTTAGGTTTTACGATGGATAAGAGTTCAGAGTTCATTATATCCACCACAGCTGCAATAATTACGCCGGGAAATGGGCAGATACGGTGGAGAAAATAAGAGTAAACAATCCCTGAATTGCTGGGATGTGCTTTTGCATGGGATTAAAATGACCCCATGACCCGTGTTTCTGCTGAAATTCACAGTGGAAGTTTTACTTTACAAATCACCAGAATGGCACATTTGTGCTGCATTAATTTTGCAGTTGTACTTTGTGATTATTTCAAATTACCGAAGGTCCCCAGGTAATGCTAGTCCCGCCTAAAGTGGACATTGTCACTCGTGCCGTGATGTCGATGACGTCCACTGTAGCTCTGTGAGGTAGTTTCATCGTTACGGATGTGGCACAGTGACCGTAAAGTGGTGCGTAGTGGCGGCGAGAGTCGACCTGGGTTGGGAATCCACAGATACTTCAGGTGGTTTTTGCTGGAAGCAGGGATGGGAAAGATAGCTCTTCCTAAACATAATCTGATATCATTTCCTGTGAATGCAAAACATCCCTGATCACACAGATTACTCGCTACCAGTGAACAAAGCAAAGAAGATACAGGTGATGGTTGCTGATGGTGGCATCATCAGCTGCTTGTTTAACTCCTCTTTGTCTTTGGTGGGTTACACACAGTCATCATAGAAAACGATAAACCCCATCTGATCAAACAAACTTCCTGTAAAACTAAAACAGCAGCGAAGACTTCCTTGTCCCTGACATCGATGCACATCTAATTTTATTTACCTGATTATCATTTGTTGTGATAAATCACAGAAGCCCTAGTTTATAACCCGATAGAATAATAGTTGTTTGGTCGCCGTAGCTTGTTTTTTGTTAATGATTTCATAGTTTTACATGACTCCCCAGCATAAGTTTATGGTGTGGATGCAGGAAAAGTTTTCCTGCAAGTCGTATTTCTTCAGGTCACACGGCTGAGCGAACCGCTGCACCATCGCTCCAGAGATTAGTAAAACTTTCTATGAATTATCTGCAGTTGCTCTGGTTAACTTTGTGTTGAACTTTCCTCGGTCTTCGCAGAACTCAGCTTGACCTCCACTGTTCCTGGTAACTGCAATTTCTTCACTACATTACAAACTTAGGAAAAAAGCAATATTAAAAGACACACACACACACACACACACACGCACACACTTTGCTATTCGCTTACATTTCTACCTCTGCTTTTTGAATATGAGGTGTTTTAACTTTCAGAGCGTCAGGCAGCTGCGCAGAGTGGCCCATGGTTGCCAAGTGGACAAGGTTAGAGGAATTGAGCATTTTAATGAAACTTTAGAAAAGCGGAGGCCTTGATTTGGGAATGAAAAGCTATCTTGCTGAAGCATGCACAAAGCTTCCTTTTATATGCATCCTTTATGTTGTCAGCAAAGAAGGTGACTCTGCTTTGTGCTAAAACAAAACAAAAAAGAGAAAGAAAACAAGCGATGGCACTGGTCCTGCAAGTGCGAGGAGGGAAAAGTGGCCCGCAGCAGTGGCTTTATTAGGGCCGTGTTTTTGTGCTGCATTTACTCAGCAGGTAGAGCAGGTCAGCCTCAATCAAAGGTCTGCGGTCCGGTTCTGAGCCCTGCCCTTAGACTGTAGAAGAAGAACCGTGACGTCACCTGTAGGTTCGTGCTTTAAAAGCGTTTGTTTTGCCCCGCACGGTGCCAGGAAGCACCTCATTTCAGCCGCAGTTGGCTATTTTGGTTTGGTTGTGTTGCATGGGCCCACCTGTTGTGGCAATTCATAATAATTGACATGTGTTTTGATCAAATCTGCCCAAACATGCTCATTCCAAGTGTCGCTGCTGAAACATCAGCCTAATCGAGTGGTGCCAGAGCTGCCGCTGTGGCACCAGGGGGGTGTATCAGGACTGTGGAGGTCTCACAGCAGCCACACTATAGTTGTCACCGAAATGACTTATGAATAATATATTTATTTAAAATGATTACCTCTTCCATATTTAAACGGCACCTGTTGTGTAACGTTCTTTTTCTTTTCTTTTAGTCTCTACGGTTTTCTCTGAAACATAAGTAAGCAAGACATGTGGTCTCATCATGGTGCTGCGTTCCAGTACGATAACGTTCAACGACTTCTCACCTTCTGCCACCTTCTTTGTCTTACCCAGTTTGCGTCATCTTTGATGGCTCTGCCCTCCTCCTCCTTCTCCTACGCGTCTCCCTCTGGTTCTCTCTCTTTCCACACTATTTGCATAGTCTTGGTGGTCTTCTGTGGCATTAACCTTCATCCTTGAGACGTGTCAGAGCTCACTCCCGCCCCTGCTCCGAATCCTGACACGGGGATCATCCTCGCTCCACCCACTTGTCTGCTTCCATTCCACCTCCTGCCCCTCATCCCTCGTCTCGTCTCCCGCCGCGCCAACTCCTGGCTGACAGGTTCCTGCGGGGCACTGTCAAGTTTGTGAGGCTTGAGCCCGGGGAAGCAAGCAGCTCTAATTTGTTTCAAGGTAAAGGAGGTTCAGTCAGCGTAGAAGAGCTTCATCAGAGTGTGAAATCTCAGAACCGGGCCTCCCCACCTTCTCCCCTTCTCCATCACTCACTCTTTCTCTCACTCTGTCTTGCTCCTGGGGAAAAGTTGGGCAGATGCATGTGGTCTATAAAGCCAAGACATCTGTGGAAAAAAAGTCTTTGGTATGTCTACCACAGCGACTGACTCAGCAGGCTCGACAACAAGGCTCCTCCGCCTTCACAGAGCAGCAGCGGCACTGAGAAATGGCTCCTGACACGCCTGTAAGCAACCACCTCAGGGTTTTAAAAGCATGTTCCAGGTTTTAAGTTGTCATGTTCAGCATTGTGCTCGCAGCTCCTTCGAGGCCCTGCAGCACCAGAATCTTGTTAAAAGCCATATTGTTCTTGTAATTACTTTAATAGTAGCGGAAAGGTCGCGATAACTTATTAACATGCCATAATAATGTACCAGCTACGTTTGACATCAATTATGAACATCCTGCAGCTTTTCTCAGTTGCATTTTTTTTCTTTTAGTGCAGTTTCCTTGCACTTTTTTAACTTAACAGTTTGCATGTGGCGTCCAGATGTTGGTGAAGCAACATCAGGCTCACATTAAGGAAGGATTCCTCTATTTTCTTAAATGTCCTTCTGTATTTTTTTTTGTTTTGTTTAATTTGCTGCACTTTATAATTCTTGTTTTTCTGAAGTAAATGTTCTATTATATATTCATAATTGCATAAAACCTGTTGCTGAAATTATGTTTTGTTTTTTGTCTGTCTGTCTTTGTTTGTTTTTTATTTTGTTTTTTTTTATGATCGACATGCTCAATCGCTGGGTAATTCCGCTCAGGAGAAACATCCGTTCTGAATGAAAATTGAATATTTTTTTGAGCATCTGTCTATTTGATAAATGGGAGATAATTGCAGCGTGATTGTGGACGAGCCAGCCTGAACTAAATATTCTTGAAGCTGTACTTTTTGTTTATGTGTGCGTCGATTCCCAGTCTCCGTCTGAGTCAGACCATCGTGTCATTTCAGGCCATAAATGGTCTTCCTGACCACTTCAGTCAGGCCCGGCTTTCTGTCTAAATGATGTCAGGTCGTTGTTTACCTGACTTATGTCTATAAACGCTCATCCCGTGTCCTGCTCTTTGCCCCCACGAACACCCTACATGTGGGAAACGCTGATCTTTTGACAACCCGGCCATCAGTACGCTGTTCGGCTGTTTGTTTTTTTTAATATATAGATGGGGTTGCACGCTGAATGTCGATGAGACGCTCCGTCCTCCTCCAGATTCTGAGAGATTTTGTCTCTTGTCTCGCAGAGTACGAGGATGGCAGCTTGTCATCGTGGGTGAACAAGGAGCGATTCCAAGGATACCTTCAGATTGATGGTTTTACATTGTATGAACTTGGAGAAACAGGTGACGTATGCGCCTTTTTATATATCATTTCACGTTTATTTGTGCTTTTATTTTCTAAAGATTATTATTCCACTACAAAATGCATATAAACGTGTGTATAGAAGTATTTGCATTTCACCCTGGTGGATCAGGTTGTAAGCACGGTGCTTCAAAATGGAAAAAAGAAGAAACTGGAGCAAAATGAGGTCAGTTACTGAAAACTGCATTGTAACTCCGACAGGCTGTTCATCAGCTGATCAACCGTTTGAATGTAGCGCAACCTGAAGCCGCATCGTTCCACTGAAGAAAAAAGCCGCCCTGATCGCAGATCATGATGCACCCTCCTCAACCTCTCCAGTGGGAGCTCCTCGTCATGCCAGTAACGTTGGAAACCATCTGGACCGTCCAGATGTGGACTCTGAAGACGTTTTTTTGTTCCTAAAGCCCCTCTCTTGCAGATGCTTGTCTTGTTGTGCAGTCAGCATCAGTTATGGCCTTAACGTGGGTGGAGGATGAACATGTCTCCACAGACTCCCCATCAAATCCTCCAGATCACAGTGCCGGTGACATTTTTCTTCCAATTGACTTCTTTCTTTCATAATCGTCTGCATCTTTTAAGTAATTTAAAATGACTCTCTCACTGTGGCGGTGACGGCAACAACCCTGCCACGTTCAAAGGCAGACAGCCTTTTTGCTTTTGTCATCAGGAAGTCAAAACGATGTGAATGCCTGACAGAAAATGACATGAAAACCATATTTTTGAGGAGCTTTCAGACTTTTTAAGGTCTTAAACTTTTGATCGGCTGAGGAACAGCCTGTTAAAATGCAGTTTTCAGTAAATTTCCAACTCTCTGCTCCTGCTCCAGCTTCCTCTTTTTGGACTACTTACAACCTGGTCACGATCTACTAGAGCTGAAATGCGAATGCTTGTATTTCTTTCCTCCGGTCTTAAGATTTTGAGTAGGAGTGTATTTGAACATAAACCAGTTGGAGTGACGCCTGAAGACGACATTTCATCATCTGAAACCAGATGTTCTGAACAGTGTAGTAACTGGTTGGTGTCTAATCACTGAATGATGTCTAAACACTGAATTTATACTTACCATGAGAACTGTAACGCAACATGTAAGCCTATTTGTAAGGATGAAAGGAGGAAAGCCCGCGGAAGGAAAGATACTGGAAGCAGAGATACTTGTAGGGACCCAGAGAGCCAGCTGCCTCATTAACCTGTCACAACAAAATTATTGCTATATAACAGGGGCAGATAAGGCGTTGAGGCAATGCCTTTGATGAACAGGTGTGGGTATGATGCCCTTGATGTGTGTACACACTGATAGCTGGCCTGTAGGACTCAGAAGTAAGGCAGAAGGGAGAAGTGTACCAACATCTTATTATCTGGGTAATGTAGGAAACAAGGGGCATCATGTGTAAGGACTACCCCTCTAGGTAGTGGAAGGGCCGTGTGTATGTTTAAAAAAAAAAACCCAGAAGGATCAGACCAGTCTCCGGTAAGAAGGATAGATAACACTTAATGGAAGTAAATCAAAGAAGACAGAACAAAGAAGAAAAGGGGCCCAGGGGCGTGTCCCCAAGTCCAAAAACAGTATAAAAGAAGAGGGTATTTTGTACATCTTCAGACTTAGCCCGGGCTATTTCTCATGCATGGTGCTGTTGTAACTCTACAATAAACCAGCATTAAGACTTGGACGCCAGCTGTTTCTGACTCATCATTGCGCCGTGGAAACTTCTCATCAGTAATTTACTACTATAGATTTAAGGTTTATTTTTAAGGTAATAGTTAAATAATTGGACGTTGAGAAAATCCACTACAACAGATGTGTGAAAGTACGGTTTAAAATTACACTTTTTCTTGCTGTGTTTTCAGCAATGCCACAGATATTCCATTAAGACCTCAGAAAGTCGTGTAAACTTTAAAAAAAAAAAAAGAGCATGTCTCCTTTTAAAACTCAAAAATGTCCAGTAAGGGTTTTTCTAGAGACAAATACTTGCTGACTTAAAGTGCCAAACCTCATCCCATTCACTTTACTGTCCTACGAAACAAAGAGATGTAGTAAACTCTTACATTTGAAAAGACAGATTTAGGACTTTTTCTTCTCTCCTTTAGTTCATTAGCAGAATAATGCAGCTCCATTTTCCTGCAGATTGTCTTGACTTAAATGGCTCTGTATTGTTAACTGCAAGCATAAGCTGTGTGCTTTTATTGCAGATTTTCAGTGTGTGTGTGTGTGTGTGTGTGTGTGTGTGTGTGCGTGTGTGTGTGCGCGTTTGGGTCTTTTACTCTTTAGAACTATGGGACCAAAGTCAGCATTTTCAAACTGCATATTAAATGCAATCATACATCATTTTGAGCACGTCAGCACAGTTTAATTGTGATATAAAGTCCCTCATGTTCAGCAGCCCTGCCCTTAAATATACAAGTCTATAACATGGCAGCTGTAAAATGAAAATTGAAATGCACTATAATGCCAAAAGTATTCACTCACCCATCCAAGTAATGGGAATCAGGTGTTCCGATCACTTCCACGGCCACAGGTGTATAAAATCAAGCACCTCGGCATGCAGACTGTTTTTACAACTGTTTGTGAAAGAATGGGTCGCTCTCAGGAGCTCAGTGAATTCCAGCGTGGAACTGTGATAGGATGCCAACTGTGCAACAAATCCAGTCGTGAAAAGTTCCTCACCCCAAAACATTCCTCAGTCAACTGTAGCTGTATTATAACAACATGGAAGTGTTTGGGAACGACAGCGACTCAGCCACTAAGTGGTAGGTCAGGTGAACTGACGGAGCGGGGTCAGCGGATGCTGAGGAGCATAATCCGAAGAGGTCACCAACTTTCTGCGGAGTCAATCGCTACAGACCTCTAAGACCTTAAGAAGTGCGCAGAGAGCTTCATGAAAGGGTTTCCAGGAGTCCTGACCTCAACCTGATAGAACAGATTTGGAATGATTCAGGAAGAATGGTCAAAAAATCCCATAGATGCACTCCTAAACCTGGTGAACAGTTGAAGCTGCAAAAGGTGGGCCGACGTCATATTGAACACCATGGATCAGGAATGTGAGGTCACTTAAGTTCATATGCGAGTCGAGGCAGGTGAGCCGATACTGTTGGTCATATAGTGTATCATAGAGCTGCTCTTGGAAGTTTTCATAGAAATGAGTAGAATCAAGTCTCCGTGCCTCCTTGCCCTCCAGAAATAGCCCGTGTGGTTCCTCTTGTTCAAATCCACTTTTCCATGAAAAGGTAATTTAAGAACAAAAGTGAAATACAAACTGCCTCTTTAAACAGCAGTAAATTGATGCATTGTGCAACCTGTGAAAGCTGTGCTTTCTAATATTAGATACAGTATTTTCCTTTTCTTTTTCTTTTTCTTTTCTATTTCTTTTCTGCGAGGAGTGATGCGTCTCAGACGGCTATTGCTTACATTTGTGGTTGAGCGCAGCTGGTCTGAAGCAGACTTGCCGCTCCTGCGGACACTTCTGCTCATAAAACGTTCTCTATATCATCATAAATGTTCCATGTCTGATTACAGACTTCGCAGTTTTGACTGACAGGCGTGTGAAGGCAGTGTAAAATTTGGCTGCCAAAGTCTCTTCCACAAAATTTCATGCACTTTGTTGCTGCAAAGATGCTGCTGGAATGACAAATATATGCCTTTAAAAAATAAATAAATAAAAAAAAAATCTCCCATCCCACACATAAGTCACGCAGACAGAAAACGTGCAACCCACAACCAGATACTGGCATGACCAAAATCAATGAAGTGTCTGAAACTGTAATTTAAATCTATTTCCAGGCTGTGATTTAAAGGGCAGAGACATGGATTGGTTGCATATTGAAAGCTAAATCTCTGTGGTGCACAGAATTATTGGAAGGAAAACAACCACGGTAACACTACTCAGTCCTTCAGCGGCATGACAAAACGTCTGTCCGGTCTGTGTATTTCTTCATTTTATTTGACATACATGGATCAAAGTTGCTGTGTATCAGTACTAACTGGGTAAGTAATACACCCTCTGAACCAGTCCATTAGAAAGCGAGCCGGCTTAGCTCGTGAAAATGCTTCAGCAGGTTTCGGGAAACGCGGTGCAGGTTTTCAGATGGATGTATCAAATTAGATTACATGAAGGCGCAAGAGCGAATAGATCTTTATCTAAGCTTTCACCTGAAAATCTTTAATGTTGAAGGACTTGAGCTTTTACGAACGGTTCAGAAGTGCTTTCTGACGCATCAAAACGCAAAGCGAGATCTTCGTTCTGATCCCAAGCCTTTCATGTGATCATGAGTCGGGCATTAAGGATCCAAGAACATCATAACCGGCATGGCAAAGCAGTTATGACTCGAATAGTCCTCTCAAGCGGCGGAAGACAACAGGCTGGCGTTTCAGCGTTGCACCAGTTCATCTGAAGGTCACAACAAATAATAAAGAAACTCACAGAGGGAGGCACGATGCCAGGCTGGGGGACGCAGGCTGGGGGACGCAGGCTGGGGGACGGAGGCTGGGGGACGGAGGCTGGGGGACGCAGACTGGGGACGCAGGCTGGGGGACGCAGACTGGGGGACGCAGGCTGGGGAATGCGGGCTGGGGGACGCAGACTGGGGACGCAGGCTGGGGTGGCGCAGACTGGGGACGCAGGCTGGGGTGGCGCAGACTGGGGACGCAGGCTCTGGACACAGGCTGGGGGACGCAGGCTGGGGAATGCGGGCTGGGGGACGCAGGCTGGGGAATGCGGGCTGGGGGACGCAGGCTGGGGGACGCAAACTGGGGACGCAGGCTGGGGACGGCGCAGGCTGGGGACGGCGCAGGCTGGGGACGCAGACTGGGGACACAGGCTGGGGGACGCAGGCTGGGGGACGCAGGCTGGGGGACGCAGGCTGGGGCGGCGCAGACTGGGGACGCGGACTGGGGACGCGGGCTGGGGGACGCGGGCTGGGGGATGCAGGCTGGGGATGGCGCAGGCTGGGGACGGCGCAGGCTGGGGACGCAGGCTGGGGGACGCAGGCTGGGGGACGCAGGCTGGGGGACGCAGGCTGGGGCGGCGCAGGCTGGGGCGGCGCGGGCTGGGGCGGCGCGGGCTGGGGGACGCAGGCTGGGGACGCGGACTGGGGGACGCGGACTGGGGACGCGGGCTGGGGAACGCGGACTGGGGGACGCGGGCTGGGGAACGCGGGCTGGGGGACGCGGGCTGGGGGACGCGGGCTGGGGGACGCAGGCTGGGGGACGCAGGCTGGGGTGGCGCAGACTGGGGACGCAGACTGGGGACGCAGGCTGGGGGACGCAGGCTGGGGCGGCGCAGGCTGGGCGGCGCTGAAGATCTGCTAATGATATTTTGCGGAGAATCACTCAAGGAAACCTATCTAGTTGTGACAAAGACTGATGTTCATGTTTCACAGTGATACATTAGAAAATCTCTTTTTAAAAAAAAAATAAAACATAACGGTTTTCACAAAACAACTTGCTTTTACAGATCTAACCAACATCGCTTATGAAGTACTTGTTTTCTTTTATGCCTCTAGAGCTCATAATTACGTCTCGTCAGTGGCTGTAGTGATCGCGCTTAGGTTCATAATTGCACTTATTACTTTTGCTGTCACTTTTGTAGGAACCAAAACACTTTCCTTAATGATTTTAGTCAACCTGTAATTCATAATGAAAATCTATGAGTGTTTAATTAGCTGTAAACAATTCTAACGACATTATTACCACACAGGAGATCATCAACGGGACGTAAGCACCTTTCCAACTCAACTATTGTTAGCAGCAGTGGTTTTAAGTGATCTATGAAGTGATAGAAAATGATTCACGTCACTCGTTATGACACAAAGAGCCTCCATAAATAATGGCATCTAAAATGACTTGAAGACCTGGAAGACTCCATACATTGATGATTGATATATTTGTGCAGATTATTCCACAGCTGTAGAAAATGTAAATCCTGTTGTCGTTGGGTCCTCAGAGTTAATTATCCATATTCCCACAGGGGGAGTTTTACATAAAGCCACCTTTTTGTAGGAAAATCACTCACAAACTGAGCCATAAAATAACATTGTTCACAGAGAGGTTCCTTTGCAGGGGTTTAGTACAGACTTGTTGGAGGTTCTTCAATCTCTTTACATAATCTTGAAGGATCCGTGACCAGCAGGGGGCAGACTGGCACTCTCATCCAGACATCAAGGGGCTTCAGCCTTAGACCATACCAGCTCAAATAAGAGGCCTTTTAAGTTGTATAACACTCTTTTTTTTTTTTTTTTTTTTTTAAGTAGACCTCTCTGTCATGTTATGGGTTTGAGTTTTGAATGGCACTGAAATAGCTCTGCTACCAGAAAGTGGCCACTTGTTTCCTGCCCAACCAACCTGAAAGCCATGAGTTCGCTGGATGTATGAGAGATGAATGACTGAGGTGCCTGCAGCGCCTCCTCGTTTCTTTTCTCCCGCGGCGCTTTTAACCTTTCCTGCTATTGTCTTCGCACACCCTCTTTTCGTGCGTCTAATTTTTATTTGCAATCATCCTCGTCTGCACGTTTCAGGCAAACTGGTGGCGATCGCAGTCATTGACGAGAAGGACCCCACAGAGGAGAGCGGCAGGTACAAAGGAAACTTAAATTAAATTAAAGCGGGGCCTCTTATTAATTGCTCCCATGCTCACCAGAAGAGCTGTCCTTTTAATTGCAAATCAAAACTTGCTGTTATTGTTCGGAGCGTCCCAAAAATTGCAGTCACCAACAGAAAAGACGGACTCCAACTCATGGTATTTCACTCTCTCCTCATTTGCTTTTAGATTAAAGACCTTGATGCAGAGGGTGGCGAAGGAATACAGAGAACATTTTAACAGGTAAGCCACGGATACATGATGAGGCTAGAGATGAAAATCCAATTTCTACATTTATTCTAGGATAGTGCGCTCACAAGGGAACGTCGCCTGTCTATTCACGAGCAGGTTTATGCCTTTGTCAGGGCACATCTGTGTTGTTTTTTTTTTTTTTTTTTTTTTTGTAGCGTTTCAGCAGAAAGGTAATTATGCAAAATGTCAGCTTCCAAATATAGGTGTTCTTTTCAGCTGTCAATCAGAAAGTCAACTCAGCTTGTATTAATGCATTATTTTTTTTTCTGCTCTCCCGCAGCTCCAATTGTGCAATAACAACTGAGCTGAGGTGTTTGTGTTACATACTGTGTCGTTCCACCTGTTTTGGGGCTGCAGATAAAGGGCTGCAACAAGGCAAATGGAAAACTGGAGAACAACAAAAACACTTCAACACATCCAGAAGTAGAGTGAACACTTGCTTGAAAGACTAAAATGAGGCGCAGATGCTTAAATGTTCAACACGGCCTGTTGAGTCGTGTGTTGGTCTATATATCTGTGCAGCAGGTTCAGGTCCTTCAGCGCTTAGGACCTAGGTTAAGAGCAGCATCTTGAACCCCCCTCATAATCAAAGCGTTTCGACCTCTTTAGGCATCTGCATTAGCGCTGATTGAACTAAACTGATCTCCATCATCCATTATACCCCCACATGCTACAATATCCAGTGTTGTTTATTTAGGGCTTCAGACTTTGAGATTCCCACTGAGATCAAAGCTGCCTGCAGTGTTCTGACACACCTAAAAAGCACTTGTAATTACAAGTCACCGACTGCAGTGTCGCCCCCGCTGGTGGGTGGAGGCAGCACGCGAAGTCGAGAGATCACAGGAGAAAGACTTGACATTTAAACAAGCTCATGCCGTTTGATGCCGTAATCAATGCCGTGGTATTCAGCTCGCTCTCCATTCGTAGCGTTTCACTGCGTGGCGGGGGGAGGGGCGCATGGCTGCATTTGCGCAAATTGCACTTGTGGGAAAGTCTGATTTCATCAGGCGGTGGGTATGTTGAAATTCTGCACCAGTCATTATTGTCTGGGCTTTTATCTGCCAGTTTCTGCTTGTAAGACCAGACGAGCAGCTTTATCAGTCAGATAAACCGACACTTCTAACCCATCCGCCGTCCGGTCCAGAAATGATTCTCGGACGACTTGATTGAGCTATTTAACATCTCTTACACTCTGGATTATCGGCGCCATTATGCACTTTTATGTTACGATTTTAGATTTTAACCGTCATATGCTGGGAAAGCGGTGATTAAAATCCCTTTCACAGAGGCATCGCTCTCTAACATCGCCAGAGATGCCCATTTGTCCTTTACGTTATGCTGCCGTTGCTGGGCTTTCCTCATTAACACCGCCAACCAGAAGCTGTTTACCACCAGCCCGCGTGTTTCCTTTCAAACAGCACGCCGGCATAGCAGAGTCAAGAGGTGCGACATCTAAGCAACACTCCACCAGGCCCCCGCTGCCCCCATCGCTCAAAACGTCGGGGCAAACGGTGTTGAAGGAGCTCGATTCAGTCTGAATGTTGCTTCTCCAATCCGAAGATTAGTTCAAGCTTATTTTTGTGATTGTGTTATTATTTGGGTAGTTAATTAACTGTCTGCTGATACGTGAAGCCTACATTTTTTACATAATATCTAGAATGACAATCTCAGCAATAATGGCTGCACTTAAGTCTTCTCGCTCTGCTGCTGTTTCTGGGTTATTTTGGGATGTTTTAACCTACAATCTTACAAATTTTTCATTTTAAAACACGGCCTGGGATTTAGTGTCAGAAAACTCCAAGAAATAGACAGTTCTTCCTAAAATCAAGACCAGCATTCCTTCAAATGAAAATAAAACTGATATCTTAACATTCATATACTTCTAAGTGTGACTTTAAAGCAACAGAATTCATTTGGATGATATTTGAAGTCTTGTTTTGTTCTCATTCCAACATAGTTTCCGTCAGTGGTTGGTCCAGTATCTAATTCCTGTCCATGGAAAGATTGGTGTGTCTTTTTAATGTTTGGCCATGAGCTGGTGGTCTTTTTAAAGACCTTTTGAAGCAGTGGTGGTTTGCACCGTCATCTCAGCCGGGGTCTTTCCCAAAAACAGTCCTGTTAGGTTGACCGGTGATTCCGAACTGGCCCCCACAGCGATCGTCTCATTAGTGGACCCGTGACCTGTCTAGCGTGTACCCCGCCTCTCCGCTGGTGTTGATTAAAACACACACTGTAATTTTAATGAATCTGCAGCGCTCCTGAGAATGATGTCTAGCTACAGTAAAAAAAACAAAAAAAAAAAACAAAATAAAACGAGTATTAACATTGTCAGTCTGCGACTTTGGAAAATAAACACCATGACAGAAAAAGACGATAAAGTTTTCTACATAAAACTATAACTTAAATAAACATGTGAACTCTGTGCCTTTCATTGCAAAATTTAGCAGACACTTTGCTGCACCTTCTTGCCTTCCTCCTCCTCCTCCTCCTCCTCCTCCTCCTCCTCCTCCTCCTCACATAGAGCCACACTGGGAAGTTTCGTAGCGAGTTCTTGGCCAGGCTGCTTGCTGGTCCTTCCAAGACATGTCAGAGTGAAGATGGACGTGCTCACCAAGCTGATATGTGGATATTGAAGTTACCAAATAGCAAAGTATTAATAAAAAAGTAATTAAATTTCCATGTCACATTTCCCGAGCCTCAGGCTCATATATTCCCACGCTCCCCCCGTCAATCTAATAATTTTCCATTTCTCTCTCTCTCTCTGATCAATATTGTTGGGAGTTTCCAGAACAGGAGTTTTTTTTTTTTTTTTTTTTTTTATGAGCTGTTTTCCCAGCTTGTCCTACTACTGTCAGCAACATTACCTTCAAACCTTCTCTGATTTTTAATATATTGCATCCACTGCATTTATTATGTCGTTCAGTCTCTTCGTAATCACGTCGTTCATGAGCACAGTCGGTATTGTTCAGCACCCGGAGGATGAACGCCCCAGATTTACCCGTGATTCATTATGAACATAATATATTTTCAAGTGGCCACAATCAGTCATTCAGAGGAAGTCGCCGACTTCCCTGGACTCGTACAGCCACCTTCCCTCGTTCACCCACAATACACTCTGCTCAGACATAGTCCAGGACAATGAGAAACAAATTGAATTCCTCCTCCTGCTTTTTCTGTGGTGGAAAAGATGAGGAAAAACAGGAGACGGCACCGGATGGGCTTTTGGGATGTTTTTTTTTTTCCCTTCTGCAGTGACAAAAGTGATCTTCCCGTTTTCAGCAGCAAGAATGTTCAATTCCATTCAACAAGGTTTCATATCTGTGTGCTAATGCGAATTGAAGTTGGTGTCTCAGTATGTGCAGTAAAAAGAGCTGTTTTCCTCAGTTGCATGTTTGTTCTTTTGGGGGGGGGGGCAGGTACCCTTTTCCTTTCTCATGACATTAATTTTTCTTCCATCTCCAGGAACTTCCAGTTTGGCCACATGGATGGGAGTGACTACATTAACAGCCTCATTATGGGGTGAGTGTCTCACATTCAGCCTCCTTTCAACTCTCGTCATCCTCCTCGTTCTCACCCCTCATCTTACCTTCTGTCAGCTTCTTATCCAGGTCTGCGCCGAGTTGTAATGTCAGCCTTTGCCATTAAGGATGCACTCTCATGGAGAAGTCAATTACGCAGACAGTCTGTCATTTTTTTTTTTTTTCTCTCGCCGCTCTTGGCAACTTGAACTTTCCCCTAGACATCAGACACACATGGAAACATAAAGGACGCACACGTGCGAGAGTTCCGCCTGAGATGAGTGTTTGAGAAATTTACAGATGAGACGATGCGTGGATTAAGTCTATAGTGATCCGGTTTTAATGGTTTGCCACAAAGCAGGCACTAATGATGTAGTAAAAACCCTGCTGCAGCAGTTTTGTGCCCAGTCTGAGGCCGACTGTTACAGTGTCATGCTCGGAGAGAGACCTTCCAACCGACATGCCACACTTTTAATTAGACACCAGCCCACTAGAGTAACGGGCCAACCGGGCTGTTGCCGTTGTCTGCTTCGCGCCTACTAACCTAAGTATCTCATTACATGTGTCTGTGTAATTTTGCATGAGAATCTGACAGCGTAATGGCTCCGCTGCAGGATGTTGTTTTCATTTGAGCATGTTATTGTTTGTATGAGCGAGGGAGATTACGGCAGGCATGGTCTCCTAAGTCCTGTGTAATTAAGTCACTGTGTCAGAGAGAAGAGTGGAAGTCGGATTTGAAATATGATTACGCTGAACCAACGGAGTCCTGTTGCACGCCTGAAATTAGACAGGCGATGTATGTATTAAAGAGTAAAAGAGGTGATTCGCTCTCCTAATCTTTTATGGGAGCTCACAAATAGTGTTTTTGCTTCGTGGAGCTGAATTTAGCGGCTAAAGTGCAGGATTAATTGCCCTCCTTTGAGGAATGAAATCCTGGCCTGTCAATGTCTGCTAATCCCCTCCCTTAGGAGGGCCATGAAAATAAATCTGATGGCTTTTTATCCCTCTCTCTGTCATCACCGCGATTACTGTGTTTTGGCAGCAGTCTGTCTGGCTTAAAGGCTGCCCCAGCTTTCATCAGGGGCACATAAACACACTCGTGAACATGCACGTCTAAAAGATGAGCACCAGTTAAAGCTTCACTGTAGGCTCTTGACTGTTTTCTGAAAGTTTGGATTACTAACATGTTAAATGAGGATTGAAAAGGCTGCGTGAGGGGAAGACTTCTTATCAGAGGAGGTAACGATTGGAGATATTGCTTTTTATTACTTGAACCTAGTGGTTCAAAAATTGTGCGTATAAAAGTGTGTCAGCTCATCTGGGGTGCGTTTTTCTTCGATGGCAGCTGCTCGTATGTGAAATAAAGCTAACTTTCCCTCACACAAATGAAGCCATATTGGATGAAATTTGAATTTAAATTCAGCTGGTACTAAGGTCTTCTTGGTTTGAGCTCCAGGCTTTGAAACTAAAAAAAAAAACAAAACATTTTTTGGTCTGATTGTGAACCAGAATGAACACTTCATTTGAATTCGGTTTTATTTTCTAGCGCCACAGTTCTCAACAAAAAGGGATTTCAATGCATTTTATGCACAACACCCCCCCCCCTGCTATTCTCTTTGAGCAAGTTTCTTTTGACAGAAAGAAACATTGCAGAGACGTGAACACTGAACACTGAGCAGGTTGGTTGAACCAGTAACCACAAAGCAGAAACTTCTTTCTTTTTTTATTGTACAGACAAATGCAGATTTTGCACGAAACAAAATATCCAGCCATTTTCTATACCCGCTTACTCCTTCGCAGGGTCAGTTACGCATTGCAGGCGAAAGGCAGGCGTCCACCCCGGGCAGGTCGCCGGACCATCGCAGGGCCACATGCAAAGACAGACAAACAGGAACACTCACATTCACACCTACGGGCAATTTAGAACGATCAATTAACCTAGTATGCATGTTTTTGGACGGTGGGAGGAAGCCGGAGTACCCGGAGAGAACCCACGGAAGCACGGGGAGAACATGAAACTCCACACAGAAAGACCCACCGGGCCGGGAATCGAACCAGGAGCCTTCTTGCTGTGTGCTGCTGAAATAAAAGCCAGGATGAATGACCTGCAAAAGCTTTTGTCACAATGTGGAACATTTTTCAGCTGGTGACAGATCTGGACTTTGCAAAAGACACAGGATCACGTGTCGCCCTGAAACCTCTGTAATCCTTCCCACTAGCTACCCATTACATTGGCACAAATGCACACCCCATACCATCAGCGATGCAGGCCTTTGAAGTAAGCTCTGCTAACAAGCCTGATGGTCCTTCACCTCTTCGGAGCAGAGGATGCTTATGATGGGCCGGCCACCTGTCCGGGGCGAACCTCTGCTATTTGTTTAAAGAGAGCTGCGATGTGCTCCAGCAGACTCCAGTGATGCTGAATAAGGAGTGGGTTTGGAAAATGTTGTACTTTGCCTCAGTCCATTTTTGATGAGCTTTTGTCCCATGAAGACACTGGTTCTTTCTCGACCACGTCCACTCACGGCTTCTTCTTCTACGACGAAGCTTTAACCTGCGTCTGTGGATGGGATGGCGAACTGTTGTCTTCCACGGTAAATTTCTGAAGTGGGATTTCTGTTACAGAATCATGGCTGTTTTTTCACGCAGGGCCTGGAGATTTTCACTTTCATGTCACTGACCTTTTGTCAATTAGCCTAATTATTTGCCAGATGTTCGGCCAGCTGTTTCCTTTCAGTACTACTCACGTTTTCATCCTCCTTTTGTGTATCTCCCAACTGTTTTGAGGCGTGTTTCTGCTATCAAATCCAAAACAAGCTAAAAGATCCAAATGTCACTAGTACACTTTTAATAATAATAGTCATTGACAGCCGCACGGGTCCTGATGCTGAAATGCAGAAAAAACATGTGCCAACCCTGAGCCAGGACTGCAGGCAGATTGGTGCAGTGACAGAACCATCAGTTAACTGATCTTTCTGTGGACTGTGATGCGTTGTGTCTTAATCGTCTCGTTTTAAACTTCTGACCCGACCTGTCGCTCTTTGAAAAAGACTTTACAGATGTTACCTTTTTAAATAAATACAATTTAGACTAAATAGTCAAAATGTTCTATTTCATAACAACAGTAAACGTAGCTGAAAGTTCAAATAAATTTAAAAATACTGTTAGGTTTATTCATATTGTCTAAAGAAAGAAAGGTACTTTATTATTACAAAGTATGACCTTTCGTCGTGGCGGCAAACCCCCAGCAGCCCCAGTCGGAGCCGTAAAGGATAATCCATATTTACTTTAAATGAGTGCCATCTGTTGGAGCGGGCTGGACGTCAGATGGAAATACACATTCATTATGTGTGTGTGTGTGTGTGTGTGTGTGTGTGTGTGTGTGTGTGTGTGTGTGTGTGTGTGTGTGTGTGTGTGTGTGTGTGTGTGTGTGTGTGTATATTTAAGTGATCGCAGATCTCAGCTGGGCAGAGTAGTTGATGACTGCCACACAGGCGGGTACGTTTGCTCTCCTGATCTCAGCTGGGTGGCGGGTTGGGACAGTGATGGGTGTGTGTGTGTGTGTGTGTGTGTGTGTGTGTGTGTGTGTGTGTGTGTGTGTGTGTGTGTGTGTGTGTGTGTGTGTGTGTGTGTTTTATGATGGGTTTTCATGATACACGAGACCATGTGAATGTAGAATTGCTTGTTTTTGGCTTTTCGGTATCATAAGGAGATTTACAAATCCCCCACCACGTTTGTAGAAATGAGCAAGGTCGGGAGTGTCTCCTAAATGAAATAGAAATGACTGGACCACTGAGAGCCTGTCTGTCTCAGCATGGACACACAGCTGCTGTCCTCTGGACTCCTTGCGATTCACTTGTCAGCTATTGTTTGTAAAGGTCTCTTTAACTGTTACTGACACAGACCTGTAAAGACCCTGAGTTTCACACTTTTCACAAAGAAAAAGAAGAACTTTTCTTTAGGTGAAAAGCCTTCTACGTAAGCTCTTCCGAGCACATGTCCCTGGTACCAGGGTCAGATGACACAGAGGTCTTTCAACTGTTTTTAATTGAAAGTACGATACAGTGTGTACACGTGCAGTAACCAAAACAAAGCCGTAATCCTAAAAGCACCATTTCCACCTGAACAAAATACAGTTCCAACACCAAGCAGCGACGTGAACGTACCAAAGGAGGACGTAGCGGTGGAGACAACCGGTGGCTTTCCACAAAAACAAGCCGCATCTGCACATTCCAGTGGTGCTCAGATCACCAGTCTGTGACAAACACTGTGAACCAGCAGCAGAAGAACCTGAGAAAAAACCAAACTGCACTTTCTACAAGCCAGCCCTGAATTTATTCCCACGTTTGATGTTTTGCCATTTTAAAAATTCCACTTCACTCATGCAATCCCAAGTCGCTGTGACAAATGCAAATCATGTTTGCCGTCTTAGTTTCTATTGCAGAAGCCAGACTACTATGGGAACTGTTTAAAACCATCTTGAAGACACATCAACATTCTCGTCCTTCTCATTGGTTAATGCCTAAATTCGGAAAGATTTGTGAACTGCAAGTTAGTTGTATTGGCTGTGAAGATCCCATAGAGGGCAAATTATAGAGTTTGGGATCGCAGATAACGCCAGTGACAAGGGTATGACAAAAGAGCCAATTTGGAAAGTCCATCTAAACATTCCTCTTCATAAAGAACTTTGTTGCATAAAAGGGAAAATTATTCTTTGCACAGTAGATAGTGCGATGTTATAAATGAGATTTCTGGAGTGTTTAGTTTTTCACTGCATGACTCCAAAGAGAAACGCACCACATTTATTTAAATGCACCTTGTAGTTGCTGAGTTTTAATGTCGGCGTGTCGTTTTCAAGCTGCAAAATGTAAAAAACTAGGCCTTGTTAGAAGGTGGTTAAAGGATGAGGATGCTTGGATTTGTCTCTTCATCCCGCTGTCGTGTCCTCTGTGCTGTGATTTGCTTTTGAAGAAACTGGATTTTGTTGCGTTTTTAATGATGAGCGTTCATAATGGCACTCCACGCTGCTGACGTTAGGAAGATTAAATGCTGTGTTCTCTGTTTTTCCTCAGCGAGGTGACAGTGCCCTCTGTTATCATCCTCAACACATCCAACGAGCAGTACTTCCTGCCCAGTGAGCCGATTGAGACCATTGAGCAGCTGGTCCAATTCATCAACAGTGTTTTGAATGGGTCTGCACAGGTCAAAATCCTCTTCTCCTCTCTTTCTCCCACCCTCGTCTGTCCTTTCCGTTTTCTGTTTATGCATTCAGCTCAGTGAAGCCCTTTCGCCCCCGTCCCCTCGTGTTGTACCGTTGTAATCACACCAGCAGTCTTCATTATTCAGGCGTGTTGTCTTGCATTGCAAGTCCCCAAAAAAACACATTTTTCTGCAATCTTCTTTTGCATGTTTAGATTTGAATATATGTCCCATTTGAACAGATTATGTTCAAGAATTGTGTCTTTAAAACCAATTGCAGAAATTAAAGCACAGTTCTGCAGTGTTGGAGACAGTTGTATGAAAAAGCATGCACGCAGGTCCTGTCCCTTTTTTCTTTTCTCCTAAAAAGGTCTGGGTTTTTTTTTTGACTAGTAAAACAAACCACCTCCTACCAAATAAACAGCAGCAGAAACCTCCAGATTTCTGCTGTCCAGTCCCTGCCAAAAGCCTGGACAATTTTAGCCTTTTTACGTCACGATGGTAATGTCTGCCACAAGGTCTCTCAGTGCTGCTTCGTGTTAGAAGGACACTGAATAATGCTGCCTCCACAACATGCAGCAACAGTCGCTGTGGATATCAGATGCATTTTTGAGGAATGTGTGAGAACCGATCTTTGTTTTTTCCCATCGATACGTGGATAAAACGTAAGAATTTCTCAGTGCTTTTTCAAAGAAAGCGTAGTTTACATGAACCCTGGAATTAAGATGGTGATTTTTGGCTGCTTTTAAACACAAGACGGTTAAAAGAAGCCAGACTTGGCAGGCTCTGAAACCCTCCCTGCAGAACTGACGCTGTCCTTGCCTGCTGTAAGGGACGGTTTCAGATGTAAGCGCTCCATCCTTTCCTCCTTTCCACTGATGAGAAAACGGCTCCAACAACATGCTATAAAAGTGTTAGTAAAAGCTTTTCGAACTACTCGCTTCGCCCTCATGCAGTATAAACTTGCTGTGCAACAGCTGCTTCCACAAACGTCTTCACAGACCAACCTGCAGCTCGTTAACAGAAGTCCTGCTCAGATGGTCCTCACTAATTGGACATCCTGATGAATTAGCATCAGGGCAGATCACTCATAGGCTGCTCAGGTGCTTTTTTCAACAAATGAGCTCAAATGAAGCAGCGCTGCTGGACAGTAAACAAACAGAAATCTGTTTTGTTTAGTAATTCTGATTCGTGTTTAAAATGTATTAAATGTAATGAACACTCGACTAGACATGTGAGACTTGGGACTTTTTATCCTTCGTGCTGTGTGAGTTTTTATTGACTCTTGTTTTCTTTATTAGAAAATGTTCCCAAGGGAATTGTATTGATACCAAGTGGACTACTGGGGTTGACTTGTCGTAATGGCTCTTTTGTCTTCCTGCAGGCCTACGGAGGTGATGGCATCATTCAGAGGATCAAACGTGTGGCCTTTGATGCCAAGTCCACAATTATGGTAAGTTAGTGAGTGTTCAAGTCGAGTAAAGTTAATCGCACCTTGTTGTAAACCCCCCCCACACCTTTGGGTCCCGTCGGGCACAGCGGCCAGACTGCAGCGCTTCCTCATCAGGCGGGACCTGGCCAGTTGACCAAAGACCCGCACAAATGTATGCCGACCAGTCACTAAAATCAGCAATAATTAGATCCACAAAAAGCAATAAAACATCAAAGTACATGGTAACTTTTCAATAAATGAACGAGTTTCAGCCCAGACTGACCCCTCCAGAGTGGTTTAAGTGCTGTTGGTGCTTAAAATTATAAAACAAAACACTTGGTTGAAAGTAAACCTTTTGGAAATAAAGAGCTTTAAAATGTTTAAAAACAACATGTCATTATGCATCCAAGAATTAAAACAAATTGTATTTTTTGTGCAGGGGGCATGCGTGCTAAAGGCATGCATATTTTACCTTTTGCAGGATATTTTTAGACCTAAAAGTGCAGCTTATATTTTTATTAGTGTGGAGATAATGATATCTTGCATAATCAGCCATCCATCTGAGAATTCCCTCCAGTTTAAGCCCACTTGAACTAAATGTTTCTCCTGACCTTACAATTACAGAGCACATGTTTATGGTCCCACTCGACGCCTAATGGCCAATCTTAAAGAATAATGCTTCTGCAGAGATGCTTTGCACTATGGTTCACCTTGACTGTTGTTGTGCAACCGGGATAATATTGTGTGTAGAAACCTGTTAAAAGTTGTGTACCAGCAGTAAATGAATGCCCAAGCGCTCTCCTGGATTTTGAGAGGGGAATAAAACCTACAAAAAACAGTATTTAGAGGACAAGGTTCTGCTTAGAGCTGAGAATATGCAATGCAGGCAGTAATCACAGTACAGGGAAAAGGAAGCGAACAGCAGCACGGGAAGAGGTGGAGTGGTGAGGGAGGCGAGGGTCAAGAGGCTGAACTTGCTTCTTCTCTCACTTTTGCTCTAAGTAGCTGGTTCTTTGGGGAAAACTAGTGTTTATTTTACTGAGGCTGTGATAGGAATGTAAACACAGCTGCGCTGCGGTGCTTTTAAGGGTGCACTCACACTCGCCAATCCATCTCATTCCCAAGCACGATTGGCCCCTAAAGTCCTGTTTGTTAAGCCAGTGTGGGTGCTCTGTTTTGTTCTCAAGCAGCGCACAATTCCTGGACTGGGGTACAATTGGGAGGTGTGCAGCTGCACGCCGGTGTGGAGGAGAGTCGGTACACAAAGAATGCATAATGTGTGGTTGCTTGTGACAAACATTTAACAACACAGCAGCAGCATAATCTGGAAATGTAAAAATGCAAGAGGGGTGTATCTGACTAGAAAACTTAACAAAAGCCACAAATTCAATAGCATTGGTTTCTGATTTTCTGTGTAATTCTCCATCGTGCTGATTTCCTGAGATTGCACGTGCTTGGATGAAACAAATGGGGACTTTAAGGCACATTCTGGAGTTGCATCAACCCTGAGGTCTGTTAGTTGGTAGTTAGAGGTGTAAACTTTCATCACGGACCCAAACAACATGAATCTAGAATGGAATACGCTGCATGTTTGCAGCCAAAAGGCATAAACGCTGGCGCTCAAGGAAGTGCACCTACGTGAGAAAATATTATCTTAAGCATCAGACAAGACTCAGAAATGTCAAATGTCAAAGTTGAAGTTACCTCGGTTTGTCTGTTGGGAGCGTATCCATGCAGCCACTTACAAAACTAGTTTATTGTTATGTCAGTCATTTGCCCCGAGTTCTAATATTCAATTTCAATTTTATTTATGTAGCGTCTATTACAACACAAGTTGTCTCTAGGCTCTTTCCAGGGACCCAGAACGTGACCCCCGAGCAATTATTATATAAACAACGGCAGGAAAATCTCCCCTTTAAGAGGGAAGAAACCTGGATCAGGACCTGGATCATAAGGGGGGACCCTCCTGCTGAAGGCCAGCTGGGTAGAGCAGGAAAAGGGAGATCAGAAAGAGAGAAGGAAGAACAGAGAGAGGAGAGACACAAACCATCAAAGGTACAAAAGACAAGATACATAAGTATAATTATCCATCAGCAGCAGAACTAAGACTTCCATGTTTATATGACTGATACATGATTAGTTTGTGATCCACAGAGACGACTATATAAACAGGTGGAGACAGCAGACACTGAGGTGGTCAGAGGGTGGGACTGCAGGTCAGGATGTCAGAAGGTATCCAACAGAGACATCTATACAGACAGGTGGTGGTAAACACTGGGATGGTCAGAGGGTGGGACTGCAGGTCAGCATGCAGCTCCTGAGGTTCTGGTCTGCAGAACATGTACAGAAGAGAAAAAGAGGAGACAGACCAGCACAACAAACTACAAGAACAATGGACCACAATTATACTGGTGAGATACTTCTAATTGATAACTGAGGATTGAGCTGAAGAAGGGAAAGAGAACCAGAGGAGGTGAGGGTCACCAGTCAGGGGATCATGTTGGGGTCCCCCTGCAGCAGGTCTACAGCAGCAGATCTAGGATGATGCTGTTGAAGACCAGCTGCTCTAGTCTGGTCCTGCAGCTGCAGCTGTGATTACTGGCCCTAAATCACTAAAGTTTACACCAACTATATGCTTAATGTTTTATCTCAAATACATATTGTTCTAATTCAAAACTGCTTTGATTCATTTCATTTTGGTCCCGAACGCAACTTTACACTCGTCCCCATCTAATAATAGACTAAGGTTTGATGTGACAATGGTGTGATATGGGATAATTACAGATTTTGTTGATAAAAACAAGTTTTACTAGTGCTGTGTAAGACTTTTATTGAAGGGTTAATTTGCAGTCTGTCTGATGTGGCTTGACGGATTTAAAATGGAATCAGAAGAAGAATAAACCCTTTCGGAAGTTGGAGAAAGCTTTAATGCAAAAGCCATATCATTACATTTGTTTGGGCTGTGTCAGAGCATAATACACAGGACTTTCCTTTTCCTTTTTACAAGCGGCTGCACAAATGTGAAAATCCATGTGTGGAGTGTTGAATTGGGTTTGTAAAAGAAATGAAACTCAACCCTCTAATGGTTCCCAAAATTAACGAGCTGCAAGCATTACATTGACTGAGGTTGCTTGCGGTGACACGATTTGATAGGAACCGGGGAAACAGGCATCACTTTGGCCCTGAAGAGCTTATCTGAATGCATGTCTGACAGGAGCATGAGGAGGCAGCAGCATTAGACCCAGTGAGTCATTGCCAACTGTGTTACCGCAAACCCATCCTTACTTCATCTAGCACCAGAGAGCTCCTGCAATTACCATGCCTCTTCCAGTGGCAATGACTGGAGGGAAACCTGAGCATTTCTCTTCTTCTCAGCTTAGCGGCTGACAGAAGCTGTGAACGAATGCGCTCTCCTGTATTTATTTATTTATTTTTTTCTATAACCTATCTTGCTATATTAACATCAAATGAAACATTTGTCACCTGAAACATTGGAACAGGGACTTGGAAAGCTTCTCTCATTGTTCCCATAGAAGGTGAGGGATGGTGCATTACACGGGAACGGTGTACAAAAATATTGGAAAAAAAACATGCCAAAGTGACGAATAGGATTTTAGGACGAACGGTGCTTTAATTGTGGGCTGCGAGAAATATCTTCAGAGAAAAAGAAGAGCTTTGTGCATCCTTCAGATGGCACTTAATTTGGCAACAAAGTGGACTACAGACAGGTATCAAAAGGAAAAACAATATAGATACAGATGATATGATATGCAAGCGATGTCTTAAAATGTAATTGCGTTTAAACGAGGACTTTTGCTTGTGTTTGAAGTTTGAGATTTATCCATTAATCATAGTGCAAAATTGTGCTGTGAGAAACATCGAGGCCCAAATGAATGCAGATAAAAGGGTGAACTTCCACTGTGGTCTCGCGTGTGAAGCAAACTGCTCAGTAGAAGATGCAAACACTTTAACAGAACAAACATCCAATAATTATATGACAGTAATGACATTAATAGCAAAGTATTAAAGCTTGTGTGAGTTTCGGCTGTGATTTGTGACCTGCCTGCTAAACACACTTGCTACGCTCGGTGGTGCAATGCAAATGAGTGAATAAATGAATAAATAAATCACATTTTGTATGTTCACTAAAACCTAAAAGCCTCACAGTTTGTTTTTGTATTTATAAAAAGAGGCTGCTGATAGAGGTGTAATGTTTAATAAAAACACTGGAACAGCTCAACTGCACTGAACAAGTAAATTATTAGTGTGTTGTTCATGTCTGAGATTGAGAAATAAGGGCGGGCTGGATCGGCCCTTCAGGAGATAAAACTGAGCTATGGGGCCCTTTTGACCCCCGTTTCTTCTCGGTCCCTAATGATGTGTGCATGCATCCTGTTTCCTCTTAACTACTTATCATGAAGAGGTCATATGTCAGGCTTTGCATGGCAGCTTCATTATATTTCACCTCGAGGCCCACACACAAACCGTTCCTGCACGTTTAGGGGTGGTTACAGTAAACAGATAATTGGACAAAACTGACATTTTATTTTTCTTGTATTGATTCAGCCTGACTTTGTGTTCATTGGTGGATTGTTTGTCCATAGCATCAACACGTATCTTAATGTCGCCACGCTGTGTTTATAAAGGTGGTAGGTGTTTTGTAAAAGCTCATTGCTGTGTCAGTCCATATTTCCATATGTTACCTGGTATTTATGAATGCTGCTAAAAGCAGTTCTTTGATGGAAACCCATAAATATCACCCGTCGTTGTTTTTAAAACATCTGAAATTGTTAAATAATGACAATGCAAGCTGGTTTTTTTTAATTAGTTTAAAAAAGAAAGTGAGAGAGAGAGAGAGAGAGAGAGAGAGACGCCTTTTTTCAGCACCTCGGACAGCGCTCAGTAACACTGCTCTTCCAAATGAGGACCAGTATTTATGGACGCTGTTACGGAGGTGTTTTGAACATAGTCCCATCTGATAATCAGATGAGTATCAGTTCTCATTTCATTGTCATTGCTTCATTATAAATTGGTAAATTACAATATGATTACACTAAAAAGGGTTACTGAAGTTCTAGTGAGTACCGGTAAATCCCAGGAGGTTTCAGAAATGTTGCAGCTTTCTTCCTCCTGTAATTTTGCTAATTAGTAGAATATAATAGCCGAAAAAAAAAGTTATTCAGTTATTTAAAAACCTGCAATTTAATAAGAGTGTGAGGACATTTTTTTGTCTGCTCTCTAAGTTTAAAGCTCTGTAGCTGTTCAGTTTATTTTTTATGTATTTCTTTATTATAATCGTCAGATGATCAAATGAAGGTGCTAGCAGCTACAGTAATTATCTCAGTGTTGGGCTCCTTGATTTATTGTGCTCTAAAGGTCAAATAGAGGTCAGGCAGGTCACTAAAGTTGAACTTAATTTCCAACATTTGTACAGAAACTGGTTACTGTCGTTTGATTCATTGTATATTAACTATCTTATGTTTAGCAGACTTAAGTCACCATGTCAACAGGTTCTAACGCATTTACAACCACTGCAGAACATCTTAATGTCTGCGCGTCCGCAGCGTCTTCACGAAGCCCAGCTATTTTGTGGACATTAAAAAGCATTAATAAAATAGGGGGGTGATGTATAAAAATAAAAATGAGGGTCATTAATGAATGCCAACTGATGTTTTGTTTGACTGCCATGTCTGTCAAAGCGACCCAGAGTTTAAAGAACCTCTGGATGAGTAAATGTAACCGTCATGGCGTCTTGTGGCTCTACATCAACACACAATTGTTAAGCGATAACTATATACTGCAACTACGGAAGATTTCGGGAAGAGCTTTTATGGAAATGGTCTTTTATCCCTCCATTACTGAGGTGTCAAAAACTTTACCAAAACGCCTTCTAATTCTCTTCGGAGCTTGTCACAAATCAAGTCATACGTTGGACTGTTTTTATATGCATATAAAATATGAATCTAAGTATAAATGATCATCAGTTTGGCTTAAAAGTGGATATAAATTGATTCTCCCCTGAGTTCTGGGACCCTGTTGCAGTTTCCTGCTTTGCTTGGATAATTCAGACTTAATTAAGACAAGAGAGAGGGTTTTTTTTTTTTTTTTTTTTAGCTGCAAATGTTCATGTATGCAGATGATTAATGGTTTCTGTTTTTCTGTGTGCACGTGCACGTGCACATTTACATAAAGGGCACAGTGCCTTTTAAGTTAATTGCGTAATTAAGTTCATGTATTGTTTATTTTTTCTCTTTTCCTTTTCTGCTTTCTCTATTGATTCCATTGTTTCTGTTTTCCCTCAATCCTTGTGTATCTTGAACCTCCCCCTGCTGCGTTTCCCACGTTTTTTTGTTGTTTTTAAAAAAAAAAATCCTTTCATCTTTTGTTGTCTTCTTTCCTGCATCAGTCTGTGTTTCGCAGCTCTCCACTGCTGGGCTGCTTCCTGTTCGGCCTACCGCTGGGCGTAATTAGCCTGATGTGCTATGGCATCTGCACAGCTGAGTCGGATGACGGCTCGGATGACATGGATGCGCTCAAGAGGGAGGGGCTCACTGACGAGGAGGAGGACGAGGAAGAGGAGGATGAGAGGCAACGCGCAGCTGAGCTGGAGGGGCCTGACGAAGGAGAGGATGAAGAGGAGGAGGAGGAGGAGGAGGAGGATGCTGGAGAGAAGGCTCCTGAAGAGAAGAAAACTGATTAACAGAGGGGCACCAGCCGGATAGATGATAGTCAAACGCAGTGACGTGAAACTCAAAGACATATCTATTTAATACTGTTTGGCTTCTTCTGTTGTTGTTGTTTTTTTTTTTTTGTTTTTTTTTTCAATCTTGCTTCCACGTAAAGCTCCTCTGACGCAGACCGCTCTCCCGTCTCTTGAGTTTGTGTATCGGTGTGTAAGGTTGGCTGCGTGACGAAATCTCTGCATTAAAACTAACAGCCTTTTCAATAATGGAGTGTGAACAATATTGATGAGAAGAAGGGATGGCTGGAAACCCCAGACGCCACCTTCTTGTTTATGATTCAGCCGCGTGATGTGTTGCACTCTTTCACCTGTTACGTCATTGTTTTGAAACCAAGTCAGAGCCCCTTTTGTATCCTTCTGAGTGACATCACAAATAGTTCTAGTTTTTGTTCTAATTTCCCATTTTATCCTACAATATTGGAAACGGATAATTCATGCCTTTAAAACATAATAGAACATGACCACGGCGAGCTGTTTTGTTAAGGACGTGTGCATCGTGCAAAAGGAAGTGCCCAAGCAGGAAGATCTGCAAAAATGAAATGTGTTTTTTTTTTTTTTCTATTGTCTGTTATTGCCTGAAATCATTTCTTCTTTTTGTTCTTCAAGATGTGCAAAGTGCCGACACGGTTATGCATTTCAACTTAACTGTCCATTTGTGCTTAAAGATGATGACAAGAGCTGGAATGGTAATTTGTATCCCTCCTCTTTCTCTTTTCTTTTCCCCTTTTAACCCAAAATTGACCAACCCAGTAAAAATGTCTCGCATAGATGGGCTCTGCCTGTCAAGGAAAAGCCATAACACGCCTCAGTGGCTCCCGTGGTTCTTGACGACTCGTATCCCTCAGATGGACAGAATCTGTCCGTTTCCATATTTCATTTGGTGTTATTTTGAATTCACCTGGCAAGTCGAAGTTTACATCGCAGTGCAGTGAAATGTACATTGAGGATAAAGAATATTGGGACTTTTTTTTAAACATTTGTTTTCTACCCGTTACAACCTGCAATTGTCAGCTGGTGGGGGTGGGGTGGGGGGTGTCTGGCTTCTTCTTTTCTTCTTCTTTAATTCACCAAGCCAAATCTATTTCAAGTGTAATACCATTCTTTTGAAAAACGCACATTGTTGGAGTCCAGCGAGGCAACTTGTTCACTAACCCGAACAGCTGTAAGATAAGATTCTGGCTCCTAATTGTTGGACTCAAATAGCTTAAATGACTTTTTTCTACTACAGACTTGTGTATACTTACTTACGTTGTTTCCTTCTAAGAGATCGATATGAAAGCGGATGCCACTCTAATGTCAGTAGATGACAAATTTGAACATTTGAAACTGAAGACTGGACGACCTGCATCCTGTCAGATGGTCACAACATAAGCAGCGCTGCCATTCCAATTTAACATGAACCATCAAAATCTCATTGTACTGTATTAGACAAGATAATATACTCACTTATGCACCTGAACATAAGCACACCAGTTGTTCTTAAAAGTCAGAGGTCATCTGTAATTACTACTGTGAAAATGCACTGCCCTCGCCTTGCCTTCTGGTCTTTGTAGTTGCCTGCGATTCTCTGCTAAACTTTGTCTTTAGGTTTGAACTTGAGATTGTCATACTTTATTACAGGTTTGAACAATTGAAATAAAGTTTGTCCTCCTTTTTTTTTCCTCCCTTGTTGACTGACGTCTTTTTCTTCTGATTTACAGTTACAGTTGGATGTCGACGTGCATACTGGTGTTTACGTGGTCTGGTTTGCTCATCATTTTTGTGTATTTAAATCTAATTTCACACTATTTCTGCCACTATTTTATATTATTAGCAGAAAATGTTGAAAAACTTCACATAGGTGTTTACTAGCTGCAGTGTCCTGGATTATAAATATATACCATATGTGGGTTTCATAAGACTTTTAGATTGAGTAAATTAAGTCTTTTTGGTCACAAAACCACATCTTCAATGGACATAAAATCGTAAGAATTTGTTGCATGAATTTTAATAAATCTGGGTTTTGTTTCACCAAAACAGTCACAATTATGATTACAATCATTTATATGATTAATTCAGTGATGCTAAATCTTATAACGTCATTTAATTGCCATGGCATTGTGCATTTTTGTTGAAGACGTGGGTTGATTTCAGCTGCTGATGACAGCTGATTGATTAATTGATCTGCAAGTGTGAGCACCTCTGTAAAAGCACAACTTTTTCCAGATTTTTTTTTTTTTAATGATTTCATTTTTGTAAGCTTTTGGTCTGACTTGTTGGAGACTGCAGGGTCTGGAACTTGGTCTGGTTATCCTAAGCCTAACCAGTCAAGAGTGGAGCTCCAGTTTTCCCGTAGTCCAGGAAGACCTGGCTGCAGACTGAGGAGAACATGGAGCTCCAGTCTAGACTGAAATCTCCTCCACTCCCGAGTGGTTGGAGTCAGGATAGCACATCAGAGGAAGGTGCTCACACACAGTCTGCACCCGGACTCTTCATTATTATAGTGGTTTAGGTGGTCCACAGATAATTTCTACTTACGTTTGCCATGAGTTGATTGATCTAATTCATCTCTGCTTGTTGTGGAACCGATGACTTGGGGTTTAGTTGACACAGAGTCGAGGTTTATTTAACCTCTGTTCCTGAAAATCCCTCCAGATGTAACTGTGGAGTGGATGACACAGAACAAAATTACGTTTGTGAAATGACCTTCTCGACGGTCTCGCCTCAGTCGGGAGAGAAATGTGAGGACCTCGCCTAAAGTTGGGTTAGTAACAAAAAAACAAACCAAGCTATTATCATCTGTATATGCAATTATCTGAACATATTAAAGAGAGCATTTAGTCACGTCATAGGAATTTTAAGTACACAGTTGTAGTTTTGACTCAGCATTAATGACAGAAAACCCAGCTCTATTGTTTCTGCTTAAATTTGTGTAAACATTGCAGTCTTTTGCCCCCCAAAAAGGAAGAGTTCAAGTAAGTCAGTGCACGATATTATATGTGATAACCTTCGTGTTCAACATGAGTTGAACCTCCACAAGGAACTGAACACATATCCACTATCTTTCACCCTTAAGCTCTTTTATTGCCCGACTGTCTCACATTTAGCAATCCATCTCCCCATCAAACTTCAATTATCACCCATTAATGTGTTTTTCAGTCACAGGTATGATTTTAGGTAGAGGTGTCTCCTCAATTACGGCAGATATAATCATATTTTTTGGAGAACTAGGTTTAACCGTGGCCGATTGCATTTCTTGATGTGAAACTCATTTATTTCTTCTCTTTAGGGAATGACAGCAATTACAAGTCAAACTCCGAGACGTGACTCAACATAATGGAGTATCGTAATGACACAGTGCGCTTCCTGAAGCCTTACCCAAACACAGTGTGAAAAAAGAAAAAAGAAATGTGTTGCTTTTTAAAAAGTTTGGTTGTTTTCAGTGCTGTTCAAGCAGGAGTACATTTTCCGCTGGATGTCATTCTGAGGATAAATTGCCACAAAGGGGGAGATAATATATTACTACCTCAGAATCAGTGTCATTGAGTGGAGCTGGTGCAAAAAGTAATTCATCGCTCAATTACCCAGCTATATATTCTGCGAATGAGCTTCATCGTGAGGCAAATGAAGGGGCCCTGCTGTCTCTTTTCTTTCAGAATATCAACAGTCTTTGCAGTAGACAAGGGCAATTACACTTTGTTTCTCCCTCTGACGTCTGTCTTGTGTTCAATTGGCAAATTAAAGCAAGATGGTTATCATCTAATTTCTGAATAACAGGGCGGTGTTTGATGCCTTGGGTGCGCGGGTAGGGTCAAGGTAGAGAGATGATAGAGGGTTATTTCAGTACTGCTTCAAGCCTGTATTTCAAGGGGATTCTGGGATCAGTTTGTGTCACTCAGCAAGATGAGAAATGGCTGATTAGCTTGGCTCACCATGGAAACCAGCCTGCATTCGTCCTCTGTCTCTTTGCAGATCCTGTTGAAAAGCCGATATTTTTTGCATTAAGGCAGATAGATGGGTGCAGCTGGTGAAGTCCATCTGTTCGCTGCCACTTTAAGAAAAATACCTCGCAGCCTAATTACCTAAACAAACAAGGTTGGCAAATCAATTTCTTTTTACTTTTTCCTCTTTTTGGGTGAGGGGGTTTTGCCTCCGTCGGTTTTAATTGCTCTATTGTGTTTGTGTGTGTGTGTGTGTGCATTTCTGTAACCCTGTCGAACTATTTTTAGGTAAGAAACTTCATTTCAATCCTCCAACTTGGTGTAATAACCGCCTGTCAGCCTGCCAGTCGACTGATGGGGCTTGCTGCTGTTTTCTTCCCAACAGCCTGACATTTTGGTAAACTTTTCTTCTTGTCAGTGTGAAAATCACACAGATGGAAAGATGGCTGTTGCCCATCAAAGCTATTAAAAGACCTCGTGCATCAAAGATCATGAAACAGACACAATCCTGCAAAGGGCAGTAATTAGGCAAATGTCTGAAGGGATGAGGCGTCTGGGGGGATTTAAGTCCATCTCGGCCCTCACAGAGATTATTCAACGGATTCAAGGGACCGCAAGAGACTTAGGACCAAAGTCCCAACTGGCCCTGTGAGCGTTGTGAGGTGACAGTCAAACCCTGGATTTTAAACACAGAGTCTATAAAAAGAACTAGGCAAAGCCTCTCTGACGTCACCCAGAGGCTTATGAGGGGTACTTCAGTAGAGTTGGTAAGTCGGTAAGAAACGGACATGTGTGACAGTCAAATGGAAGTCGCTGTTAAACTACGACGTTAACTAACATGACTTTTTATTCATTCTGACTGAATCTGTCCTTGTTTCAGATGTGACACCTGCGGGCTGCCAGAGCCAAGCTCCATCAGCGCTACCGTGGTCATCTCACCCCCCAGTGGTTCGACGGCAACAGTCCAGACCCATCCAGGTTGGCCTTGCATGCCAAATGTAAGAAAGGAGCCGGTAGCTCAGCCACAGGCCAGCTGATAGTCAGGTGCATTGTTATTCGAGCTTACTGTTTACTGATTTCAACCATTACTTGTATGATGAGAGAACACAAAAGCAGTTATGGAGGTATGGAGATAGATGGACTGGCTCACCAATTTGACTGATCTACTGCATCAATTGACCCAAAGGATGGTGCCACGTTTTAAGAGCACCACCATTCAGCGAGCAGATGATAGAATTAGCTGCCATCCTAACCCCCACAGCCAGAGGTCTTTAAGACTTTATATCCTATACCTCTTCTCTTTTTTAAAAACGTTTATTATCAGCCTTTGCTTTATATATTTACATCATTCTTCGCGTTTTGGGTTTACTGTTGATATCATTAGTGGAGCTATAGAAGATATTTTGGTAAAAATATTATTGTAATTTAAAAAAAAAAAAAAAAAGGGTTTTAAAAAAATACAGTCAGACACTCCAGGTGCAGTGCATGTGGAACTAGAGTGGGCAACGCTTTCTTTCTATTTTTCTAAACCTTTTATGTGTTATCAACATCTCGCTTCAGTCCTTGGTGTGCAGTGCTTGCCTGGAAGATAAGAGGTTTTGTCATCATGCCTTGTTTCTGATGTTTTCCCGCTCCAACATCCCTGATTAAAATGCACATGCAGGAGCAGCAGTCCCCAAGAAACACCATCGGGACATGACTCAATTTTAACAGATTAACAACAAAAAGCATACACTACTAGACAATCATTCAGATTTAAACTTTTATTCATTTTCAGTTTGGCCATTGATGCCATTAATGACGCAGGTTTGATGCCCTAAATGCTGCTTTTTGTGTATCGTGGGTCATTCAAATACCCTTGAAAGGTGCGAAAGTTTTGGATTAAATCAACCACAAAATGTTCAGCTTCAGGCTAACAGAGAAAGAGAGCCTGACGCATTACAGTTAAACAACCGCGAGTCGTCGGATAAACATTATTTATCACGGAGAAACAAGAAGCCATCTTCAGCTACAACAGGACGGCTGCCAAATAGTGTTGCACCAGTTATTCAGCCACCCATGTATATAAATGTGAAGCTGTGTAAAAACTACCAAACCACCATCAGCAAAGCAAACCTCATTCAAGCCGCTGCCTGCCAAACGCAGGACGACGAAGGTTTGCTGGCCAGTCTTCTCTGGCATTCAAGTTCCCATCATGTGATATTGTGTATTAAAGGTGGGATAAGTAAAAAAAAAAATCTCTTCACAATCTGCTAGTTACACATCTCAACATTTCAGGACAGGAAGCATTACATAGTTTGCTCGTGTTTTGTTTCAAATATCAATGACGTGATGTCATCCAGAAATCGCTTAACCAGCCTTTAATCTGAGTTGAAATTCACACAGAGGTTCCTCTAGGATGCACGTGTCCAGCAGGAATCTTTTGCTGGGAGACGTGTGGCTTTACAGCAGTTTGTAACTGTCCAAACATTCTCCAGAACATCTCCAGCGTTCATGTGTGAAAACAACCTAAAGGTTCTGATGCAGCTCAACATCTTGTTAGCAACTCTGTTTTGTCTGCCCTCCATCTACACTATATGACCAAAAGTACTGGCTCACCTGCCTTGACTCACATATGAACTTAAGTGACCTCCCATTCTTAATCCATAGGGTTCAACATGACGGCGGTCCACCCTTTGACTCTATAACAGCTTCAACTCTTCTGGGAAGGCTTTCCACAAGGTTTAGGAGTGTGTTGATGGGAAATTCTGACCATTCTTCCAGAAGCACATTTGTGAGTTTACACACTGATGTTGGTCGAGAAGGTCTGGCTCTCAGTCTAAGCTCTGATTCATCCCAAAGGTGTTCTATCGGCTTGAGGTCAGGACTCCTGGAAACCCATCCAGTTGCTGTCGTTCCCAAACATTGGATGGGTGAGTGAATACTTTCGACAACATAATCTAAATTCATACCCTACCAGAGGTGTCTCTAAAGTAGAGCATTTGTCTACCCAACTTTTACAGCCAACAGGGGAAATCAAGAATGTTGATGGAATCTCATAACTCGGCCACTAAAACTCCGGGAATGAACTATCACTTCACGTCCTCTCTGACATTGTCCTCCAGATAAGGTTTTGTGATATCATTGATGACACTACAGTACAGGTTATGTTGATGTAGTGTTGTCACGTACACCTGGAACTTTGCATAAGGTGTTTTATTTGAATAATTAACCACACGCAGCTCTTTGGCTATGTTCTGACGCGTGCATGTTTGCATTTGCATGTAAAATGTGGTATAAATGGTACAAATGTGTTTGGATGCAGAACACTTCATGCCCTCAACTGTTGCTGTCTTGTTGATCAAGTGATGGAGTGATGGATTTTGGAAGTGAGATTGATGGGATCTTTGGCTGTTTGGTCTCTTTCTAAGCGTCTATTCTGTTGTCTAGACATGTGTAAATGAAAAGAAGAAGAAGAAAAAAGAGGAATTCCCAAAGCAAGATGAGATCAAACCAACCACAATTAGGCGGTCAATAGTTTCATACAGAGGGATATTACAGTAGACTGCATAAACTCCTTATTTTAAAGCTAATGGCACTCTGAGTCCAGATGAGCAGCAGCCACAGGTACGGGTCCAAATGCCAAGTGGACAGGTGCCGTACTATTTGATGAGTACGTATATGCTCTTGTTGTGGATACTTGTTGAGTCGAGTGGGAGGATGAACAAACTTTGCCGTCATCATGCGAAACGAGACTCACCTCGGGGCTTTGAGCTACAAGCCTTTGAACTCAAACAATAAAACAGAAGACGTTGTGTTAGTGTGCTCAAACCTGTTGCAGTTTTCTATATTCTATTAAGAAACTATGGCAAAAATGATGAAAAATTCTTTTTTTGTGACGTATGTAGTCTCCGTCTCTTTAATCTTGACGCGCTTCTGAGCAGAGTCACACGCTGGATTTAGTGGCGAACCATCTTAGGACTGCACACATGAAACAAAAATGCATCGCAACCCCCTCCGGCCTAGCGCCTGCTGGCTTTGAAGTGGGTCCCTGATGTAGCCGTTGTAAGTTGTGCCCCTATTTGTTATATCACATCCACGATACAGTGTGTGGCTGCTTCCTGAGATGTATTCAGGATGAAATCACTCAACTTCCACGAGCTCTTGCATCAGGTAATTATGACCCTTTCATCTCACCAGCATCCTTGATTGCGGTGGATTAGCTTGAGCTCATCTCCAGATATCGCTCCTTCAAGACTGTTCAAAGAGTTCAAAGACTTTTTCTTTTGTAATAAGGTACATAATTCTAACAATCATCTAACTCAAGGAATAGAAATCCATTAGACTTCTATAAATAATTAATGTTGCACCAACTCTCCCATTTAAATGGTTTGTAAAGCTCCACTACATGTTCCTGATGCTTCTGACATGTCCATCTTGAATACTATGTCTATATCTGTGGCTCCGCTTTAATTATGTTTAATTTTTTTCCAGTCAGTTTCAGTACCAAAGGGTTCAAACAATCTTATGTCAGATTTTTTTTTTTTTGTTTTCTCTGACATGCATTACATGTGGTGCTGATAACACTAAGCAGCTGACTTTTTCTATTTAAATCAAGCACATGAATGCGTATTCTCCAATGGGAAACATCTAGTTTCTTTTGAGTTCAATGTAAAAGGAAGAAAAGATGCAGTTCCCCAACTTCACCACTAGAGGCTGGCTCCAAACGTGAGTTATTCTCTATTGATCCTGATGTCAACATTTCTAAATTTGATACGCGATTGGCTAGTGGTCCCAACTTGGAAGGATTGTTAAATAATCCAAGACAAAAGCAAATCTTTAGTTTTCGCGACAGGTCGTGATTTAACATGTGACTCAGGTCACAAAAGTAGTCGAACCTGTAATGGTCTACAGCTTAGATTGGAGTGAACAATCCATTCCTTACGCCTTTTCATGGAAATTGTGTTTTTAGGCACAAAACGATTGTAGCCTCGTGTATTTTGCCTTCATGCGGAAAGATCTACATCACATCCTTGAAGTGCCCAGTTACAGCAGCACATTCCCAGTTTGGACGAATGCCCAATTACAAAATCAGAAACCTGTAGATGAACACACTGTATTCCTGATTCCAAGCACTGACATTTGTCCGTTTTTTTAAATGTTCTTTTATTTATAGTTATATGGCACCAATTATGCACAGTTCTGCTGAGAGTGTCTGACCCTTATTATTGCTGTCACCTCTAATGCACAGTAAGCATTTCGCAGTGAAGTAGTTCTGCTTATCATTCTGCCATGGAGCTGCTGCTACGCAGCAGTTGGCTAATGATGCTTCCAGGGTCATGCTCATTTACTGAATGGGACCTGTCCCCTCAGGGCGGTCAGGATGCCTCGCAGTACCTTAGAGGCAACTGTCTCAAGTAGGGATGCCCCAATGTAGCTCCTGAAGCCATTGCTCCCATCATCGTAATAAGATTTCTTTCCTGCATCGAGAAAGAAAGAGATTCAAAATCCGTTTTTAGGTACCAGAACGCAGCAGGCTCATAAACACACGAGTGTGAGTTACCGTTGTGTGTCGAAGCCAGTGTGGCTTGTGTTTAATCTGAACTTTAATCCCGTCGCGGAGATGTTCAGGGACGGTACGTGACGTGTCTACGGGCCCTGGAGCTTTCTTCCAAGCACCCTCAGCCCTCGGAGTGACTGTAGTCAAGTGGGTGTTAACGACTGTAAACAGTCCTTATGTACATACACACTCTCCTGACTAATGTGCACACACATACCAAGTGCATGCACTTTTCCAACGTCGGTAATAAACTGAGACAGTTGGTGTGGGAAGAGTCGGCTAGAAAACCCGGATATCCATGGAAATACTCCGGAGAGCTGATGGTGTGAGTGCTGTATTCTGTGAGGAATGTGAGATTTATTTGAGTTAAGCCCTTCTGGACAATAATCCTGTCATGAGCGTGCCTAGAACATTTTGAACAGGTGAAATCAATATTTGAGGAGAGAGGGGCGTCTGTTGACATAGACTACTTCACATACTGTATACAGACTCACACCTGGATCCTGAAATCCCACCAAGAAAGAAATGATTTTTATCGATAGTGGAGAACAGAGGGAGATTTAAAGTTGCGCTTTATATGGATGCTTTCAGTTTTCCAAACTCAAACCCAAATACTTTCCATATATATAAAATGAATGACTTAAAACTATTAATCAACAGTTTTAGTAAACATATATACAGCTGAAAGGATGCGTTTGACAAATGTTTTACGTTTTATTTAGCTTTAATAATTTACTGGTTGTCTAATGTCTGAAACTACTTTTTAAATGTTCCATAGCACTATTTTTTCCAATCTTTTGGTTAAATGATGTATCAGATTTGATTTGACTCTGTGCCACACGCAGGTGTAACATACTTAACTGAACGAATATTATACATGAGATGTGATTAAATATCATGTAGTTTGCGGAGGGAAGGAATAATTCAGAAGAGTCTAGAGGGAATCTGAAACACAAGTGGTAAGTAAATTGTCTGGGTTGTTGCAGATGTGCATTTTGGTGACTTCAGTATAGTTGCCAAGTTTCAGTTTAAGGCTCTGTCTCGCAAGAAAAATAAAATCCATTCACTTCAAGGCATCTAACACAAACAACTGATTTAAAAGTCACTTACGTTTCTACAGACCAGAGTCATCCAGCCATAATCGTTGAATTCAATTTGTATTTTCAGTCCAATTCTGGCTAGAACATGTATGAAATGAGTTAAGGTGGTTATTTACAAGACATCTTGATAACCTAGTGACATGTTAAAACCTCGTGTGTCATGCCTGAGTCTTCACCTGCGTCCTTGGCGAACCTCCAAGAGTTCAGCCGATCAAATAACACTTGAGCCAGTTTTTTAGTCAAAGCTTCTCTTGTGATTCTTGTTTTTTTTTTTTTTTTTTTTGTTGTTGTTCAAAAACAATTACTGGCTTTTGAAGTTATGCTGGGTACAAAGCTAATTCATGAAAAAATGTATAATAAGGCCACTTTAGGAATCTCAGACAATCAGATGGCAGGTTTCACTGCAGCCTGCTCGGACGCTCGTAGTGAAGCTTCTTCGCACACACAAATAATGCACTTAAAGTTTACTACACACCTTTAGGACCTCTTGGGATGAATGATACGTTCTTGTATTCTTGGAAGCAGCAGCACAAAGTGTGGTTAGTGGTCATTACTGAGCACACTTTAGCGTCCAGAAACACAACACCAACACACAGTAATAACCTCTTCGTGCCCCTGTGGCCACATTTGGGTTCAGCCTAGTGGTTAACTTTACAATCTAATAGAAAATGTTTTCCTTTCAGCCTCATCGAATAGCTTTTTAATTGCTTCCAGTGACACTGTCACCTCTCAATAGCCTGGAGACTTTGTTGTTTTTGCGGCAGCAAGGGAGTTCTGCAACATAATCATGAAATAATCATTATCTGGAAAACATAATTGGTATCAGTTATTTGTTTAAAAATGACCCAAGAGTATAAGTAATCTCTTTAAAAATCCATTCTTATTTACTGCAGATGGTCGAGAAACACGTAAAAAAAAAAAAAAAAATCAGACAAAAAACATGACTTGAGGATTATTACTGTTTGTAATGGCCGCAGCAGACCAACAACTAACGAAGCCCTCGGGGCTCCTGGGCTCCAATAATTCACAGGCTTTTCTGCTTGTTGCACTAACTTATTGTTACTGCATGAGGCTGTTCTTGTTGGCTGCGTGCGTGCGCGTGTACGCGCGTGCGCGTCGGGGGGTATTAGAGCCTGTATGTTGTGTTATGACCTCCGCTGATTTTCCGGGGCGTCATGTTCTCCTCAGGTTCTGTCATGTTTTTTTTAAGATCCCCATGTTTTGTTTGGTTGGTTTACTCATGGGTTCGTTGATTTTCTACGGTTTCTGTTACTGTGTTTAGTTAATTCAGTTTTCTTAGGTTTACTTCTGGTTTTATTTTGCTGTCTTGTTACTTGTAAATGTATTTATTTATTTATTTTTAATGATTTCTTAAGACTTGTATCCCTTATAATTCTGTGGCTACTACTGCCTCGTTTTCTTTTCTCCCCGCCAGATCAATGTGTTTCTTGCTGGATTGTTTTCTACACGGTTGCCACGGCAGTTTCTTGTTTCACTACCTCCTCCACTTCAGTCCTGCTTTTTGCCTCTAGCTGTTTTTTTTTTTCATTATTATTATTATTTTTCTATTTTCAGTGTCTGCTTTGGTTTATTAGCAACTGTAACACCTTTATCTTTTGATTTGTTTGCTAGATTTAAAGACAGGTATGGACTTCAGTAGTCAATCATGACAAGAAGTAAAACAGGTGGCAATGTGTTATTTTTGGTTTCTTCCTACTTAAAATGGGAATAAATATGTTTTTTTTTTCTGCCATGCCATGTTATAGCTCTACAGATGCAGTGTTTGCTTTGAGAATGCTGAAAAATTAAAGAGAAGGTCAGAAGGTTAGTGGTCATTACTGAGCACACTTTGGCATTCAGCTCCACAGGGTTCCACTATGTCTCTGTGGATTTAGAGAACGTGTATGACAGAGAACCAAAGGAGGAACTGTTGAATTGCATAAGAAAAACTGGAATGGCAGAAAAGCTCAGAAAAGCTCTCGTGGATGAGAGCAGCATGACAGCAGTGAGGTGTTAGGTAGGCGTGACAGAAGGATTTCAAGTGGAAGTGTGACTACATCAAGGATCATCCCTGAGATTTTTCTTGTTCGCTATGATGATGGACAGGTTGACAGATGAAGCCAGACAGGAGTCTCCATGGACTATGGTGTCTGTGGATGATGCGGTAATCTGTAGTGAGAGTGGGGAGTAGGTTGAGAAAAACCTGGAGAGGTGGAGAGATGCAAAAGATAGAGAGGAGGGATGAAAGTCAGTTCCAGCAAGTCCAAACACGTGTGTGCAAATGAAAGACAAGCAGTCAGATTGGTGAGGATGCATGGAGTAGAGGTGAAGAAGATGCAAGAGTGTAAATACTGTGCAGAGGAATGGGGATTATAGAAAAGAGGTGAAGAAGAGTTCAGGCAAAGTGGAGTGGGTGAAGAAAAGTGTGTGGAGCTTTCTGTGTTAGAAGAGAAGCAGCAAGAGTCAAGGAAAAGGCTTGAAAATCCGTAGTGAGACCAGTCTCTCTATGTGATTAAGACAGCTGCACTGACCAAGAGGCAGGAGACAGAGCTGGACGTGGCAGATGAAGATTTGAAGATTTTCTTTGGGAGTGAGGAGGTCAGAGAAGAATAAAAAGCCTGAATAACAATATGACCGGTTAGTGTGACAGAAGACAACAAAGCAGGTTAAGATGGAAATAATGATTGTTTGTTTAGGTGACTTCTGAAGGAGAAAAGCCTAAAGAATTAAAAGAAGAGAAACAGAATGAAAACATAAAAACATATTTAACTGTTAATTTATGCAGTTAATGTGTTTATGACAGCTGCTACCATTATATACATGCATATAGAAATAACTTCATGTAAAACTCCTCCCTCCATCTGTGATGTTCGTCATGTTCGCACATCGCCCCAGCAGTGCGTATTTGCCTCTTGCACATGGGGCGTCGCGGCCATGCGGCTGCTCTGGAAGTGTTGGAAGACGTCGCTAATCTCTGAGTGGATCTGCACACCAATCACCTTCTTACAAAACAACAACTTCACATTCACAAACATGCGATTTGATCATAACATTGATCAACAACTGGCCCCGCCCTCAATGTATGCTGTTTATTAATCAGCATACATTTCTGCCAAGGGATCACCGCATCAGGAAGTGTGAAGATGCATCCTCGTCCCGCGTGTTTACCTGGTGCACGTTAGGAATGTAGTGCACATGGCACACGAAAAAAAAGGAGCATGAAAGGAAGGGAAATGTTTCACACCTGGCTGGTAATTTTAACTAAAGTGGAGCAAAGAAAAAATATTTTCTTTTGGTTTATTGTTGGCTGTGGGCATGACAGAGACCAGGCACAGGCCTGAAAAGAGGTGACTAATGCAGTTAATGTCTTGTGATGTGTCCAACAAAGCTTTTAATAGGTGAAGTGAAAATGGCTCGACACAGAGTCGGCTGCAAAAACAAACGAACACAAAACAGCAACACATTTATGTGGACAAAACTCTGCTGCGGATAACCACTCCGACTTCAACCAGCGAATTTATAATGACCTTTATAATTGGAGATCATTTTTTAATTAGAATATTATCAGATGGAAACAGATACCTTCACATCTTATACTTCTGTATATACAGACAGCTTCATGAGTCTGGTAAGAATAAAGTGTATAAAACTACAATAAGCTTTACTGGCCATCACTTCTTTAGTATAATTGTTGAAAAGTTTAAAACATACAGTTTCATGTATTAAAAAAAAACAAGTTCAGAGGGAATCATTAAGGGAAAAACACGCCACAATTATTATGTTTCCAAAAGTGTTTATGGTTTCTTCACATATTAAGAAAAAAAAGCTTTAGTGGGAAATTTGGAGAAAAATCAGAAAAACTCCATAAATAAATGTAGTACTGTCAGATGTGAAGTGGATGAGGAACGGACTTAAAAATGTAAAACCACATCGACCGCATCAATAGATGCCTTCAAACAGCTACTCCTGTCAGCAGACGTTAAGTCAGAGAAGTTCGCTCCTGTTTGGGATCAGCGTGCTGCTGATCCTTCTGATTTCAAATTCAAAAACATTGACCGCAAGTCCTCAAAAGAACATGCTTTTTCTCCTAGTAGCTTTATCTTATTGTCAAAATGTGGTCACTTCTGTTTTCAGAAAGACAAAGATGTTGATGGCAGAATAGACAACACGAGGCGCCAAATCTGCAGGTTACCAGCCGCTGACCTCACACGGGGTCAGTCCATCATTGATTTAGTCCACGTGGAACCAGCAGGAGGCTTTTTCAAACACTGCTCAGGTTTTAGAACGTTTTCTTTTTCTTTAGATTCATTCAGTTTCAGTCTGAATTGATAGCAAGATAATACATACTGACTAGAAAAACTATGCTCTTTTATAAACAAACTTAAGAATCCCAAAAACTCCAAAATGCAATCTATACTCAAATGAATGTAAAGACAAAAATCATAAGCTTGATCAGGGCTTTGTTTTTCATCTTTTTTTTTTGCACTCCTGGTATTAATTCAGTTTTCATTTCCATTTTTTGCAGCATCACAACTGAAAGGTTCACTTTTAGTTTGTGTAGCTGCCAGCTGTTCGCTGTCACAAGGACGTAACTTATCTACAGAGATTTTATTGGAACTAAGTTCCTTTTCTCATTCAACTTACTGGGAACAACGTATCACATGTTCCCAAAACTTCTAGCTGAGGGGAAGCTGACTGGCTTTTGTTGCATCGCCTCAGGAAATTCAGTATAAATGGCGCTCTTTGATTGTTGTTTCGTTCTGCAGGCTGTTGCACATCACATGACCGAAAACTGTACCTAGATGATGGATGGCTGGATGGACTGCTGAAACTATTTTGGTTGTGTCTAGTACACAATGTTCAAATCAGGGCTCTGTTGGGGCCATACTGTCGACTGCAGGATGTCACGTTGTTGCTATAGATACAGTTGTATTTCTCTAGGACCCTGCCACCATGTGTGCTTCCTTTATTCAGATAAAGACTGCTTTTTAAATGGATATTTTTCAAACGTAATGTTAAGGTCCAGTGGTGCATAGTCATGTCAATTTGAGCTATATTGTTGTATTTTTCCAATAGATTAGCTGCTAGAATAATAAACCGAAGTTTTCAAATGGAAAGCTCGAACTGTATCTCCTCAAAACTGTTTCAAAGTTAAATGAAAACCAGACAAAACAACTCCACCGTGACATTGTCAATAGCTTTCCCTTTTATAGCAATGACAAGGCTCTCTATGGGGACAGAAGCAGCCTGGGTAAGTGGTGCAGAAGTTGTCAACCGTCCAGATAAATCGCCTCAGTGATCCACACTGCTTGGACCACCTGGGAGGATCTAGCTCCGAGGAGGTCCTTCAAGGACAGCCAGAGGCAAACTCAGAACTGGCCCTAAGCTCTCTCTCTCTCAGAAAGTAGGTTTCTGTCTGTGGCTTAAACCCTATATGATGCACATGTGATGGAGCTGCAGGGATTGTCTGTCATGTGTCTCTGCCTTTGTGGAGTTGATTTAAACAGAGCGGAAAGTGAAAGAGCTGCTCGGCGTGGGCCGCACTGCTCCATTCTGGCAAAGGATGACAGAGCGCGAGGAGATGGGATGGGGCACCTGAAGTTAATGAAAAAATTTAACACCCACAGTCAACATGAGGAATCCTACAGGATCACAACATGCCACAGCCACTCAGAGGCTACATTTGTCATGAGGTCTGTACTAGGACCAGGAAGCCAACACTGCCTGTTAGAGTCTTACGCTTCAACAAAAAAAAGTGGTTCTGTTATCAATCATCTTTTCCTGAGAGCTACATGAAACAGAAAGAGAAACAGATGCCAACTGTCTTCACCATCTGAAAGTGAACACGGACTAGGGGCAGCTTTGTAACGAGCTCCGTCTTATCAGGAGCATCTTTACAAAGCTGCATCTGTTCGCAAATTATTTTGAGACCTATGAGTCATACAAATGTTTTAGAATACATGAAAAGACAATCTATTTTCACTTGAATTACTCATAACAGCTCCATAATAAAGTCACGAAATTTAAGTGCAGTGAGTACAATTTTTCAAAATTCTACATCTATTAAAGAAAAGGTTAAAACTTGTATTTTAACAGAGTGATAGGCATCAATTTTACATCTGTAATAGCTTTCACGTGCTTTGAATATTCACTTTATGCTGATATTTTATTCATCTCACAGAGGAGTTCATAAAACTAAAGGCAGAGCCTGGCATTGCCGCACTTCACATTTCTGTGTGGAATAAAGCATAATGCAATCTAGCGGACAGTCGTCCAAAAGTGATGAATGCTTTGGCTGTTGTTGCTTTACTTTGTCCATTTATCATTCTTTATAAACAATTCTCTATCTCTTATTTGTGAACTATTTACTCTTCTCCTCATCAAGGAATGCTGTACACTAAAGCTGTTGTCTTTTAGTACCAATTTTGTATTTTGGACCCTGCTGAACCTTATGTACAACAGCCGTAAAATATAATACATTAACAACCTCTTAAAAGAAAAAAGGGACCAGTAGAACTTGTTCTGTTGAAAACAAGAAAGATTGGCAGAATAAGGATATAAGTAACATTAAAACAGAACTATGTGTGACAGCTAGAAGACTGCGTTACAGCATTTGGAAGACAGACTACTTTCGGAAAGCCCTGTAACTGAAACTGTAAAAACAGGAAAAGCCACAAGACTTTCTAAAAATCGACGACCAGTGAACCGGCGACAGTCTTGGGCTTTGAAGATGAGCTTATGTGCCTGATCCCCAATAGAAGCTACTGCATCGTAAATAGCAGAAAATCAAAATTTTCGCATCAGGATGCGTCAAAACCTCACAGCATTTGCTCTAAACACAAAAAAACTACGATTTATCAAGCCTGATTGATGCCCCCTTATCAAATTATTATTAGCTATGCCCACCGCCAATCAAAAGACTACACCCCTAGTAATACATAAATTGTTGCTAAACATAATTGACGTCGTATGTGATGAAGTACAGTTAACAGTAAAACAACATATATAATCTTTAAGGTTAACTTTAACAACCCCCTGTTACATCTTTATTTAGATTTCAGAAGTCAAGACGCTGCTAAGCCCTACGTAGCTGCCATCGATTTCATGTCGTTGAATTAAACCTGGAAGACAGGGTGTAACACACACTGACCAAGGCTGTAGCCTGATGTACACCTCACTCGCAAATAGAAACTATCCGTTGAGTTTATGTGGACCACAACAACTGTGATTGGTCCACTTATATAAATCATATTTCAAAGCTATCACTGGCTCCTGGCTATTTGTGGCTACCACTTCTCTCCACTTTTAAATCAGAGGGTTGCACTGCTGTAATTTCGGTAAAAGTGACTGTTGTTCAAGCTTTATTATCTCCAATTCACAGACAATATATTCTGTTTCAGTTGTGCGACATTCATGAAGGAAGTAAACAAAAAGAGAAACTCCACCATCAACCAGTATTTGGTCGCAGACATCAAACACGACAAAGTACAATTTCTGCCTTCTATACATTAAATCAATTTTATGAGAAGTCCGTGTGCAGTGTTTTGGCTTTTACAGTCCGCAGTGGTAATAGACCAATCTAAGAGATCGAATCAGAACAAAACATCTGATGTCCGGTCACTCCAGTTATGTACCGGCTGCATCTGGAGAACATTGTGTTCTTTCACACAGATGTAGGAGTCATGAATCAATGGCCTCCTGGTGTCTCACTGTCGGTGCATGACATTTATTTACACGTGCTTCCAAAAATAAAATCCAACAGCCCTCTGGGGTTTGTATTAATATTTTCATTCAATTCAATAAATTAAAAACCTAAAAAGCTCATGAAACGTCTTCAGCTGAGGATGTTTTTTATTTAAAACAGTTTTTTTTTACTATTATATAATGTTATGAACCATACTGCAATAAATGTAATACTTGTTCTAACGGCAAGTTGTCAGCCTACATCCCATACCCGTAGAGACGATGCTTGTTTATATCAAATATCTAAATTCAATACTTGAAGCAGAACACTAATTGAACCAGATTTTGATGTTACATAAATATTCCGTCAGTTTTGCGTTATGGTTTGACGATATCGTTGACAGTGAAGTTGTCACTGCTGATGGAAAGTGGAAGTGTGCAGAGTGAGCGTGGAGTAAACTGCCTAAGCTGTAACTATGAATTTGATTTATGACTTCTTAAAATGAACGTGGCACAAACAGAATTGTCTATTTTAATGGTCTGTGCAGCTTTCAGAAAACACCTCAACATCCTCATTCACACTGGTACAATAAAACAGAGCTTTTTTTTTTTTTGTTAGTGACTTAGTCTTTATGGTGTTTTAGAAAACCACAACCTTTAACACTTGATATCACCTGTGAGTGACAGCCTCGGCTACATCAGGTTCGAAAAGCTTGTCAGTACTCATAAACTCTCTCCTGATGCACATGATGCGCGCACACACACACCAACCTGCTGTTTACCCTTTTAATTTATGCTCCCCCTCTCTCTTTTGCTTCTGTCAATAGTGTCTAGTATCAAAATGCATCTGAAAAGTGGAACTTCTTTGCATGCAGCAGAGACGCCATCATTTTGCATGTGAATCAACAATCATTAAAATTACACTAGGAGTCTCAAGAGGCTCACGCATTAAACAGCCTCAAAGACTGTCAGTTGTTGATGCCATTTTAAAGGAGAGGAATGCACATTTAAATAATTTGCTGTAAACTTTGAAATGATATGATTGGATTGACACTACATGAATCTGCAAAGGAACCAACTGCTCGTGCTATGAGCACCGGTCCAGCCTCTTAAGTGCCGAAACCTCCAGCTTTAGTCATGAATAACCCTTGCATATGTCCAAATCTTTATATTCTGTAACTGTTGATAGCAAGAGGACCAATATCAAAGCGTGGGTTTGTTGCCACATTTTTGGTTGCCAGAACAAATTAGTGACACTTGGCTTCATCATGCATTTTTTATGAATGCATTCAGTGAAGTGTAAATCATCTATACACGATAAAACATTAATAGAGATATTAATACAAATTACACCAGTATGCTGTTCTGAGGAATATGCAGTGTAAGTGTAGGTGGGGGGGCAATAGTTACTGATTGAAAGGCTGCAAGTAAATGAACAACTGATGCAGAATGACTTACTGCAACGGTGTTATGTCAGGTGAACTACATGAGGAATACGACGTGTTAGAAGGAGGACATATGTGGGAATCTGTACCTAGGAAGTGGCTTACGGAATTTTGTCATCTGCTAATTACTTTAAACTCTTGTGAGGTTACTTATTCCTTACTATGTTTCTACCTTTGTGGAACCATACCTGGTGAAATGTACATTGAGATTCACTTCCAAGGACCTGGTCTGAAACCCAAACTGGACAGAGTGTACAGAAAGGACCACCTTTCCATTAAGGTACTGCAATATACAGCAATATACCTTGGCTTCATGAGTGAGGAATGATGTCTGCATTGGGAGATAGTTGGTGATGAAACAAGACTTTCATCCTTGGTACCCAACTTTGGAGATTGTTTTTCACTTAAATAAGTGTATCTGTGTTTTTGTCCTTGTCTACAGTGTCGTAACAGTGAAGTCTTACCTTAGTTGTCTTTATAAGGTCAACAAGGAGATAACTTTAACTAATTACATCATAAGGTGGGCATTGCCTTTATTGGTTGGATTCTACCACGGTCTAAAGGAATTATTCATGAGGAGGACTTCTTCCAGCTATGGATCGTGATGTCACCAGCCCAGAGATGTCAGTGTATTCCTTGGTTCCTCTGATTGAAGACTTTCATACCCCAGATCTTAGCTTAGAATCACTATGGCCTAATAGGAATAAATTACTTCTTTGCAGCGGCACTTAATTTGTTAAAATTTCATTTCAGTACATGGGAAGCAATATCCATCTTCTCCACTGACTGTAAGAAGTCATACTCATTTCAGTATGTTCAATAGACCTACCTACTGTCTGGATGACAAGTCTCTACATTTCTTTAGTCTGCCAGAACACTCATTGGATTTTTCATTGGCTTTGTATCAACATACCAACACACTATTTGAGCATATTACACCACCATGAATTGCATTTTTAAAGTGGCTGTGCTACTTCATGCATATCTCTAAAATCGGTTGCTCAGAGGAAAAGCTCCTCTCTCAATGCCAGGTGCTACTTGTTGATTCATAATTTGTGATTAAGGTGCTTTCATGCTGTCGTCTTCCAATGTCACTGTCTCAGAAGTAACAGGTTAGTAGAAAAATACACATAAAGAGAATATTTGTATTTTATTTTAACATACTGAGACTGAAAAAATGATCCTAGTAGATGGGTTTCCATTTCAGGGGATCCAATGAGTTTTACAGGGCCTCAACTGGTAGCTGTTGAGTCTCTATTAACAGAATCGGACTGTTACGGGGCTGGAACAAGTTCTGCGTTGGGTTAGCTATTTCAGCGCAGCCCTGAAAAACTGCTGTGTTGGGGTTAGTGCTGATTAGGTGGTGATTGGGAATTTTGTAGGCAGGAGTGAAGATGATCTACTTGCCACCACTGGAATGGAAACAAATAGAAATGTCTTTCTCAGGTCCTTCAGTGTAAACTCATCAGTCAAGTTATTTTTTTTCCCCTTCTGTTTTTTTTTGGCTTTTTCTTATATCTTGGCAAATATTAAATGTGGTGCATTCCTGCCACCAAATGGTATGAAATGGTACTTTGCTAAGTCAGTGGATCCTGCCTGGTCCATCACTATAATGGTGTTATTGTACAGCTGAAAGAACTGAGGAGGAGGTCAACTGTTTTATACTTGCTGCCTCCTAGGTTTTCCTAGGTTTTACTGGATCCTGGACTGCTCTAATGGAAACCCACAGACTGGACACACAAAGTTTGTGTTGCTGAATGACTAAGAATGACACATTTGTTGGTTTTCATGTTTGTGTCCTTGTGGAATGACATTCTTCTACTTTTATTCCCTCTTAATCAGATTCCCCCACTTGAATGTCTATTTCAGCTCACACTGACTTCATTTTGACCCTTCTAGCCATTTATGTTGCTTTTTAATACTATGCATGAAAATCAAATGAGCTGAGTCAGTGACCATCTTAAGTCCCATCATAAAACATGCTTTTTATTGGATTTCTGGGCTATAATTTTCATTTAATATCCATTAATGTCCAATATCCATTTATTATTCAATTAAAAGAAAGCCCTGTACAGTTCCTCTGGTAGAGTAGATCACTTAAAGAAATGTAATTGTTATTATCTAAACCTTGGAGCGGTCTCTGACCCCTTCAGCAGTTAGGTCTTGGCCTGGTTCCAAATAAACTATGTCATAAATAAAATAAATTAGTACAAAATATTTCAGTTCCATACAAATCTGATGTAGCTGAAACAGCGCTAGTGTGAACATGCTGTTGTTTAACAACTGATTTGAACATTCAAGAACAGGGAGAGGATGCAAACTCCACACAGAAAGGCCGCAGCTGGGATTTGAACATTAACAATTACTTATTAACTGCTGTACAAATATGCAATACACTGTTTTTTGCATTTGTATGCACAGCGAACAGTATGTTGTTTTAAATAAAAAGGCAATACCCTTGTGTTCCTGAATGACTTTGATCATTACCACTTAAATCTTGAATGTTCCAAGAGAACTAACGCGAGGGATAAATTAAATTGTCTTAGCATGGCTCCATGAAACAGCATGTGACAGTTTAGCCTGGTTTTTGAAGCCATACTGTTAAAATCTGAAAAATGAGCTCTGATAAACCCAGAGAAAAGACATCTCTTCCCCAGTTTGTCTGATGCCCTAATTGTAAAAGTCCAGACATCAGTATTATTGTCAGAGATGAGCATGATAATGACGACTCCCTCCCCGGAGTCAAATACCAGAGTGTCTTGGCTGTGGTCTCAGCCAAAAATAATGAAGTCTTTCTGTCTTGGATAACAAGCACACTGCAGCCATCGTCGTCACATCCTCATCTCGCTCAACAAAAATCTTCAGCAACAGCACACGATCATAAGAACCCCCACCCCCCTTCGAGTTAGTTTGTAATGAGAATAATGGCCCGTCACGCCACGACACTTCTGCGACTGTAACAGGATATGACGCCCTCTCTCCCTCACGGATTTTGTCTCACGTTCACACAAACACACACACACTCGCAGACAGTGTATTGCTTTGGTGTGACTTTTGTATCCACTTTGTCTGCTTCACTAATGTCACACTGTGCGCCTCAGCAGGAATTTTATTGGCACTGCCCTGCAAATACCATTGCATTAGTCACTGAACCAAATGAATCTGTGGTCTGTGAAATCATTCAAGGGCGTAATGATGAGCCATCACAGATGTGTTCTAGCTTTTATAGCAATAAAACACACTGATAGAGTTCAGGATGTGAATATGCTGACACTTTGGAATATGAAAAGCTGCCACAGCAGAGTTAGGATCCACTGCACTCCAATTTTTTTCTCCTCGTTCATCTGAGAGTGAATTTCTTAAAAGGCAGAGGACACTTTCATTAAACCCCAAAGGTACCTAGTAGATGTCTGTGCCTATCCTGTAATAAATAGCTTCTATTTAATTTTATATTGATCTGACAGCTTTATAGTTTTATTTTTTGAACTTTAGTGTTGACACACAGGGATTTCCCAATCCAATCACCCTTTACAATAATATTCATGTGCAAAAAACAACATCCCCTCATTAAATGTTATTTTTTGTGTTAAAATTAAAAAAAAAAAAACAACAGGAAGTTAACAAGCCAAACTATGATTCTATATTTCTTCAAGCAGCAACTTGAAGAAGTCATTTCCTGTGAACTTTATCAATCTTTCATGTCCTTGTGGAGACATTTTTACCCATAACCCAACTAACTGAGCTTTAGCTGTGGACAGATGGCCATTAGGACTTTTGGATGGACATTTAGACCGGATAACTCCACTCTGGTGTCATGTGTTTACTGGATGCTGCTCCAGAAGTCATGTGGTTTAGTTTGTGAATATCAGTGGTGCTTCCATGGTCTTTTTAAACAGAAGAGGCTTTCTCCTGTCAGCATTTCCAAACCAGCTGCACTTGTTTAGTCTTCCTCTAATAGTGCTGTTATGGACTTTTTAACATTTAACATGCTCTCTGAGGCTTGCAGAGCCTGAATTATTGAGATTTTGTATTTTCTCAGGCCACTGCATGCTCTAACCTTGGGGTAAATTTGTTGGGAAGATTGAGAAGATGTCTTGAATGTGTTCCACGTAGAATCATTTTTTTATTATCAAACATTTAACTCTAAATTCTTTTAGACCTTTTTTTTCAAGACCTTTTCCTGATTGATGTGCAGCAACATTTTACTCATTTTACCTTTGAATTTAAAAGACAGGTTACTTGTTTTTGTACATGACATGAATAATTAGCAATATATAATTAATAATAAAGACAGAAAGGTTTACTGATACAGAATACTGGCTCAGGCATGCAGTCTCAAGTAAATCCGAGAAGTCAAAAGAAAATATAATTTTTTACTAAATATAATTCATTGTAACGTAAAGATTTTTTTAAGTTTAAAGTTTTAAATAAATGTATTTAAAGTCTGCCTTTAACCGTGACAGCTATGTTCCCCACACCTTCACTGAGCCTGTTCAACCTAATGTTGCCATATGCAGATGTTGCTGAAATATCCCATTTAGAAAAATGTCTTCAACATAAATAATGTTTACATTCTTCAAGGTCATGCAAAACTTGACTATGAATTATGCGTCCACAGCGTTCCCGGTTGAGAGGCAGAGCATTGCTGAAAAGACAGTAATAATTTAAAACAACATCTACAGCCTTCAGCCTGCATACTCTTGTTAATTTTATGCATAAGCTCTGAGAGCAGGCATACAAAACAGGTGCATATACTAATTGGCACCTATGCAAGCTGCACATCTCTGGCATAAGATCACACTCAAGGGTATCGTAGTCCCATGGACTTTGTGAAGTACAAAAGAACGCGTACAATGCATGAGATGAAAAACATGCACTGGATAAATACAGACAATTCCATATTTTGTTAACAAGCACATTGAAAACAGCAGGGAATTATTCCCTTATCTCATAACACATCACAGTTCAACAGAAATACAACTGCATGTCAGGTTAAAGAATTACAGCCGGGAGGTTTGTGTGCGCTCAACTTGTCTTAGATATTGCAAAAGTAGAAAAGGGGTTTCCACCTACAGCAGCAAACCAGTGTGAGCTCAGTCACAGAGTTGAGTAAAATAAAAACACAGTGAAATGTATGTTTCACGATGCCCGATTTTACACATGTACATGATAAATGATATATATATTGATTTAAATTCTATATTGATACTTGTAGGTGTTCATCTGAAATTGAAGATGCACCAATTCATTTTTATTTTTGTCTCTGAAGGCCTGCTGTTTACCAGAGATGTCAGAAACGTGGTTTTCTGTCCCTGCATGAGACAATCAGCAGGTCCTGTAAATTTCAGTTGGAGTTGATATCAGCACGTATTTGAATGATGCATTCGTTGAGTGCTCTATTGAGCCTCTTCTACTCTCTACACTCACTCTAAACTTTACACTCTATTTTTTTCAATACATCAATTGCATTTTTCTTGACTAACTGTGATTTCCAATTGTTCTAATGCTACTGTGTGTTCACAGCGCCAGCCCAAAGGAACATTAGATTTTGATAAAAGTTAGATTTGGGCTGATTATGATGATTTAATTCCAATTAACCCAGCCATTTACCAATCTAAAAGAAACACTATAAGTTCTATATCAAACTTAATTTAAGGCCGGGCCTTTTGTGCGTGCCTCCATTACCAGTAATTGCCCTGTAAAAATGCCCTTCTGGATCCTTTACAGGGTGAAGAACGGCCCTGTAGCAGGAGACGTACGTAGGCTGGCCAACAGGAACGTCCTGGTGGGGGGTCTCAGATTTCTAAATCAAGTTCAGCATGCTCGTGTGAACATAAATCGTGTGAACACAACTCATTTGAACCATTTGGACCAGAGACATTTTGCTACGAGTACATTTTACAAAATTGGACTTTACAAGAAAAATCAATAGGTGAGTTGGTTTACGTCTTATTGGCACATTATGCCAATACAGAAGTCCGGTGGGGGGGTTTTCTTTTATTCTCAATCGCTACAACCGCAGTGTAAGCACCACAGGAAAAACGCCAGTAGTGTCCATTGTTTACGTGTTTCTTCTTCTATTTACTCTATTGCGGCATTCTTCTATTTTATCTCATGCTGTTATCTATGCTGCTCACTACTGCCACACATGGCAGAAACTGGTATTACGAGACTGCGTTGACACTAACTCTGTAGATATCTCTGCAGCCAAATACAGTCATCATTTTGTGACATAATTACACTTATTTCTTCTCACTCTCTTGCTCATTCTAGATTATTTTGGGATACTTTAACCTAAAATCTTACATGTTTCATAAAAGAGAATTTTCGCAAAGTGACCAGGCTAATAATCATGCACTGCATATAAAAGACATTTTTCTTTTGGTTCTCGTTTCCAAAGGAAATATCAACCGTAGAAAATACACTGACCACAAATAACTTATTTAATTAAAATGATCTACAGGTAGTTACAGTCTATCTCCCTTCACTAACCAGATTAAAGGATCTTTCTCTTACTTTTAATCATCACAAAAGAAATGAAAGCGCAGCAGAGAACAAACAGACATTTATTTTCAATAAGAGTGACAGAAATTAACGTTTGGTAAAGCAGTTAAAAATAATTAATAATTTTTTTTGTTTGTTTTCCTTTCAGATGTCTGTCTACTTGCTCTGTAGGTTTTATGTAGTTGTAACACTTTAGTTACCGGAGCTCGGTGCAAGAGTCTGCAGCATGTCCTTAAAGTTGAGGACGGATTAGGAGAGTACAGAAAGAGTAAAGGACACAATTTTAGCTAAAAGGAAAAAAAATCAACCTATGCTTTGACACTGAGTCTGAATCATTTAGCCTGTAGTCACCAACAGAGTGAATACAACTGTAATATTTCAAGATGATTTCATCTTTTCAGATTTGTTATAGGTGGTAACATAATAGTTTTTGGTGATACCCTGGGGAGAATCTTATTAAACCTCATTAGTATGAATGAGGTAAAAACTGAAAGTCCCTAACATCACGACACGTCTCTGCTGCCAGGATCCATCACCAGCAGCTTTGTGCACAGATTTCTGTGACTGATACCCTTGTGTGAATCATAAGCTTGTTGCCTAGCATTTCTTCTCACATATCCCTCCCTCATGTCCTCCCCTTGCTTTGTAGGTGGTTCATTGCTGTCACCACACATTGTCTGTGGGGGGAAAGTGACTGCCTCGCAGGTCTCTGGTATCTCAGCGCCCCATCTGTCATCACCGGTCAGGCCGGTTCCACGCTGTGCACAGGGAACATCAGGCGTGGGCCGGCCACCCTGCCAACTGGCTTTATGACTTCGGTGTATGCTCACCGTCACAGAACTGCCCAGAGATTGGATTTGTGTCAAGTCAAGCAGGTTTGAGCAGATATCAGCTGGAATCTTTGTGTGTTTATGCGAGGCCTCCGCTGATGGTTTTCACAGCATCAGCAGTTATCATGTACTCCATGATTGGATGTGACCGTAGACTTCCATTCACATAACATAACTAAATGGGACGGCTGACAGGATGGCTACTATGAAGTACAACATATGGGCTGTCACTTTAGAAGTTATTTTTTATAGCATTTGCTGAGAAATGCTGATATGTGTATTGGTGGTTTTTGGAAACAGAATAGTGATATTTCACTCTGACGGCTGAGCTGCTGACTGAAAAATATTTTCTTATCATTTTTGTATTTATTCAGCTTTATATAAAGGGCGAACTCAATTTGTGCAAAACGGAAAGACTGCTTTATTTTCTTCACAATATCTGTAGGCCAGAAAATAACAGTTTAAATGGAAAATAAAGGGGCTTGAATCAGTCTGTGTTGATAGAGAAGAGGGCAAGGATGCAGATGGGTTAAAGTCTAAATGAAATTTGTTTCTTTATATACGAAAGTAGTCAATTTGGAAAAAAAGTTAAACCCAAACCAAAAACACTCACAAGTCATTTGTTTAGAAGACCAAGTCAAGTCTGGGTAGTCTGGCCATCGATCCTAACCCTCTTCATCTTCAGTACAAAGACTCAGCCTGGTTCCTCTGGATTTTATTTTGATTTTCAAGGGCAGTACCAACAAATGCAGCAGAAACAGCCTCTGGACACCTCTGGATAGACTATATATCAGTCAGAGAACCAATCAGAGAAACGAAACATGTGACATAACTGAGCAACAACCAGAATGATATCGACAAAAGGCATCCTAAATGATGTTAAGTGGAGGAATGCTGGTGAATTGGGAATTTTGTTGCTCTAAAATATTATTAGCAATTCTGCTGCACTCTTGTTTGTATTGAGTTATTGAATAGTTTGGTTGCAGTCGGTTATTTTTCTGTATTGGTAGAAAAGAGGATAAATGAGAGGGGTAATAGAAGATTTTGCTAAGACTTTAGAATGGCTTACAAAATATGAAAGTATAGCACCATATCAAAACTAAAGACTAAAACCCAGAGCCTTAAATTGCAAAGATTTAGCAACTCAACCAAAAATAACATACGTACAACGTAACGTACAATGAAAACCAAGCGGTGTCAATACTGCCAACATTTGTGATCAACTCAAAAGCTTATAAATATTACAGCCATAGCCATTCACTTCACTAAGACATGTACACTTATATGGCCAAAAGTATTGGCTTAACTGCCAGTCCAAGCCCAGCTCCTGAAAACCAACCCCACACCATAATCCCCCCTCCACCAAACTTTACACTTGGCACAATGCAGTCAGACAAGTACCGTTGTCCCGGCAACCGCCAAACCCAGACTGGTCCAGCAGACTGCCAGACGGAGAAGCGCCATTCGTCACTCCAGAGAACGCGTCTCAACACCTCATTCCGATTGTTTGGATGGGTGAGCAAATATTTTTGGCAATATAGTGTATGTCAGGTTAATTTGTGATTTATTATTGCCCTTAGGAGTGAGCGTGAGTGTGTGTGGTTGTCTCTAAGTGGTTCTGCGATAGACTGGAGACCTGTACAGGGTGTACTCCTGCTGGGATGGGCTCCAGCAGACCTTAGTGACCATAAATACGAATAAACAGTTATAGAAAATGGATGGAGGGATAGATGGATGGAAGGCACTGACCCTTGTGTACTAATTTGCTAATCATTATATAATGGATGACGACTTGCAACAGTCCTCCAGAAAACACACTCAGACTAATCATCTCTGTTTTGTAAAATCACTTCCAGCTGCTCCGTCTCACTCCAGTGATTTTGTAATACATTTCAAGACAATATATGCCGTGGTCTGAGTTGTTGAATTTTACCTACTATATACTGGAAACATTTACACATTTAAAAATCTGATCACTCAGTTAGCTGGTGGACAGCAGTTACAGTGCAGGATCATTCAGAGATGGCTCCAGTTTGTGCAGTGCATATCACTGGGACTCCACACAAGGAGGAAGTCAGCAGCAAAACAGAAAGATTAATGACAGAAGACCTTTTCAGCCGCTGCGCATCATCTTGCAGTGTGTAAATGAAAACAAATGACTTTTTTTTTTTGAGGGGGGGGGGCATTTATTCAGATATTCCTAATTTATGCAAGGCGCAGTGTGTATCCAAGTTTCTAATGGTAAGTGCTGAACATGTGATTCTATCGAAGGCCCGTTTCCAGTGGTTTCAGCGTTTTTAAATCACTAACCCAGATTTTGGTCTCAGCTGAGTTCCACCGCAGACCTGCTGTCTTGACCAGCCACTCCCCAGAACACCGAAGGGGTGATTTATCAGTTTGTGGCGTGGCAGGAAATTGAATGATGTATGGTCACCGCTTCTATTACAGTCTCTCTCTCTCTCTCTTGCTCCTCTCGTCCTTTGCAAGGTCAGGCCACTTAAATCTGGACTGGTAATTGTAAAGTGCCATATATGCTATAAGTTCGGAGAGGCCTCACGCAAACGCAGCGGGTACTTATGACAGAAGTAGGACTTACTTGGCAGTTACTCTCTCGCAGCGTGAACACACAAGTTCAGCACGAGTTCATGGTGAAATGAATGTGAACACGCTCTCAAATGCAAACAAACACACACGTGTGCTGGATGGTGTCAAGCAGAATTAATGCACGGGCTGAAGCTCTGCCAAATGCGACTTATTGCTTATTCTCTCTTCTGTTAAGAATGTGCCCAATGAATAAAACATTTTCAAATAAAAATACACACACACACACACATATATATATATATATATATATATATATTTTCTAATTTAAATATAACTATGAAGACGCTACGATTTGTTCTTGAGATTTTGTCCTCTTCCTTTCCCTTTGCCCATTACTCCATATTCAGTGACGGAGGCATATTTCTCCAACTCACTCTTTCCATTTCACCCTTTTGCTATCTGAAAAAAAATAATAATTGGACTTTTATCATCATGCATTCAGAAAATGCAGCCTGAGGATATAAATTGGTCAAATGCAAGCAAGTGAGATATGGTGATCCTAAATGTCAAGCATTTGGGGGCTTGACGTGTTTGACAGATTAAATTACTGTCACTCAGGGCAACAGCAGAGAAAAACATGGAGAAGATGGAAAGAAAAAATAGAGGAAGACATAATAAGTTTCCTGCTTCGGTAAAATCACAAAGGCTTTAGTTAATACTGTACAATGTTTGTCATTTACGACTCCACGCCGGATCACCACAGTTTGGCTTCGTGCTTTTTTCATGAGCCCCAGTTGGGGAGATTCCTAATACCAATCTGCACCCCAAAATCAACCGCCCTCCTGTAAAACCAGTGGATATTGTCACCTCATCTTAATCAGAGAGGCTCAACAATAAAGAGCGGCGTGGGACGCTCCTTCTATATGAAAACTCTGGAAATGCGAGATAAAATATTCACCGGAGTGAAAGACAGGAAGAGAGCTTGTAGCCTTGAGCAAACTGGATCCTGCTGAACGATAGAAGGTGGAGGAGGAAGAAGAGAGGGAAAATGAAGAGATTAATTGAAGACCGGATAAAAAGGGAGTGGATGACAGTATGACCAGTAGGCAATCAACACCTCCAATTTGTAAATCTGGCTCAATTAAATTTCACTTTGCTGGGAAAGGTCACAGTGGATTGCCAATGTGCTCTAAAGTTGATAAAATGATGTAGCAACTCGAAGTCCCTTGCATCATTCACACTGGGAATATTTTTTCTTTTGTGTTCGGGTTCAAGCACAGAAAAACAAGAAGCAATTCTCCCTCAAAAAATGGCAAAGCTAACAAGAAATGACACTAATTTCCCACCTGACATTTTGTCTGAGCGCTCCTCAAGAGTGTCAGGCACATTCAAAAGATCATTGGATCATGCGAGAAAAGCAAGATGCATCGATTCACGTCTTAAAATTCTAGGTCATCATTGATTAGTGGACATGGGCCCTTTGCTTGCCTCTCTGTCATTGACGGGCCCCCGGGCTTTATTTTTAGGCGCGAGCGGATCGATAGCAGGCTGCTGTGCACGAATCTCAGTGGCACTGTTCTTTCCCGTGGAGCCCGTTCAGGTCAGACCAAAGCCCTCCAAAAGGTTGAACCGATGATGGGAATCAGTGGATGGGAAATGTCAGCTAACATGGCTGTTTACCACACTCCACAACACTCTCTAAATATATACTGTTTCACGTGGGCAGATGCCTAAACCTCATTTAGACGTTTGATCCGGGGGCGGTTCCGGGATCAGACCTTTAGACGGGGCTCAGCCTCGAATGACAATGTTCCTCGCAAACAGATCCCCAAAAATGTGCTCACCCTTCCTGTTGAGTTGCACATTTCACTTGATAGGTATTATTATTTTCTTTGTAGGGTATTTTAATGTGAAAAAATACTTTCTGGCAAATACTACTACTTAGTAAATGCAAAAAAGTTTTTAAAACTATTTTGTTCCTTTAAATTGGGTGGCCTTCTACTCAGTCAGATACGCTCAAAACATTGTTTTTGTTTCTGAACTTGACTTTCTGTCATATTATACCGATTGTTTGCACCAAGCGCCAACTTGTGTCCAACTTTAGAGCATAAATAAATATATTTACATTTACATGTATTGGTCTCAAACGTTTGATTTCACATCCATAACAACTCTGAGGAGGTTGAATTTCTGGTGTCACGCAAAAATATAGTTATTAAAACTGCATATTTGTGGTAAAGTCGTAACGAAAGAGTTATTTTAAAATGTCATCTGACGTTATTGGAGTTTTTTTCTTTTCACTTCTGTCGAGCTTTATTTTTAACGTGGCTGGGAAACCAAAGCGTAAAATCTATTAAAACACATCGTATAAAGTAGTGGCTTAATAACTGTAAGTGTGAGCAATATGTGAGGCCATTCTCAGTTGCTTTAGTGTTTAGTTTTGTTTTTATAACCAATTAAACTGTAGATATTACATGTACAGTGCAATACGCGCGCCCGTGACATCATCAGAAACAGAGTACACGGATGTTTCAGTTGTAGAAAGAGAGACATGTTGCTTGACAGCACTTTTTCTTGTAATAAAATATGTCATTTTACTTCTACGGATCTCCAGCCTTTGGGTCCAATCAACTCACCTCATGACACTTGAGCTCCTGAAAAAGAAGCAAAAGGGTTGGAAAACAATCTGAAACTAAAGTGCAAATGTCCCTTGTACTGTAAACAGGAACCAGAATGAATGCATAAGTAAATAACTAAATAAAAAGAACATTTAGACTTTGTATTAACCTCAGCTGTGTTGTGTAAACTTAACAGTGGAGCGTTATCCATGTACTCTGACTGAATAAAAATAAAGAAAGTTAGAACTCTGGTTCAAACTTCACAGAAAATGCAGTTGATTTGTGAAAAAAATTGGTTCTATGTGCAAAATAGATTTAGTATAAAATTGCGCAGTGTTTTTGTGCATTTATTGGAAGCTACAAATGACTTGTGATGAAAATGTGGAGTTCAGACAGCAACTAAACGTCTGGCTTTGCCGCAGCGAATGGGACGAGTTGCCGCATCGATGGCAAGACTCGACACATCTGGTGAAGAGAAGGGAGCACAAACTCTCTTTGTCACAACAAAGAAAGATTTTTCAGCTATCATACATCCTGCATCCTGGTGTGATGTAACAAGATGGAGAGACTGCAGCGCGCCAACTGGACCCGATCAAGTAGGTGATTAAAATAGTTTCATAACACATCACATGTCTGTTATAGTCTGTTATCTAAAAAACTCTCTGACCACTGCTGACACTGCTCCTGCAGACATTCACTGAGCTCAGGTAGGTGCTTTGCCAAAATATAGCTCCTGACACGCATCTGTTCATAAAATAGTTGCATCTCATTTTACATATTAAAACTTGAAACTGGTGCTTGTCTAGAGCCGGTTCTACTTCGGAACCTGTCAAGAACTGGGTTGCTTTTCTGCACACACAGAGCCACCTCAAACACGGGTTTCCAAATGTTGAGGATATTTGTGAACGCTGTGAAAAAAATATCGGCTGTTTTGAGTTTAATAATGAAGATGCAAACACTGCTATTTCATTTAGTTTAAAACAACTATGTGAATGCAGCTTTATGCAGTGCTGCTGATAAAGGTTATAAACATTAACCACCTGTTTCAAATGCTAAGAGCTAAATGCTCTGGCTTCCTCCCACATTCCCGAACCATGTTTGTCGGGACGATTAGTCATTTAAAATTTGCCATAAGAGTGAGTGCGTGGTTATTTGTCAATATGTGGTTTTGGATGGACTGGCAGCCTGTCCAGAATTCACCTAATGCTCTTCGCTTGGTGATGAGTTGTGTCTTTGACAGTTTTACAATGTTTAGGTACAATATGCAACACAATTAAGCAGATGTTTTGACCAGACAGTCTAATTATCACGGCAAACAGTTTTATGCTTTTCTTACCTGCTATCATTTCCATGCGAGTCCACTTGTGAAGCGCACATCCACCCACTTGGAGCCGCTTGAGCTGTTTAATGACTCAGCAGCATTACACGGTGGAATCACAGTCTGCCTTGGAGAGTCACTTATACGCCAGCAATCCACTCCGAAATCTGGTCTGATAGAAATGCTGATTTTTGCATGAGCTGCTTCCTTTGAACTGTTTTAGAAGTTACTTATTTGCTTTGTACTCAAACTCTGTGGACAGCAAATGATGCAACTATGAGAAAAGCTCTAACAGGTGCACCCGCCCTTCAAAAAAAAAAAAAATCTTGCTTCTTTCATGTGAAGGCTTATGTCAAATGTTACTATAATGAATAGAAAAGGTGAAACCACCTGATGTTGAAAATGCTGGAAAGTGAAAAGGTTCTATCTTTATTGTAGCCTAAAACATCAAAACTAACACAGGTTGAACAAAAAGGGGATATAGTAGTTAAAACAAACAGATTAATAAATTACTGTGATTGAAAGACTATATTTTGGCCTCTACTACGATTGGTCTGACTACCAATTTAAATATTCCTGCATAGTATAACCTTGTGATATAGTTTGGGGCCCGTAATTCAGAAAACATGTGAATAAGCAGTGAGCAGATCAGAGTACTTTGACATCTAGACCCCTAGTGGTCAGTCCAGGAACGGCCACTTTTGTAAATTTCCCTAGGTGACCAAAGCATTTTCCTGGGAGCTTTTATCAGATATATTGATTATGAGGAGTAAGAGTAAGGAATAGTGTGTGAGCTGACGATATAACTAAATATAAACTGGAGTCAGGAAAGTTTTAGGCTCATCCATGAGCAGCTGCTGCACACTGGCTGTTTTCAGGTGTACTTCAGGCTGAGTCAGGAGAAGTTTGACGGCCTGCTGGGGCAACAAGCACCACTGCTCATTAACTGTGCATGATTTGGAGTTGCTGGGACAGCTGATCATGTCAAAATAACATTTTACTGTGAAAGTTTAAAAACAATGTTTCTATTGCATTTTACATGCAAACTTCAAACCGGTATTCCTCCATAGCCGAGGACAGTGGGACATTGTTAAAACCAGCTTTTCCTTCATTGCTTTTGTGCTCTGTCAGATTATCTGTGATTGGTTGCTCTAAGCTGCCGCCAGAGCTCTGCAACCAAACTGAACATTGCTTTGACATCAGCACAAGGGCGGCACGTGTCCATGCACTGCCACTTTTACGCATATAAAGATGAAGGCGCTCGACAGCAGGCTGCAGCAGCCACTGCGTCCTCTCTGAAGCACCTTTAATGCAACTTCCTCGTCTTTAATGCTCAACATCTTGCAGCATTTGTACATGGGAAGGGCGGGTTGAAACGAACTGGAGTCACTGACGCTACCTCCTAAAACCAGCTGCTTTGAACAAATTGTGTAAATGCATGGGTGCTTTTTCGCCCATGTATTTACACAGCTGTCAATCAAAAAGGACATACATCTACTTCAAAAGAAAAACATAGTTCAGCTGTTGAGGATTTGGACATTTTTAAACCTTTCTATCCATGCCAAAATAAAGAAAACATTTGTTCCTCTTTATGCCTTCAATTTATTTTAACTTTGACTAAAAATATCCAACGGTTGAAAAGGGCTTGTTTTTGCACCATTTAAACAGCTGCAGGGCAAAAATAGTTTGGTTTTTTTGTTTTGTTTTCTTTTTTTTTAACCTGGCTCACCATCGTTATAAGTGATATAATTGTAGTTCTTTATATTTTATTTCAACATTCATTTTTCTCTTCTACTCACCTGAAGCATTACTTTCTTTATTACCTTTGGTGTCAGAGCTTTTTACTCTCATTTCTATTGAAAACTTTATTCTGAAGCAGGTTTATAAAGCACAGAACCTTTCCACGCGTAACACACACATATAAAAACACAAATTTATAACAAACCTTTGGCACAACATGCTCAGTTCATAGTGATAGCAGAGAAATGATTGGGAAAAGTGTGAAATCCTTCTCTACCTGAAGGGTAATTTGCAGTATGAGTGGCTCAGGTGCTACACTTTGGGAGAAGTAACGGCTGATAACCGAAACGTCTTCACCACCGCACCTGAGGGGTTACCCAGAAGGCCCGGTGTCAGCGAGGATGCTGGCATGAATTCAGCAGACGGTCAGACTGGTGCAGCTGCTTCTCCTCCGACAAACGGCTCAGAATATTGATCCGTGTGACCGAGCCGCCTTTTACTCATTAGCGGCATTACTCGGAGCCCTGCGGGCGTCCACGGGGTCCTGCTCCGAGCGGACGGCAGAGACGATCAGCGGTCTGAAGGGAAACGATAACGCGCCGATTTTGCAGGCCAAGGAGCACGAACGAGGGCCAGGCGGATTACTGCAGAGTGAAGCGGAGCAGAAGTCTTGTTTGGCACAAGTGAGACGGTCTTACTGCCAGATGGTCAACTGTAGTGTTTATTAACATGAAAAGTGTGGCTTCTCTGCTTGAAGACGTGAAACACTAACAAGCGAGTATTCAAGAGAAACAAGGTGACACCTAAAGATTTGCATCTTTGTACTTTGAAGGATTTTACTCCCAGTGTTTACAGCGGTGTGCCACAGTCACGTCAAACGCCACACTTGAAATGCCAGGCATTTCCAGTCATGTGCAGCAAGAGGAAGATTTAAAAGTTCCACTTTTGCCCAGCGTGGATCCCTTAGACCTAAAGCACTGCAGGGGAGTTTGAAACGTACTGTAGGCAAATGAAACGGAAGATTAATGGCTTCTTTTTTTTTTTTTTTGCATGTTCAAAAGCAAGTATTTTACATAATTTCCAGAAGGGAAGTCTTATCTACAGAAAGTAAATCTGACAAGGGGTTTTTATAGTTTATAAACTCACCAACATGCTGTATTTCTAGCCGTCCCAGAGCTGGAAACTCACTGGTACACGGATCTAATGTCGATCCCTCGTTCTGTAATTTGGGAAGTTCAATTACAGACTGCGTTTATGTATTATTTTCAGCTTCTAATTGATAGCATGTAAACAAGCCCGCGGTATTTAACCCTATATTGTGTCACAAAGTATACGGTTGACATGACTTGTAATTACATGCTAATCAGAAGACCAGAACTATAATGGTGACTACTTAAAAAGAAACGTATGTTCAAGCCTGCAGCTGTCATTTCCAAAGACTAATAGAAACAGAGCTAAAAAAACAGATGAAGAGATGCATTCATTCAAGTCTGGCAGCACAATGTTGTCCTGAGTTGGGGGACGAGCACTTGCAATGACTCCTCAAGTATGGAAATACACTCATGGAAAAAAGGATTGTCATGTCTTTTACATCTCAAGAGTGTGTGATCACGAAGTGTCACTAATATGCCATTCACAATGCATGTTAAAAAACCCCTTTATTTGATCCCAGCAGTGCCGCGGTGCTCCCTCCGCACCGGCACGAAAATACTGCAGAGAAAAGGCAACAAAAGTGCACTGATGTTCCTCTGCTTTTCTCATAAGCAACCGTCTGACATTTACCGCCTTGCGCGTTGAACAATGCACCTTGTACTTCTGTCAAAACATACTTCTGACTTTCACACACAATCCTTGTTTGAGGGCACCTGAAAGGATAATGCGAGGAAGGCTGCCTCCAAAAATAGGCTGCGTATTTATATCGGATGTTCAAAGCTTCAGATACCTCTTGCTTTTATCTAAATATTTATATATTTCCCCTGAGCAGTTGGCTTTAAACAGGATGTCTCTTGAGTTTCAAGAATGTCTGAATGTCTGTCTGACACATGCAAGGACCTTAGTAAGAATACGCGTCCTTGTACACACTGCAATACAACATGCAAAAGACAAGAAAATGGACAGTTTCGGTGAATGTCTCTTGTCTCATCCAATTTTTTGCCGCAGATACATTTCAGAGGCAAAGGCCAGTTAAAGAACTGTCTTGCTGGGAATTGATTGTCTTGCTTCAAAGTGTGTAGGGCGAAGGTTGGCAAGTATCTTCTGCTATTAAGCTCATATTGTTAAATCCTCACATAAAAAGATCAGCCTCGACACCAGAATCCCCACTGGTGTCCCTCTTCCCACCAAAACAGTTACAGTGACATTTCAGGGGATTCATTCGGTTCCTCCAAAGCGTCACGCGGGGTCTGTCTCTGAGATGTTTGAAAGAAATCCTTTGGGTTCCAGTTGCTCTTCATCTGACTCGTTCCAGGTATCCCATAAATTCTTCATCGTACTCAGATCTAGATAGTTTGGACGGCGGGTAAAAAGTTTTTGACATCTTGCTCTAATCGATTCAAAACTCAGCAAATACAAATGTCTCTAACAGCAATCAAATCCTGATCCTAAACTCGGCCAAGCAGATGCGAAGTCTGAAGCTGACGAAATGGTGAGCAAAAGCCCCAAAATGAAACGAAAGAGGACAGAAAACTGAAAGAAAAGTACAACTACTACAAGTGTGACTACAACTACAAAACGGACAGGAACAACCACCTGACTCAAGCAAGGCACCTGTGTCCCCCCCAGCCTTCAGACTGCAGTTTCACATCTTTTATTTTCATCAATTCCGTCTTTATTTTTGACATCTGTGTTATTTTCTTACCTATTAAAAATACTTGCTTAAAGTTTAGAAAACATCATGGATAAGCTAAACAATAAATTATACTTTATTGGTCGAAGCTGCAATTTTCTATGTTGCTGTAGAAAAGCATCCAGCAGCTGTTGCCAGGCCACAAGACCCTTTATGTCCAAAAATAACAGCAGCTTTCTGACCAAATGTCAGTGTGCAGCAAGTCGGGAGTAAGAATGAATTGAAGAGAGAAGTCTGACTCATGAAGTAAAGGGGTTCATTTTTAATATTTCACCTGAACTGTTAATAAGGTTTGTGAGTTAGTTGGCCTGTGTTTTAATAAGTGTCTTTGCTAAGTTAAAGCCTCATTACTGTTATCGGTTGGGTTTTGAGAATTTGCACCAAGTTGCCCTGCTTTTCGTGGAGTGCTGTCATTACTTAAATGAGCTGGGAGCATCTCCGTAAGAGTCTGTCAAGACAAAAAAATGCAGAAATGGCGTCATCGATGGTTTTCAACCATATACTTGTTTGCATACGTGATCAAGAAGAAGCTGGGTTGATAGGACCCAAACACAAACACACCAGCCTGATTAGGAGGAATCATCATACTTTATTCAAATTAAAATTAACTTTTTTTAAAAACTTCATATATACACGTGTATGCATGAGGATGTGATGCATATGTATATATATTTATACATATATGCAGTGATCTATATGTATGTGTTTATAACATATATATTCATATTATATAAATAGTTATTTGCATGTATATGAATTTATATATATATATATATATATATATATATATTTTTTTTTTTTTTTTCCTCTTTATTATGTACTAGTTGCATGTACACCACTTTATATTGGTAGGCTTAAATATGTACGAGCAGTTAAAGATATTTTTTTATATGTCTTTTATACATATCAATACTGCCCCCCCAAAAAGCTTACATATGGTCACAGTCCTACATGCATCTCAAACACACTGTACACGCACTACACATCACACATCAAAATAAAACAATGGTAAATGTAATGCTCCGCCCCCTTTTCCTTGTCCTCTTCTATTTGTAAAAACCTGGTTTAATATGTCGACTTTTATTCCAACACAACACGTTATACATTCGTTCACGCACACTACACCTGATCACACAGTCACCAAACTGCACCCATCACTGTCTTGTCTTTGCTTTCCTGCTCTTTCATGTCCCACACGGTGATCTTAGCCCTCTTTGGCAGAATGTTTTTTTATTCCTTTTCTTTTTTCCCTCTTCTCTAGGGATCAATAAAATGGTTAGACTGTCAAGAAGGCTGGTAAAAGGAACACACACACACACCTATGCGCACATAAAAAACAAAAACAAAAAACGATTGCATTTAAAATGAATAAATGCACTAATGTGTAGCAGAATTAACATCAACCTACACCTACTAGAATCAACCAAAAAAGCCTAGAGAGCCGCCACAAGGAAGTAAGTTGGGATTCCCTCCATTCTAGATAAACTGGAAATCTACACTTAATCCCTTAGTTTCACTCAGTTGATGACAGCGCTCATTAGCATCCCTGCGATGGCGCTTTGTCTTGGACGTGCCACGCATAGCTGACATTAGCAGTCCTGCACCATCCTTCCTGTTTAGATATTCAAACAACTGACTGGGCTTTGAAAGTATATCTTATCTGAAAAAGACCTACACTCTCAAAATTATAAACATTCTAGGACTTACATCTGCACCTCCTCCTTGCTTTGAGGGCATCTGTGAGATTGTAACAGTTTCCAAGACTTGCTTTGAAATTAACCCCCCACCCTCTCCCTCCTTTTATCCTTTGCAAGCAACACACCACTCTGAGCCCTGTGTGTGTTCAGAGGAAGAATATGAAATCAGCAGGTACTGTGCTTCCCTGACTGGTGTCTTGAATCATTAGGAATGGACTACAGCACTGGTGTCTGACATTTCGGACCGACGTGAAGCCAGGCCTGTCACACAGATAAGGTCCCTTAGGGGAAGGTTGTTAGCCAAACTCCAACTATTTATTTCTTATTAGCTCCATGCAGTCGAGGTGGCAGCTGCGCACAGAGATTGTCATGTTCGCAGTATCTTTGTTGGCTTCTCGTTGCTATCGCAATGTTACACCTTGCATCAAATGTGCAGTAGTTTCCTCTTAAGCATTAGTTCTCCTTTGCCAGCGCCCAACTTTTAATATAAGAGTATTGTGTTAATGTTTGCAAGTGGAGTCCTGTAAATACTCACAGTGTAAAACCTTCTCGGCTGTTTTGCAGACTGTAGCCACGAGTTTACGCTCGAACACAACTGAGGAGAAACTGGGCAGTTATTGGTAGACCCTACAGCAAAGGCTCATGTAATGAATTCAATGCCACCTTTTGGAGCTTTAAAATTCCAGCTTGGTCCCACGGAGCTGTCTTCATCAGGCTGGATGATTTAAGAGTATCCAGGGAGCAGGAGACTGCCACAAGACCGTACAGCAGCAGGCCTGTGTCAAATGTGCCTGCTCTTTTAGCCTCCTCATTGGCCTTTGTGTGTGGATACAGCCTTCAAAGACCAATGCCCTGAAAGAAGCTGCTTCTGATCTACAATTTCATACATGGAAAATCATCTTAAAAGGTTTTATCAGTGACCTCCTTTTGCAATTTCTTGACTTTGCATGATTAGATTTGAGGGTATGAAATGTGCATCTAGAAACTTGCCACAGCAGCATCCAAACAACTGAAATCCGATTTTACAGACATGTGATACTGATGATGTTTGTAAGATCTGCAGTCAGCGTCTATATGCATCATGAAGACAGCTCTGTAGGGTAAGGATCTATATGCCTCATTATTGGCAAAAGGTCTACAGAAAGGATTACAGCCTTTGAAAGGTTGACTTTATTGATTAAAGACTTATAACTCAAGATCTTTATTGGTAATACGATTGTTGCCATTTTCTTTGAATGTTTACTGTATTTCCTAGCTGTCAATGTGAAGGGCCTCATTTACTGAGCAGCAAGTAAAGTTTGTGCTGGTGGGTTGACAGCCTCATGATGTAGCAGCCTGACTTTGCAAAGTTGCATCTGACCAAACTTCTGAAATAATGCACTTTGGACATATAAGACCAAACATATTGCGATTTTTGGACACCTCATAACAACTATGGGTGTAATGATCCACCGATAAACATTTATATATAAATTCAGTGATGAATGATCCACTATCATTAATACAAAATGAAAATATCACGTAATCCTCATCAATATTTGCTATCAAGATGCTTTTTGTTGTTGATTTTTATTCAAGAATAGATAATTTTTTGGTTTAACCTTGTATCAGAAAGTGCAGTAGTTTTCTATTCAGCATTTGTTCTCCCTTGCTGGTGCACAACTTTTAACACCTTTTACAAATGTGAAATGTTTGTGTAGTTACATGCTGTCATTTTGATGTGAATGGAGGTGATTGTGTTCACTCAACACATGATACGGTCTAATATCGATCGTTAGGTCCTGAGTCAAATCAACTCAAAAACGTATCATGGCAGATTTTGTGATATTCTCAAACACTAAGTTGTCCTCCAGTTAATTACTGTAATATCATGTCGGATTGAGCTATTGATTCACACCCACAATAGTACCGATCAAGCACGGTAGTGGAGGTGTGATGATCTGGGCTGGTTTTGGATTCAGAGATGTCAAAGGATTTGGATTCTGACTGTCTGCAGTGGTGTGGCTTTGGCCTGGCACCTCCACCTTTTATTTATTGGTTTATGTTTTAATTGCTGTTGCAGTTAAATGGGTTGACAATGTTAAACCATGCCAATCCTGTTATTTTCAAAAATCGCTGCCATATGTTTAAACATGTTTGGAGATATTAATTTGTATTCAGTTGTTAGATGTATAAAAGATCATCGATCTGCACAGCATTCCTCGGTGGCACGAATAAACTAAAAGCGTGCTTATTTAATGAAATGCAAAAGTTTCCTTTAATTTGAAGCAAATTACACAGCTCTTTCCAGGGACCCTCGAATAAATTTACAGCTACACCTAAGTTCTTGTCTGGGAAATTACAGGTAGCTAATGGGACCCGTAAGTGTTGCCAAATGAGAAATCAGCCACAAGAATAAAAGATGAATATGAATACAGTGCCTGACTGGCAGTTTCATTAGAGAAAATATTTTCTCAGTTACTGCTCATGAGACAGACTTGAGGTGCACTTTGTACACCATTATTGCCCATGACAGGTCAACCATATAATAGTCATGCACATTTACCTCACAGAACATGATGTCTGTGAAGCAAAGGAACTCTAATCACGACTTTTGTATGCTCTCATGCAACATTTATGAGCATTCCCTGTTTTTCTAGCATATGGTGCTCCGCTGGGGCCCCTCTCCCCATATGCCACAGTGTACATGGGAGCGCGCGGTATACGGTTAACATCACAGGGCTCTTGTAGCTGATGGAGTATAACTCAGTCACCCAAAAGCTACGCAGGAATGGGCATGAACTGTCACTGCTGCTGATTATTATATATGTAAATTGCAAGAAAACAGAAAACAGATTGTAATACCACGTATTTCCTGGGAAATTGGATGTGTGATTATGAAACGCAGTTTTTACAAAAATATTACATATAAATATACACTTACGCACACACACACACACACACACACACACAGCCCTCCTGCCTGCCTGGCTTGATAAAAATGCAGTGTGGGTGGCTGTGGCTGTGGAGGTAGAGCAGTTATCTGTAGATTGGGTGTTTTAGAAGTCGCCTCACCAGCAAACATGTCAAAGTGTCCTCTGCTAAGAAACTGAAACCAGCATTCTATGCTTTTAGGGTGTGACTGTGTGTAAGGCTGGAAGGAAAAGGAAACCAGAAAGAAAATTTATCCACTAAGAAGTGGTGTCTGAATGGGGTGAATTTTGTGTAAAAGCGCTTTGAGTGGTCACCGAGACTAGAAATTGCTATATAAATGCAGCCCATTCACCATTTGAGATTGACATGCCACTACCACGAGGGTCCGAGGATGTTCAGGCTCCTCCAACAGGTAACATCTTGAAAGTAAGAAAAAAGGGAAAATTAAAAGCTTCAAAAGAGGAGCACACAACAGTTAGTGACTTGATAAGGTCGCCTCCATCTTTCTTTAAATAAATGTGTATAATTCAGGTAAATAATGACTTTTGTATACGGGCAGACTTTCTAGCAGTGCTCTACCAAAAAAAAAGAAAAAAAGAAAAAATTATTAAAAGTAAAAGTTTGTTGGTGCTTGTATATAAAATATAAAACTTTTTTTTTATTTTATTTTATAAGTTTATATTAAGGAAATTTATTTAATATCTGTAAAACGCAAGGTTAGACACCTGTATCTAATTTTGAATTCTACCACACCCTAAATCATATTATTAATCATGTTTACTACTAAATGCTTGGTTTTCTTTAAAGAGGACAAATCATGCAAAAAGGGGAAAAAGTGATTTGTTTGTGTGTATTTATGTAGTATTAAACCATAAGGCCACTTGTAAAAAAGGCACACCTCCTGGAAATGTGTGGGTGGGGCTAGGTTTAGTAGCTGACTCCACCCCCTAAAGTTAGCTGTATCTCTAAAGACATACCTGAAAAGTGAGCCTATGTCTGTATCCCGGCATCGTTTTGTTCATTTAATCAACAGAAGAACTCCTGCTTGTAGTGACTGTATTACGGTACTTAAGAATGAGACAGTTTGCCGCCGAATCGTGAAGTTTCAGATTTGTTATTCTAAGCCCTTTCATTTACACTTTCTTTCTTGCTCTGAATCTTTCAATCACACTTAAAGTAGCGAGAGAACAAATTTATCATTAGAATGCAATTCCCCGTTTCATTGTGGTCTCTGCAGCTCAGCCGTATCACTGATGAGGTTCATCGCTCTCACTAAAATAACTGAATTACAGACATGGCAAAAGAAGAGACTTTGGACTCCACCATTATCACCATGGCAACATGAGCTGGGAGTGTGTCATGCCGGTTTGATATTGCAGTCTTGTTAAGAGGATGGGAGTTCAGACCATTGTGTTCTTCAGAGAACTGGGGGGTTAGAGGAGCTTTGTGAGCAAGCCTGCAAGAAAGATGATCAGAACGATGAAAGAAGCCAAATTTTTCTAAATACTGTAAGCTGATCCCAGCATAACAAATGGGTTTTTGGATTTTTTCTTTTTCTTTTTTAAATGAAAGGACTATACAGTATTTTATCTTTGAATTATTTATTTATTTTTTGACTACATAAGACATGCCAAATATGATTGTTTTTCAAACTACAGAAATATTTTTTTTCTAATTTCTTTCAAAAATTACATGATACAAGAACAAAAGGAAAGTTGGAAACATTTTTGTCAAAACTACATTTTTACATGAGTTTCTCTAGTTTTTTTTTTTTGTTCATAATTTACTGCAAATACAAAAACGTGAAAATCAGATATTTAAAATAATTTGTTTGTGTGTGTATTTTTTCTCTTTTCTTCTTTTTGTGGCAACAACAAAGCTTACACACACAGTGGGCCTCATTCAAGAAATATTCATAGATCCGCATACACAAGCCACTTCCTTTCTTAAAAACTACCCTGAATTCACAAAAGCCACGTAAAACTCAGATTTTACCTAAGAACATGTGTGTTCATGAATGCTGATCAACTGCCTGGTGGCAGCTGCTGCTCATTAATTAGTACAAGTCCCCACCCAGGGACCACCACACACGGAGGTGATGAGTTAAGATGCGTCTTCACTCAGGCCACGAGTTATGAAAGAGAGCAATGAAGTAAACATTTTAAGTTACAGTAATACACTACAAAACAGTTTACTTTGTCCTGCTAGGACGGGATGTGGTGGGGACCGGCAGGGCTCAGGCCTGGAAAGAGGCCACCAATTCAGTTAATGCCGTGTCTTCTGTCAGTGAAGCATCCAAAAAGTGAAGCCAAAATGGTTTAATATGAAGCTGGATGCTAAAAATACTAAACACAAAAACACATTTCTACATGGCAATACTATGAATATCATAACAGGCATCTGTGGGTCAGTTGGAAGAGGTGGTTATCTTCAACCTGGAAGTTGGAACGCTGTTGGAGTGTTCTTGAAATGTTGACTTCTGAGCCGGGAATAAAGTCCTGAAGTCTTTTACTCTTGTGGTCCAGCAGACGTCCTTGTTTCAGCTCTGGCAGCGCTGTTTTCGAACGCTGTCGCGGTAGCGACACAACACAATACAGACGATAAAAACAGTTATTAAAATCAGGGATATTCTAAATTCTAAATCAAACTACTGATAGAAAATAAATAACATAAAAATGATTAGAAAGTCAGTTAGAATATCAGAAACTAATTAATCAATACATTTCAAATAATAAAATGCCTTTTGAGACCGTAAAACGTGTGTTTGGGGAAATTTGGGAGAAATGTAAGAATTTTATACGTTGGTTTACATCTAACAGTTTAATATAAAGTTACTACTTTTAAACAACTAAAGATTTTCATTGAAAATTACCTGTTTAAATTCCAGCAGTATTTTCTATTATTACTGTGTTCAAAAGGGGAATATTATGACAGATATCTGCTTTGAAAAGAGGCTTACTACCAGGTGCTTTTATTACATGTCCTCGTGGTAATTTCAGCAAACTGTGTCGAAGACATTTTATTAAGACCTCAAGAAATTGTGTCAACTTTTAAAAAAGGAGCATAATATGCCTCGTTTAATGATTTTCATTTACTCCCAACTTCCATTAACACAAACCGCTCATCATATGAATGAAACCAGAAAACCAGGACAAACAAAATGAGCTGATGATCACCATCGCAGTCCCAGATATCTCTGATCGCTGCTTTAGTTTTTCTCCAGGTGACTTTCTTCAAGAAAACGAGGCCATGCGGCACTCACGTTGTAGTATCTTAGTCACTTCAGTCCCCCAAATATATGCTCTCCAACACAGAAGGTCTTTTTACGTTCATATTATGTCAGCTTTAATAAATCATGTCACTTTTCTGAACAGCAGATGTCAAGCAAACGTGATTTAGTGACTTATTCATTTCAACGTGCATTCAGATCTACTTGTACGTTCAACTGGTGCTAAAAACAGACCCTCAACTTTGAACTTTGCATGGTCTACGAAGCTCTTTTAAGTGTTGACTCTGATATTATCTCTCTGTCGGGGCCTTTTTTATTCAAGAGCTAACTTTGTGAACCTTTTTGCAAAAAAACGAATGAATGCTCGGCTAAAGTGCAGTTCCTAAAGTTGGAAATAAATGGCTTCTTCAATGTATCGTTTGCAATTAAAATTTGAATTGCATAACTGAAGCCAAATGAGAGTTGCTTGTTCGTCTGAATATCACAGGTTTTCACCACCACTAATTTTGATTATCTCCGTCTAGACCGTCCCTGTAGGTTTAAATACAATTTCTTATGTCTCCAAAGGAGCTGCAGACAATGATCTCATTTACATGGGACAATGTGGCTCTCGCAGTTTTCTCTTCCCTGTGATGTTGTGGAAACTCTCCAGTGGTGATGAATGGAAAGGATGGGAGGGGAGTGAGATATCCATCTCACACTCGCTGGAAGCTGTGTGGCTCCATCGACTGAGCAGAAGGAGGGTCTATTGTAAATACAAATGATGCACGAACCAAACACCAGAGTGGAGGATTCAAGTAAGAGCTGAGCTACTTGAGTAGATGTATTTGAATTGCAGACATTCTTAAAACAACTGTTTAACGAGGTATACATGAATTTAGATTAGATTATTTCAAGTGCTCGTGGATGAATGTGATACTTCTCAGCAGAAGCAGCATCCCAACTCTGAGACTGATGCTTTTATCGAGCGGAATTTTTCATAGATGTCTTTTTAATACCAACGTTTTTTTTTTTTTTTAATATTGTTGTGATTTCAAATCTATTTGCAAATGCCCTTTAGGCAAGGCCAATCCAGTGTATCCAGAGGCAGTTTCTTGTGCCGCTGTTAGATACTGTCACCTGGAATCCAGTGAAACCAGAGGAGGAGCACAATTACGATGACTGACAGGACCAGTCTTTTTGTTCAAGCTGAAAGGAAAGCACCATCCCAGCACTGCTGGGATGGTTATTTACTGCAAAGAGTGTTCTTGACTACAGTTATTTTGCAGCAAATATAATATCCATTAAATATTCATTTGGAAAAAGATGTACCAGATGCATTCTTCTCATCCTGTTTGGTTCGCCGATGGTTTCTTCTTCTTCATCTTTTTTGCACATAAAAATAATTCAGCTGTAATGAAGTCTGAATTGGTTTCCGCAGGAAGCCAACAAAATTTAAAATAAATAAGTATACAAGCAAAAGCCACTTCAAAAGAGGAATCTCAGAAAAGAATGTGATGTAACTGCAGGATGATTTAAAGTTATAGTGAAGCACTGCTGTATTCTGTATACTTTAGTTTGGTTTATTCCCAGATGTTTATGATAAATTTACAATACTGATGCCTGCAGGAACACTGAGCTACGGAGGATAGAGGAAGGGGAAAATGATGGTTTTTCATGTAAAAAATGCATAAAAAACATTTGTGTCGTAGTGTTAAGTTTTGTTATGAGAGCAAAACAGCGTCCATGTGCCGCTAAACTGATGTTAGCAGGCTAGTGTACTTGAATTTAGATGCTAAAAAGCTGCTTTCTGTCATCTCCCACATTCATGCCAACTTACCACTTTGTCACTATATTTAACGAGTTCTCTGACCTTTCTTGTGACCTTTTTCCAAAATAGACTAGACTTTTGGGGGCTCCAGTGAGAAAGCCTGTATGGTTTCACTTTGGTTTCACTAAGGTTTCACTATGGTTTCACTATGGTTTCACTCTGGTTTCACTATGGTTTCACTATGGTTTCAGTCTGGTTTCACTATGGTTTCACTATGGTTTCACTATGGTTTCACTATGGTTTCAGTCTGGTTTCACTATGGTTTCACTCTGGTTTCAGTCTGGTTTCACTATGGTTTCACTATGGTTTCAGTCTGGTTTCACCATGGTTTCACTCTGGTTTCACTCTGGTTTCACCATGGTTTCACTATGGTTTCACTATGGTTTCACTCTGGTTTCACCATGGTTTCACCATGGTTTACCCCGCTCCTGTACCAAGGCGCTCTTAGGGCAGACCACCACTCACGCAGTAGCCCCTCTCTGCCAATAAACTGTGCATGTGCAAAGCCACGGCTGGCGGACCCTGTACTGGCCCGATGCTATTGAATAATAATTCTTGATTGATTGATTTTTACATTCAAGTTAGTCTCATTGAGACACACTTTCATTTTCTAGAGAGATCTGTTTAACACCATAAAAACATTATAATCAATAAATAAATGAAAAAATAATAGTCTAAAAATATGCAAAGTTGTTCAATATCAAGAGTTCCACAGGCATAATCAGTCTGATTGCAAATAAATGCATGAATTACTTTAGAACAGGAGATTATGAGTATATCATTCTTATTAAAGTCATTATTTAATAAGTATTCAATGGCACGGCACTGACCTCTAGTCAGGTTAAATGAAAAGAGTTGGAATTTAGACATAAAAAAAACAGGAATGTTTGTTTGTAGTTGTAAACTGTTTTATTACATCTCTCTCTCTCTCTCTCTCTCTCTCTCTCTCTCTCTCTCTCTCTCTAGCGCTATCTCTCTCTATCTCTCTCTCTCTCTCTCTCTCTCTCTCTCTCTCTCTCTCTCTCTCTCTCTCTCTCTCTCTCTCTCTCTCTCTCTCTCTCTCTCTCTCTCTCTCTCTCTCCCCCCCACCATTTTATTCCTTTATATATACTTTATTATTGCCTTGCCGTGCCTTGCCTTGCTGTGCCTTCATAAATGCACATCGAGGTCATAGCGAGTTACTTCCACCTTTATGATTGTAGAACATCGTGAAACAGAAAAAGCCAACTCTTTCAGTGTCAGCCTGTTGTTTTCTTGCAGCGTAGCTCTGTTGTGGAAAAGAAAGAGATGAAGTGAATAAAAACATGTTTTGTTGCTGTTATCTGTGCTTCATTATCACGTTTGTTTGTTTTTTATTAAAATGTTTTGCACTTTGCCCTTATTGTGATGAATTTAATTATCGTTGCTTTGCGCCCAGTTCAGGCTAACTTTCAGCCAGTAAACATTCGGTTTACATGCTGTCAGCTTTACTGAGTACAGAACCCCTACAGAAGCCTGTATGCATCTAAAGCACAACAAGTGAATATCAACTTAAAAGGGATTCGGTCTCAGCAGGGGTTCTTGCAACCTACTGAAGAACCAGTAGACCACGGGCATCGACATCCAGCCAGAAAGCAGGTTTCCGGATATTTAGATGTCATTTCAGCGCCAAGAAAATGTATGAAGCAAAGCTTGAAGGGAAATATAATCCCAGGTTCCTTGCAGACAGAATTAATGTGACAAGGGCTCCAATAGATGTTCTGGCTGTATATGGATATGTTCACAGAGAAGATTTTTACCAAACAATTTCAAGAAAGCGTGCAAGACAGCTAACATTGTCACTTGATACGCATCTGTGGTGTGCAGGCCAAACACAGAGAATATATGAATGTATGAGAATACACGCTCTCATTAACTCGGGGTAGAGCAATGAAGACAGGAGCAGATTTGGCAGCTCATTGTACATTCATGACAGGACATGGAGACAAACGCTCACATGCAGCAGCATTTATGCATGCACTATCTACAAATATTGATCTTTTAGTCTACAGTTTGTAAGAAAATGAACAATAATACAGTCATTTTTTCCCCCCATACCTCTCACAAAAAAAAGTCACTGCAAATGTCTCAGGTTTGAACTCCAGCAGTCTGTGAATTTTGTTGTGTTCGGTGTTTTTTGGAACCTAATACGGGCTCTGAGATAAAGGCGAAGCTAAATATGTTTAAATCTTTTTGGAATACTTCTCAGATGTTGCACTCTTTTTTCGTGTTTGTGCATGAATACACTGCTAATTTTGTACAATCTGAGGCTTAAACTAGACTATACTTTCATTATATGAATTTGAGAAGTTTCAAATGAACCTCCGTTTCCGTCACGGGTTGTCTTTAAGGCGTGATGGCGTACCACAGCCAGACCAGTTGAGAACCACTGCTCTAGACAATCTGATTTTTTTTTTTTGTTTATTCTTGTACTACCATTGCACATCATGACCACATAAATGTTTGATCTGATATTAGATTACAGACGCGTTAAGTTCAAATAATGTACTCCTGTAATTGACTGGCGACCCGTCCAGTTGTATTCACCTGGCTCTTGAGTTCTCTTGCAGCACAAATATCTTGATGGAGGTGGAGACCAAAGAAGTCTTGGCATTTTGGCAAAAACAGACCACCCTCACACTGTATTAGCAGTTTTCACCATCTCTCTAAAACACAAAATCTTTGTCATTATTTCAATCACAAGTGGATTAAACAGAGTACATTTTAATAATGTTATAATTGGTATAACACATATCACAGTATATCACCACATAAAAGCCAATTTTGCAAAGCTGCTTGTGTCATTTCATTATTTCTCTAGTTTTGTCTGCTAGAAAAGAAAGTACCTTTTTATTTTACCATTTTTGATGAGTGTGAGAAAGCACAGACTGAAACACATTATCCTCAATCACATTGGGTTTTTTTTTTGTTGCATGTTAGATGGAGCTGAACGCTTCCATTCTCACGCCCCGCTTCATGCAGGAGTAGTAATAGTGTTTCTTGGTGGTCAGATACACCTTCTTGGATGTGACTCAAAAGAAGTTTTGTATCTAAAATCTAAAAACTTACCAGAAATATGTTTCTTTTTATTTTCACTCTTTTTTTAAATCAACATATAACAGCTTCTTTATTTTGTTTGTTGCAAATAAACAGTTCCTAATAGATACGATTCCGCTTTTCACCAGAACTGGTAATAAAAGTCCACCAATCCAGTGATGCTGAATTCCACTATAGTTTGTCACATTTGGCAATAAGGAGACATGTAACGTCCCAACCAATAATAGTTGAGGTTTCCCTGATGATGTAAATCTCTCCAGCACTCTGGCCTCCGCAGGCATCATGAAGTAACACTGCTGTGCACAATATAATAAACATTATGCCTCTATTTGCTGAATAACAGACCAGATCATTTTCATCATAATTTTCCTTAAAGCAGGTTTTCTTGCTATGTTTATAATATGCCATGATAAAAAGGCAGGGCTCGTAAGCTGCCTCCTCACTCACCTTTATTCATCTTTGGCTTTAGTGATGCATCAAGTGTTTGTTTCTAGGTAACGTGCATTGTCATCCAAGTATTTTCAGCATCTGTTGCTCATCATTGTGGTTGCTTCCATCCACCACTTCAACTCTTTTTCTGAATCTTTACTTATTTATTGTTATTTTGCTGGGCTTGTTTTCAAGCATAACAGTTGTTTATGCAGAGTGTGAAGAATAAAACCATAAACTTAAAGAAACCTGAGGGTACAAAGGTCAAGCTACACCAAAAAAATAAAAAATAAAAGATGATAACGTTAATGGAGATTTTTAGGGATTACATATTGAAATAACAGAACACCAATACTGTCTTAATAAACATGCACTTTACTATGTTTCACTTTAGAGCACTTTATTTTAGTGGAAAACCGTGCACTATTTCAACTTTTACTTACTTTATTGTCAAATAAATGCAAAACGAAGTGAGTGTTTATCAAATATTATGCACTGTAAATCAGATGTAGAAGCTGCACTAATGTCTTGGCTTTCATTAAAAACAGAGTTCATTTAAACCTTTTGTCAACTAAAAATAACATTTTACAGTTCCACTTTTTCTAATATGTGAACCAAGTTGTTGTTTCTTTCGTTACTTTTGTTTCTTTGCTTTTTTTGCCTTTTGAGCTCAGTAATTGATTAAAGTTTCTATTTGTGTCAACTTGAAAATATCAGTTGACAATAATCAAAATTGGCAAATTATCTCCACGTCCATAATTTACAGACATTTCTGTCTTTAGATGCATAAGATGATGGTGCACAGTGAATTTAATAGCACAGGAGTCACAGGAGGCATTTCTTTCTTCTAATCTTTTTTGCACCATGAACAAATTAAGATTTAAATCATCAAAGTTACCCGTCTGACTGGCACTTTGGAGAACTTTTACTGGCTTCTTGTTAAACTTTACCGTAGGCTCACTGTCTGTGAAATGTGCCCTACGGCTAAAAATATGCTTCCCTTATAGTTTCTTATAGCTCAGGAGAATGTGATGATGTAAAGATCTTGTCCTTTGGATTAAAGTTATCCGAGATCAAGGAAATGTTTGAAATCTGCCCCATATTTTTTACTGTTATCTGTTTGAGTGGTGAACACAGTGAACGTTGCAGCAGGTTCAATTCTACAGATGAACTGGTTTCAGTTTGGTCCCATGTCTTTCTTGTATTTCTTTTTTTAGCTTCACAATAAAAATCAAAGCTGCCACTCAGCCCCCAAGTTTAGATTGTATTTAAAAGTTCACCAAGAAACATTTCTTCAGTGAAGACCTCCGAAACCTCCTAAGTCCTTTAAAATGTTGTAAGAGCTATGTCGCTTCCGTAGGTGATTAATATTCAATGTAAGATCATTCAATTATCTGCTGTCAGTGTCAGAGTAGAAAGAAAGTTTCAGGTAAAACATGTACAGTATTGCTCACTCTTTGCCTTTAACGCCAATGGAAATGACCTTAAGTGCTCCAGATATTTGGCACCGACCATGTACTTAAAATACAATGGAAAAACCATTAAGTCATGTGACTGCTGGGTTTCAGATTAGCAGCATGGGAAGCCGTCAGCAACACACCCACTGTATGTCAGTCAAAGTTAGCTGTGGCCACCAGCTCCGTCAGCCAGTCCTCCACCAACATAGTACAGAGAAAAAGAGACAAACCAGCTCTGCAGACACGTCGGGGTGACTGATGCCTCGTCCAATGTCTATGATATTTGGCTTGTTAAATATCCATCAGCCACCAGCCAGCTGTCTTTTGAGTCGTTCACTCGTAACGATCAAGAGCAACAGCTGACTGCCTTGCAACTAAGTCGTTAGTGAGTTAATTGGTACTAAAATCAGGTTGCCTGAAAGTACCCTTAAATGCTGCTTTGAATCACACTACCCATACTTTACTCACATGAACAGACCAACTGACTACATGACTGATTAAGTAAAAAAACAACAACAACAAAACAAAAAAGCGCTGCATCTCACCAGTGACACAGAAGGACAACTGAGTTTATTTCCCTGCAAATTAAGTTGTTTCAATTCTTTATGTGACACTGCAATTAAAAAGTGCCAAAATAGGACAGTCTCACCCAAATCCCAGCTAATGTTAGGAGCACGTCAAAAACCACATGATGTAACGAAATTTTAGTGAGTAATGGTGCAGCTAGCAGACAAAGCTGTAGTGTTTGGCTCAGCAGGTCCCCCTACAGGCGTGGAGGTGAAGTCACTTTTAACAACACTACAGTATTCAAGATTTGTTCCCTTTGTTCTTAATGTTGTTTGGTATCTCTTTTTTTCTCTTCTGTTACCACTTTCTTTCCTTCTGTCTTTCTTTCACTTCTGCAGTGATGTTCACTGTGGTTTTGTGAGGTTCATTCATTCTGATATGTGACAAACTGGCGTAAAATGATGCACAAGAGACGATCGGGGTGGGAATTCAAAGTTTTGAATTTGCTGTTTTTTATCGACAGCAGGGACAAGAGACCGGAGGAACTGCAGTATGTTTGCTCAAACTAATGAAATATTCCTTCAAATGAAAAAAAAAAAGAAATTTCCAAAGTTATGTTCACATTTTATTTGTACATGCGGTGTATATTGTAAAATTACTTCATCCATCACTTCATTGATCCCCAAGAGGGAAATTCAGATATCACAACTGAACGACAAGACAAAAATTAAGAAGAAGAAAGATGCCTAAAAAAATATAAAAAAAGAGGATAAAAGTACAAGAAAACCAAGACTATAAAAAAATAAAACAAAAGTAAATAATTTTAGAACAGAATAAGAATTAGGTGTCAAAAGTGACACTTTTGACTGCACTTTTTTAAGGCTGCACTTTTAACAGTTGTTTAAATCCGTGACTGTAAATTGAAACTTAAAACAAAGGTGAATTTAAATATTCTTGACAGCATCAGTCTTCACGTCTTCTACCCACTGGAGGCTTGTGTTCAGTAGAAAAAGTGGCTGCCATAATGAATGAACCTGGGTTTCTGAAACACATCAAGAAATATGGTTTTGGCATCTCTACAACGTCTAATGTGTACATGGCGTGTTATTAGTATTGAAGCTTTAGACTGTGAAATTTATAATCCCCTACTGCAAATGCATGCTTTCAGTCTGCAAACGCTTTCATTTTTCAGGGGATGAATTTGATATCAGGGGTACCAAGTTCCTTGATATGGAACATTTTAATGAATGCAAAAGACTTGGAACAACATGGCTGTCACATCAGATGATTAAAAAAATCCATCCAGATTGCTTGTAATAGTTTGGTGGTTTCGTCTATGTATTTGATATAACACTGGGCTGAAAGAAACTGTGTAAATCCAGTCAACAGGTATTAGCTTCAAATTGTAAAACACAGACACAGAAATCCACCAACGTCTCCATTCCATTGGACGTGGAGGTCTTTTATTACGTTCCCTCAGCCAGGAGCTGATTAGGATTTATGAATGTGAATAACTTAATCTTCAATCATTTACATATCTGGGTTATTAAGTCTTGATCTCTAATTTTAAGCTGATGCTCAGTCATGTGGAAAGACATTTAACCTTCAGTTACTTTCCACTGACCTCCCATGGAGATGGTGCCACAGTAATTATGACCCCCAGCAGGGCTAAACAAGTTTAAAGCTTAATATCCAACAAAATCCTTGTCAGGACTGAGCTTCGGGCTAATGCTAATGGAAAGCCTGGCAGAGCATTCAGGTGTACCGTTTGATAAATGGCTTATTATATTGTCCTTAGCATTAACTGCCCTTTTTTTCCCCCCTTTTCACTGTACACAATAAATTATCCTCAGTGTTACCCTCTCTTGTAAATTTCCAATAGCATACTCCGAAGAGCCCAAGGACATTTTTTGTCCCAGTTGTTGGCCACTTGAGAGTTCATAGAATTGATTGGGACAAAGAAGCAACATCTCTTGCCCCAGTTAGCTCCAGGAAAAGGTAATTCTTTCTGATACTGTCACATTACAATATCAAAGATGAAGTTTCCCCATCAGGTCCGTGCAAGACCGGGCACCTGCCTAAGCAACAGGTATGTCTCGCTGCGGCCGCAGCGCTGCAGTCTGGATTTGGAGTTGGTGCCTACAGTGATGGATGCATTGTGTCTGTTGTATTCTGTAACATTGTTCTGAGGACCTTATTTGCCTCAGGCAGCAGTCCTCTGAGGGAGAGCAGTAAATCCACCCACTGGCAGCCAGACTGATAACGGAAACCCGAAGCTACCTCCAGCTTGCAGGCTGCAGGTAATATTATAATTCTTTCAAAGGTTTTATTTCCATGTGTTCCACTTCTATAATAAATTAATCAGATGCAGACAAATGCAACGTTCAATATGGTCCCAGTTTATTATTCTTAAGAATATGGTATATTAAGAGCAGGGAATATATATATATATATATATATATATATATATATATATATATATATATATATTTCCATCCATCCATTTTCATCCGCTTGATCCCGGTCACGGGGGCAGCGGTCTAAGCAGAGATGCCCAGACTTCCCTCCCCCCAGACACTTCCTCCAGCTCTTCTGGAGGGATTCTGAGGCGAATATATAATTTATCATCATTTATTTAAAATTTGTTTTTGTGATGATAAAGAAGCAATGCTGCTTACTTTGTTACCCTTCTTTGGGTTTTGTTGTGTTTGCTCCCTTGTTCTTATTTCTTTTAGTGATAATTCATTAACTGGGTGTTTCATTTTTCCTATTTTAACATGTTTTAATTTGAAGCTATTTTTTTTTTTTTGTGCCCTCAGTTTAGCTGTAACATGAATCAAGTTCACCGCTGCCAGGCTATCCATCCAGCCATTGTCTATACCCGTTTGATCCTATACGGGGTCATGGGGGCCTGCTGGAGCCTATCCCAGCCCATGACAGGCGGGAGGCAGGGGTGCACCCCTGGACAGGTCGCCAGTCTATCACAGGGCCCGGTGTCAGGCTATTTAAATGAAATTCATCACAGCTGATCTGCAGAACTGATGCACAGCTATCATTGCCCAGGGAGGTCAGCAGAAATACTAAAATCAGACATTTACACACTCTTCCTAGTCACATATATTTGACTATTTTTTTTAAAATCAAAACATAAGCCACTAACTCAAATATTTTCCATATTTGTTGAACTTATCTTTATGTTTTGTTTAATTTTCTCAATCTACTTTGTATTTTAGAACAAAAGCATAAAACTATTATGACCATTTTTTTTATTGAATGTTTATGTCAGTATCGATCAACTTAGATAAATGTGTTTATAACAACAGACCTAGTAGCAAAAGAAAAACTAATATATACCATGTGACAGTTAAGTCCTGGCTCGGAGCGCGTCTCGACACAGGGTTCAATTCACTGTGAAACATGCCGCTGTTTATATAACCTCAAGTCTATTAGATATAATCTCCTGATAAACACAGCTTCCTAATAACCCGGTTGGATGAACTTGACATAATGCTTTATTGGATGATACTGCCTTGTCCATGAGACGCAGAGGGCAAAAGTGATGAATGTTTTCTAACAGTCTGTGCAGCCAGAGTTTTCTGTGTGTTTTTTGTTTTCTGCTGTCCCTTGAGAAGAAAGGTTAATTGCCATCCCTGTGAACCAGTCAGGGATGGTTAAGTCGACCAAACACGCCCAGGGCAGGATCTTCCCTAAGGCTAGACTAGAATTAAAACAGCAGAGCAACAACAACAAACGCTGTGGATAAAATCAAACAACCTGTGTGTTCTGAATGTCTTGATGCTTCTCGCTGCTTCTCTCCTCTGTCTCTTATCCATGTCCACTAGTGTCAGAAGGTCATATAAAGATTACGTTATAATGATAGAAGGATCTGATGTTTCATATTTGAAAGTGGCAAAACTATGAATACAATTGTATTTGGGGATGTTTCAAAGCATGAGTGACAGGTTGTTGTTATAACGAAGCACAAGGGTGTAGATGTAGGCATGGACGGACGGACAATTCTGGAAATCCAATCATTTAGATTGACAGAACTGTCCCTACTAATATTTAAGCATACTTTTTAACTATCTTCCAGTCTATTTGTTCTGATATGTCCATCCATCCATCCATTATCTATACCCGCTTTATCCGTTTCCGGGTCACGGGGGTCTGTCGGAGCCTATCCCGACGCATATCAGGCGAAAGGCAGGGGTACACCCTGGACAGGTCGCCAGTCCATCCAGGGCCACATACAAGACAGACAAACATGCACACTCACATTCACACCTAGGGAGAATTTCAGAACGATCAATTAACTTACATGCATGTTTTTGGACTGTGGGAGGAAGCCGGAGTACCCGGAGGGAACCCACGCAAGCACGGGGAGAACATGCAAACTCCACACAGAAAGACCCACCGGGCCGGGAATTGAACCAGGAACCTTCTTGCTGTGAGGCAACAGTGCTAACCACAAAGCCACCGTGCTGCCCCAAAATTAGATGAGCCTCTGTAGGACCATCCATCCATTATCTGTACCCGCTTTATCCGTTTCCGGGTCACGGGGGTCTGTCGGAGCCTATCCCGACGCATATCAGGCGAAAGGCAGGGGTACACCCTGGACAGGTCGCCAGTCTATCCAGGGCCACATACAAACAACCAATCACACTCACATTCACACCTAGGGAGAATTTAGTTTGATCAATTAACCTACACTGCATGTTTTTGGACTGTGGGAGGAAGCCGGAGTACCCGGAGGAAACCCACGCAAGCACGGGGAGAACATGCAAACTCCACACAGAAAGACCCACCGGGCCGGGAATTGAACCGGGAACCTTCTTGCTGTGAGGCAACAGTGCTAACCACTAAGCCACCGTGCTGCCCTCAATTCAATTCAATTCAGTTTTATTTATATAGCATCTATTACAACACAAGTTGTCTCTAGGCGCTTTCCAGAGACCCAGAACATGACCCCCGAGCAATTATTATATAAACAGCGGCAGGTAAAAACTCCCCTAGAGGAAGAAAAACCTTAAGCCAAACAGTGGCAAGGAAAAACTCCCCTTTAAGAGGGAAGAAACCTTGAGCAGGACCTGGATCATAAAGGGGGACCCTCCTGCGGAAGACCAGCCGGGTAGAGCAGGAAGTAAAGAAAGAATAGAGACATATAGAGACACCGTCAAAGGTACAAGACAGGATACATTAGTAACTATCATTGGTAGTCCAATTAGACTTCTGTGTATATGGGTGATATATGGATAGACGGTGATCCAAGGGGATGAGGACTGCAGGTCGGGATGTCAGCAAGTATCCAACAGACATTCACACAGACAGGTGAAGGCAGACACTGGGATAGTCAGAGGTGGAACTGCAGGTCAGCAAATGTCAGCTAGTGAGCAGATCTCACTAGGACGACACTGCTGCAACTCACATCTGACTTGAAAAGGAAATAAAAAACAATTTCACCTCATTTTGTGCGTTTGTATAACTGCTGGAAGGAAGTCTGACTAGCCGGACTTTGCTCCAGTACCCGTCATGCCATGTGTGCAGTGTACAAGTGATTCTACCTTCAATATAAGATTTTAATGAAAACAAAATTACCAGATGATTGATAAATACTAGCAGTGCACATGCTCATTGAAATGATGTCATGGCAACTGCATGTTGTAATTAAATCTTTAAGAAGCTCTGCAGGAGTGTGTGAATGGGTGAATAAAAAATACGCCTTAAGCCACTTTTTAGAGCTTAGATAATGTAAGAAAAAAGGGTGGCCTGCCTTTTTATGTTCATTTTCATCTTAAGGGCTCTGATGAGGCCTTCAGATCTCCTCTGAATAGAAATGCTTTGACTACTCTTTTCGACAGAATGGATACAACTTTAAACAAATGCTCAAGGTCAGGTCATTTGTCATCCTTTTACGCTCCTTGTGGGGTCATCAGCAGGTCACCGTTTTGATAAGTAAAATATCTTCTTATCTTTTGCCTTTGTCCATCCATTTCTCTACACCCGCTCCGTCCTTCTCAGGGTAACGTGGGTCTGCTGAAGCCCATCGCAGCATTCGCTGGACAAGAAATCCAGTTTTTAACTTGGCAAAAGTAAGAATGACCTTCATCCTTCCAATGCAAACATTCCCTTAAATCATTTAGTATTTGGATTTTTTTTGTAGTCAAATACCTTGACAATAATTGGTTTTGCTGGGAAAATTTCGAAAGACAATTTCTATGATGCAACATCCTGTAAGTGTCAGCTTGCACTGGCTCTTATTTTGCACTTTGGAAGAAAAGATGGGATTTTTTTTCAGCCTGGACTTTATTTTGCATCGTATTTGCTGAGCAAAAAAAGCCTTGCAACCAGATTAGTACCCGTCTCGAGCAAGAACTCAGTCACAATCAACCATTAAACAGCTGCACTAGAATAATTATTTATCATACTTTGTATTCACTCTACAGCCTTGCCTGACTGTAAAGCCTAATGATCAGATTCCTCTTATCTCTCCAGAGGTTATATAAAGAGCAGCCTTTCAAGTCAATCCACCTTTTCTGTCTGGAAAATTAAAGATTTCAATTAAGTTATTCTATCCTCCAGTGAGCTCCCGCACCGATGGATGTGGACGTTGGGGAGACGGGTTTTCCTCATCCGTCATTTCTGAACTGCTGTGGCGCGGCATAAACAAAGTGGTTAGCTACCGCCGTCCCCTCCAGCTGCACACGTAGAGTCTGCAAAGGCCATCATTGTAAGAATTTCAGATCACGTGCCAGTCCAGTATCATTCCACCAAAAAAAGCCATGCTGTTCTTGGCAGAAAATTAAATCCTCACATATGCCACAAAAATGATGGCTACTGAATTATATATCAATAACCCTGTAGTGCATTTGAACCGTGTCCTCACCTCAGCAGGGCATTAAGTCTAGACTGTCTGCTCAGGAAGTCAACATCGGCTTTGTTTGACAGTTGCTGGGAGGATTTGAGAGCTGCCAATCACCACCGGCATCAGTGTGAAGAATCCTGTGCCGGTAGGGATCTATTTTGAGGTCTATCTCATCAAAGAAGCCAGAGTGTTTTCTTCTCTTGGAACCACGGGTTATAAACCATCACAAATCCCTTAAAATTGTTTTTCTCTGCACCATCAGATAGCAAGACACTGGAGTTTTGTTTGCCATTACATTTTAATAAGACAGATGAGAGAAAGAGGGGAGATTGTTTTGGAGGGGAAAATAAATAATCAGAGACCTGGCTGACTCTGGGACTTGTTGCAAATGAATCAATTGACTAGGAGAGCTTGAAGCCAGCTGTGAAAAATGCATCCATCTTGGGCAAATAAGATATGGAGGTCAGAGATGACAGTGAGATGATGTGTGCCCCAATCAGATCTGTGGTGATACTGTTGTCATGTCTCTCTTGGCAGACTGCAGCTTTTGTTCTCAATGGCACAATATGTCAAAATGGACATAACTGTCACCCAGCCACCGCGGCCATGGCTGCTGATGTTTCAGCACTATTGCATCACAGCGAGAACTCATTCATAAGCATTTTGCTTTTCATATATGCACATTGGGATGGGATTATGTGTCATTTGTCATTTGTCATTTGTCGAGTGTGCAGAACTTTACTCACAGCGACAGAAAGAAGAATCACGTAAGCAGGGAAAATAAAATTCGCCAGTGACAACACACCACGACTTGTTTGCTGTAGCTCTCAAATTACAGCGGCCTCTGCGTTTACCCAGCTACAGTATACTTTACAGGTCACAGTAACTGCAGCTGGGACAATATTCATAGGACATGTCTTTTCAGGTCCTGGAAATGGTTTACTGTATGCCAGCAGAGGATGGCCACCTCAAAGAGAACGAGAGCAGGAGTAATTGCAGGAGGATAACCGGACAACAATGCCAGGTTTATGTGCAAGTGAAAAGAAACTGTCTTTGAGAAAAAGAAGAAGTGAAAGGATTTTACAAGGCAGATAATAATTTCTTTATGGAAAAGGCAATGGCGTTGCATTAAACCATCCTTCTGTCCAGGCCTTTAATTTATTGTACAATGTCAAGAAAAAGTATGAGACAATTCAGTGCTGGCTTAAAAAAAAACCGAGCGAAACCTCATGGCTTCAGACAAAACCAGTTGGCGTCAGTAGTTTGCTCATCTGGAGTCCAGTGAATGAGATGAGTTTGGAGTTGTGGTTTAAAACTACTTTGATGGATAAGAGGCACTCATTTTAACATTTTGAGTTGGCTGTTCCTAAGAAGCGTCTGTTGGGAACCATAACTTCCAAAAAAGGAGATCTCTGAAGAGGCTAGACTGAGAGCAGCTGATCCGAATTAGGCTGGAAAGATCCGCTGATCTTTTAGGCATCCATCAGTCCACAGTGGAGAAGTTTAAGCACTGTCGCTGCCTGCGTCGTAGCTGAGTTGCCAAACTTTGAGTCCAGTGTCGAGTTATATAAAAAATGCGAGTTGAGTCCGATCCAAATGACACAGCTGTCAGCTTTTGAAAACTTATGCACAGACTTTAAAACACATTTCAAGCATCTCTAAGGGTACGTGTTCTTGTTACATTATAAATCAGTTTGTTTTTTTTTTTTGTCAAAAGGGATTTACAGTGATTAACTTACCAACTGCCAACTGCGACTCATAGCTCGTTAGATAAACAGATGATATGACCTGATGGCGTGCATGAAATTTGGATGGCCATCATGACATAAAATAAAATATTAGGACTCTACATCTATTTACGAGTCTGAGTCAGTGTAATCTTTACTCAACTTCAAGTCAAATCACAAGTCCTTTGACTTTGACTCTGACTCGCGTCTGACTCAAGCCCTAATTCTCAGTCCTGGACTTTAGTATTACAAATCTGGTGGCTGCGTTTTCTTAGAAAATAGTGTTCAGCCAAGATGAGTCCGAAGAAAACAAGCAGAAACCTCAGTGAGTTAAAAAAAAACAACAAACAAAAAAAACATCCCACAAGTAACAGCAACACTGGAAATTGCAAACATGTCTGTTCATTAGTCCTGTATGAGTCAGTCCCTGAACAGGCAGGATGTCCTTGGCTGAAAGTCAAAGAGGAAGTCATTTCTCTCCATAAAACGTATGGTGGCGCATCTGAAGTTTGCCCGTGCAACATCTTGGCATTGTGCAAGACTAGTGGAAAAATGGTTTGTGGTTGTATGAAACAAAAATAATACTCAGCAGTGTACTAAATACCAAAATGAGCAACATAGAAAAGTCAGTCATAAAGTGTGGTGGCGACAGCGGTCAGGACCTGGATAAGTGGTTGATGCTGGATAATTCAGCAGAGCAATTACCTAAGAAGAGATGTAAATCCACAGAATGGCTTCAGAAAAATAATAATAAAACAAATTTCAACATGTGGAGTAGCCCAGTCAGTGCAGACCCAGAAGTTAACTCTATCTGGACCTTTCAGTTCTAGTTCTAAGCCTGTGCTTTACCTGGAACCTGGTTTGTTTTCCCTTTTCAGCAGCCAGCCAGAAATAAAGTACTGGTCCACAGCCAGAAAAACTGGTGCTACACTGGCACCAAAACTTTGCTGGAAAAGGAATTAACATAAAAATGGACATCAAAACCCAGCAGCAGGACCAAGTCTGGAGGAGACTGTGTCAGTAAAAGAACAACTTTTAATATTTAAAAATCAACTGTCAGTGCCTATCTCCCAGTGTACTGCAGAAAACAACATTCACACTAGCGGTTTTGGACTAAATGAAAAAAAATACGTTTGCATCTTCATTGGTAGACGTTGATGGGCATTTCAGTATTTATGGACCTCACTTAAACAGGGACAAATCAGTGCAGGCGATCTGGATAAGTGTTCAATTTGAAGCGATTGTTCCATCCAACATTGCATAGAGTTCAGTTTTAAAGTAAAGGCAAAAAGGGTATGTATTTAATAAAACTAACATTGACAACATAGAGCACAGGGAAACATTAAGAGAGACAGAATCAACACGGTGGAGGGCAGTGATCGAAATTCATAAGATGCAGGTGAAACTGTTGATGGCGACCAAAGAAAATGCAAACATTTGATGGATTGATGACAGGAGGGCCGGTTATATGATGGAGCAAATATCTCCTTCAGACTATTTGTGAACATTACCCAGTCAGCTATCAAGCATTAACCTTGAAAAATGTTTGAATATGTAAAGAGATCACGTACTTTTCCAGAGAATTCATGCTGAGCAAGAGCTGATGCGCAGTGGGCCCCTCAAAACTTGAATCCAACTTCAAATCTGACACATGAAAAACATTTAAACCATTTATTACCATTCATCAAAGCTTAATACTCAATTTAAACTGACCTGTCAGCATTCTAATGAAGCTGAAAGTGCTCCGCGGTGTTCATTCTTCTGCCTGCATTCTAGCAACAGTCACGATCTCTGCTGACAACATTTTACTGTTGCAATTCCATTATCGTGTCACCGTGCTCTTTTGTCTCATGCAACAATGAGTGCCACCCAATGGGGTGGCCATCGTTTCTGCAATGACATTCTGCAGTCTTGCCTAATGACCAAGAGGCAAAGGAAAATGTCTTTGCAAAATGTGAAGACTACCAAGGGATTTTCTGCAGGAGCAGAATACTGCTTATTAACATTTCACTGCTGGTGTTAGTCTCGCAGTAAAAGCCTTTAAAACAGGTTGATGTTGATCAAATCGACATTAAGGCTGGTTTGAATCACAACAGATTTTTAATCATTTCATTTAAGAAACATTGCTTGTACTTAAGACAATAAAAAACAAAACAATACTCTAAACAGTTTAGCTACAAAACGAACAGCTTAATAATAAAGGCAAACGACTTGTCATAAATAACCGAAATCATTAAGGTTGTGTAAAATCTCAAAAGCAGTCTTGTCCTCTCAGCATTTATGTCATCAAATGTCAGCGAATGAAGGTGGAAACATCAATCCATCCCTGTTGAGAGGATTCCATTTTTTGCAGCTTATAAATGAAATCGGGTTTTCATACATGTATATGTCTGGCCCACTGGCCATTTCCTTTTTTATGTGTTTTTGTCATCTGTAACAAGTGAAGCATTTGTCAACAGACGCGGCCCATCACCTTGCTTGAGTGTTTGAGGGGGAAGATAAAGCGTCGTAGAGGAAGAAGGCAAGAACAGAGGGATAGGAGCGTCCTGTTTGATCTCGGAGGAGGGAGGACGCTTCCCACTGTTGGCAATAGTTCTGCATACTGAGTCTGATAAGAAGAGACTGTTTGTCCCTGTTGTACAAAGTGTGTGTGGCGTACCACTCGCTGAATTCAAAAGTTCGGTTTGACCTTTACAGGAGCTAAAGATACAAACCACTACCAATATGTTCAAACTGAAGCGTCTAAAAGTTGACTAAAGCACAACATGTTTGTTTTTTCTTTCAGCAGAACTTACAGCTGCATTTTCATTTGATCACTCCCTGAACAAGTTTTCAAGTTTCAGTATGTTGAACTCTTTTACATGGTCCAAATGTAGACCAGAAAAGATAAATAAAAGAGGGGGTTCTGGGTAGTTTATCAGGGGCTGGATCGTTGATGTGCGTTTCCATTACCAACGGTCCTGCTAAAAGTGGCCTTCAGGAACCTTTACGGGGCAGAAAACGTTCCTAAGGAGAGGTGCTCAGCTCGGCTTAGAGGAACCACCTGGACAGGGGTCCTCCTCTGTTCAGGTTTTCTAAATTACGTTCAGCCCTCTCACATGAACATACATCACGTGAACTCATTTGAACCATTTGACCCGAAACATTTCTCTACGAGTACATTTGGTGATGCCTCCACTCTCTAGCTGTACACCCACAATGATCCCAGGAAGCTTTAAACCGCTTCTCCATACTTTCACAAAGCATTCCAGCATTGCACAATCTAAAGACAGAATCCATTTCCTCATCTTTGAGGTCCACACCCAGCGACCAGTCCCTAAAGTCTCAGATCTCTGACTGTGCTTTGCCACTCGAGTTTAATCCTTTTTGACGCCATTCCCCTGAATCTTTTTATTTTTTCCAGACTTTCTAACCATCTCTCAAGTGTCTCTGCGATGTGCTGATTGCTTTAATCCTGTGCACGGTGTTTGTGCTTGTCATCGCACCCTTGTATTGTCTTTCTGGATTGTCAATCACCACAGCACTTGGTTAATCCTCTGTTACTAACTCCAAAGCCAGGCATGGCCTTTCACGTTGTGAAACCTCTCTCTCGTGAAACAGATCTGGAAGAGCGCAACAATCCAGTTGCAACTGCGCGGGAGCAGGCTTTTATGACATGACTCACACAGAAGCGTCCATTAACCACTATTTAAATAACCGAGACCGCTGCAGAACTGTTAGTAACGCCTTGGATGAACAAGTTTTAACTCCAAAACCGACAACAATCATTCACCAGAGTTCCCACTCCGCTACACGACATACTGGATGTCTTTTATTGATACTATTCTGGTTGTCGCTCTGCCTGTATCACATGCATCGTTTCTCTGATCGATTCTGTCTCTTTCCAATTGCATTCAGGAGCAGTTTCTTCTGCATCCGTTGGTACTGTCTCATAGGGATCGAAGTCGAACCCAGAGGAACCAGACTACTGTGTACTGAAGGGGAAATGATTTAGGATGGCTCTTCAGGCCAGGGCAGAATACCTCCTCACACAATACACAATATCTCCAGTCAAAAAGCACAAAACGTTTAATTGGTTGAGTAACTTAATTGGACTGTCAAGTTTACGGTGTTTGGGTGGAGATGATAGTGAGAAGCTGCAGCGAGGCAGAGTGGTGAAGAAATAGATAAGGCTTATTTGCATGTTCAACATGAAACTATGCATATTAAATGAGGCAAATGCGTAAAGTTACATTTCAGGCACTCTTCATGGGTGCGTTCCCATGAAAAATGTGTTTAATTAATGCCAAAAGATAGCTTTTAAACTGACACAACACAAAATATTAAATATATCTAAGAAGTCATATAAAAGAATGAAAAGAAAAATAATGGTTGTGAAGGTCATTTTCCATCGTTCACTGAAAATGCAACATGAACGACAAAGAAATGTCCTGGCAGAAAAAAAAAAAAAAAGTTTTATACTCTTCTTATAAACACCCATTCTATTTGCTTTGCTGCATTGCCCTGAAGCTGCCATAATCACCCTTTTATTGATAAATGAGCAAATTTTAACAGCTATATCGTCTCTTGTTTTCATTATTCAGAACATAATGACACCCGGAGTGCCAAGTTGTTTCATATGACTCAGTTTTATCACCTCTAGTAAACCAACAATCAGCTGGATTTATAATGCAGTCCGTCGCAGTAATGGTATTCTAATTTGTGCAAGCGTTTTCTTGCCGAGAAAACTGCAAATAAGGTGCGATATCTCCAGTTGTAACTGAAGCGGCTCTGAAAGCCTTTCGCCGTGTTCCTGCTACTTCTGCTTGCAAACACCCACTCGTCCTACAATTCGGGCGCTTGAAAAGTTAAAAACAGCCAGACTCTAACAACACACAGCAATCTAGAGCAGCTACCGAAAGTGTCAGCAGCAAAGTTCACGTGGCAATAAAGTGGACAGTTTTTTGGGGTGTTTTTTTTTTTTCTTCTTTTTTGTCCTCCCTTAAATCACAACTACAGTTTTAGGTGAAAAGGGGAATCAGAAGTTTGATGATAGATGACTGCGTTTATACAGGCAGAAAATCGGATAACTCAAATGCACCATATGGCCAGCCCACTCTTGGTGACCGAAACGCAACTCACTTGTGCACAACAGCTCAGATGGTAATTGTCAGGAGAAGACTGAGAGGAAACATAATTAGGGAGATATGAAACCTATCTAGCACTTAAATATCTTCATGAACATTAAAGGTAATCCATATAGCTCATTCATGTATGCTTTACTGACACTCAGTGTTTCTCCACCATATGCTGCACTGCATTTAATCTAATCAACATACTTAGGATTTAAATTTTATCATGCTTGGCATTATGATCTAATCAACTAATTTTCTTGCTTTAATTAATGTTAGTAGCCTCACTAAGATCAATATAAGAAAGCTCCTAATGACGATGCCTTGTGTCAAGCCTTTAATGACGATCATCACTCATTCTTTATGACTTGATATGCCATTTATCATCGCCGAGTTAATATCATTGTCCAAATAATACCCAGCCAGAGCTTCAAAAAATAAATAAAAAAAGATCAGATAAGCCAGAAAAACAACTAAAGCACTTGGTATTGCTTTTAACTGGCACTTGCCCTGCCAATATTGTAAGACTACCACTTAGGTATTTTCATAAAAACAGTGTATAATTAAATGTTTTTCATACTCCAAATTTGGCAGAGCTGCTACAAAAGAAAAAAAGCCCATGGGTGAAGTTGGACGCACCTCATTATCACATACGACAAGAGGACGCCAAGAGCCAGACACATTACTGCCAGTAAAAGAGAACAACTCATTTATTAAACGGTGGCTACTTTTACTTGAAGCTGCCAGGCATCAACAAAAACTCTGTGAGTTCTAGTAATGCCGGGGCCTTTTGACACCTCAATTCATCACCCGCCACTGCTGAAGACACGAGGTCTGTTAGAGCAGGTCCCCTGGAGTGGATATAGAAGCAGAAAAGAAGAGATTACTTAATGTGAAAAACAAAATTTACATTTTAAAGCACTGCGTTCTTCCTTTGTAGTTTAAGTGAATTGAGTTGATTAATCATGTAAACTATAGTTCATTCAGCAGCTGGCGGCAGAAGCAGAGAATGAAACTTCAAGTTGTGAAACTAAAGAAGATGCAGGTGTCCGAGGTCACTCCTGATTTGTCCATAGTTAAAATTAAAAATAAAAAGCTGAGCCATTTTGGGGAAACAAATGGATAGATTGCAGTAATGTAGTGTCGTAATTCTAATGTGTCTTCGTCACATCCGACACAAACAATCCAAATTCTTCCATGGATGTGAAATCTAGCTATGGAAACCATATAAAACAGAATAAAAATATGTTTATTTGTGCCTTAGGGTTGGACATTGTGAGATGGGTGTCACTTTACCCACAAGTTGAAAGAAATTTTGCTTTTTTGCTTTTGGTCTGAAGAAATTCTTTACAGTCTTTACAGTCTGTCAGACCTTAAAAATCAGAAAAGAAACTTCAGTTGGATGGAAACTACAGTTAATATATTCTTGTTAGAGTATTTGCTAGCTGGGCCACTAATACATTTTTTACAGTTTTTATTTTGCAACCTGAACACAACATATGCTTTGCGCCAGGAAGTGTGAGAATCCCATTGTCTTGGAAACTGCAAAGAGATAAAATACACTTCTTTATAAATTTTACAAATCAAAATATACACCTTGCTACTGCTCACACCACAACAATGACACCGTTACAGCTCTGCGACACCAATTCCTCATTTAGAAGGGGACTGGTGAGGTTTTTTCCCTCCGTCTGTTCCTAGACTACATTAACTCCGTCTCCTCTTCTACCTAAACACAATCAAAGACTCTGTTTTTATCAACATAACATCCCCACTGGAAAAATAATTTCAAGGTCTATTTGTTACATGGAAGATAAATGATGCATCCTAATTTAAAACTCCTACCGCAGTGTTTTTCTTAATGCTTGAGAAGAATTTTTTGATAATCCAGGTCCAATCGGGAACGCAATGGACAGTGCCGGCTGTACTGAGACACACTTTCTGCATAGTCTGTCGTTCAATTAAAGATAATCCGCTAACGTGTTCATCTTCATCAAGAGGGGTTAAAGTCCCTCTATTATTTGTAACATGATAAGAAATGTCCTTTTTCTTAATCTTCTATGTTCTGCTACATTTTGTATTTGCGTATCAAAGACATAAAAATAAAGAGCAGTCTGTTTTGGTAGATTACACTTAAATATGATTTTGTTTTAGGTGGACTGGTGAGTGGGTGTGGTAGGTGCTGCTTACTAAAAATTACAGTCGAGATAAACGTAGGACTGATTGAGATAAAATATTCTTAGCTCATTGACATGTACACAGTTTATGCACCTATGCCCTACTTAGTGTACGTTTATCTGCCGTCGAAAACACTCATTCAGACCAGCATATCTCATGCGCAGTGGACTTATGCTGGCCCATCTCTTGCTTTCAGGTCTTCAACCAGGCTGGACCTAATTATAAGGTGCATTAATTCGGTTTCACTTCTGCAATTTATATAATTTCTGGATGTTATTCCATGGAATATGTACATATATGAACAGAGAACTATGCACGTGCTTACTTCTTTGGGCTATTTTGAATCACAAATTGGTCTATACAAACGAAGAACATACAAACTCCACACAGAGAAAGGCCTAAGCCAAGATTTGGACCAGTACTGTGTCTGCTGCTCTTGTCAGGAAGATGTACTGACAAAAAGGCCTTTATGTTTATATTTAAAAATGATGAAAACCACAGTTTTTAAAATAATACTTTCACATTCTTTGAAACAAATATACACTAGCTATCAACTTTAGAAGTATTCATTTGTAGTTGACAAGAGCTAGAGTCAACAGTTTCCTGTTTCACTGGCAGGATTTTTATGTTTTTATGGTGTTGAGGGATCTGAAGGACACATTGGATACGAGTCTGAGTAGTAAACCATTCGGAAGCACTCACATCCCTTACAGAAGCTGGAACTGATTAAATTACCATGAAGACACATCAGATGCTGACACTCAGATCCCCGTCTACACTGATTGTGGTGGTGCATTTCTACGTGCATTGCAATACGTGTGTCTTCAAAATTATTAATGCACAATGCAATACATGGGTTTCGGAGCAACATATGCTGCCATTCAGCAGGACTATGCCAGGCCACGTTCTGGATGGGTGACAACAGGATGTCATGACGGACACTTGGGACCAAATGTATAAAAGCCAGCGTGTTGTCATGAATTAACTGTGTGAATGCTAAAAGGCAGAAATCTGATACCTTCAATCATTTTGAGATGCGTGCACATGCACAAGCATGACCTAAACATTTTATTATCCACATTAAACAACAGTGTATAAAAATGCAAGGAAACAAAATCAGAAAAAAACACTGTTCAATTTATTTTGCGTTTATTCAATTTTTTTTATTTATTAGGCTTAAATTACTGAGAGCTTTTAAAGTACAACGAAGGACATGACAAAGAAGACCAGAACTGCTGAGCAGCTGGAATCCCTTGTCAAATGGATATGGCAAAATATTTATCTTTAAAACTTCAGCAAAACCATCAGACAAACCCCGACGGACCCACTGATGACACACTGCTCACTGACGCCAACTTCACCAACAGTCAATTTCAGTCTTCCTGAACATGATCCTCCTCTAAATGTAAGTTTTGTAGCTGCATGAATTGTTGGAGTTTGGGACTCAGGACTCCCTACTATGCCCACATGGTGATTAAACCAGATCTGCAGACATTTCCACATCCCTTCTATCTTGATAAAAGTTGAGAGAAAGATAACTTACTTACTACAATCACGTGTATGATGTTGCTGGCTTATTTTTGTGTAGTATGGAGGGATGCAAAAGTAAAATACTGTAATTCTAATAACTAAGTTCTTTGAATGTGTTCTTTATATGTGCAGCAGAGAGCCATTTGTCTCTCTGCCGCGTCTTAAGGAAATAAAAAAACAAATACAGGAAAGGAACAGTACTTAGGTTTGGTTTATCCTCCTAAACAAGTTCACAAGACCTGCAATGTACAGATACAAGCGGGTCATTTGTAGTGCAGTGGTGCAGGCGACTGAGGGATCAATCTGTCTTGCTGAAAAATACCCATCACCAGAGGACCAAGATGCGGAGACAAACAGCAATGTGGTTTCCTGCTTCAGCAAAGAGAGCGGGCGTGGTGCTGTGGCGCACTGTAGAAAACATGTTCATTTGTTTAAGACGGGTTTGGCAGGAACACCTCCATTTGTCATGGAGAACACAGCGAGTAAAGGGGTGATTGAGAAGCCTACGGTGAGTGACCCAGTGTGGGGATCAGATAGGATTGAAACGCTGTTGACAAAAGCTGGGGCTAAATAAGAAGTGGAGGGGACCAGCAGTCTGTTTCAGCTTTCCCGCCTCTGATCCATGTGCCACAGATGTGCATTTTTCAAAAGATACTTGAGGATAAATCATAATCATCATATTGTTTAATACAGGGTTAATTTTAACATTATGAGGCAAAAACTGCTCTAATTTGTCGACTGATTTATAGTATAAGCCATTCATTTGGTTGTGTAAGGGAGATGAGTTCTGTGAAATATTCTCCAATTTCACCACCTTTCATTTATCCTGGAAGAGTGGTTGATAATATATCTATTTTCCCCAAATTTCATGGAGCATATCTGGACATTTTGTTTTGCTTAAACGCCAGTTTGATACACCACATGCGGAGAAGAGGCAAGAAGGTGGCCGCATTCATCACAATTAAACAATGGTATGCAATGTTGGGAAAAGCAGCTGTTATGACAAGGTTTCCACCTTCCAAGAGGAAAAATATTGGACAACTTTCCTCAGTGGGTGCTGCTGTTTCACAGGAGCCCAACCAGAGGTGGTAAATCATTGTATAGTTGTTTTTTTGACATAATTGACAACAGGTTAACACCACAGACTGTAAGAAAAGAGCTGGCCAAACCCCACTAGAGGTTTACTAAAGAGTATTTTTGAAGCTTCTTCCTAAAACACACACATTTTTGTAAGGAAAATAGGTAGGAGTTTTTTTTGTTTTCCTGAATTACATTGTTTTTGTGATCTTTGGGGGACAAAATTGAAACCACAATTGAAATTTAATCAGTTGATCAGCCCCAATGCTAACTACTTTTACCTTACATTAATTCTAATTAAAACTGTTTAAACATTCATTTCAAATCATTGTTACCAAAAAAACTTCCAAATTGAGTTCTTAAACCCGGGATTTGCGGTCACTCGGCTTACAGCTTGTGGCCTTAGACTGGCCTCATCTAATCAATCAAACATATCTGCCTGCAAAAGTCCTTCATGTATAGCAGCAAAGTTAAAACCAATGAAGAAAGTAACATTTCAGTCTCTCTAAAAGTCTTAATAATTATGTCAGAATATCTCTTAAACCTGGTTCATCTTTGTACAAACTGCCAGATGCATGTGTTTAACTGGTGAGGAAATTAATAAAGATTAGGCAACATGTGGCTCCTCTGAATATCTGAGTATCAGGCTGAAAGAGGATATTATTTCTGCTGTGTGTTCATACCGTTACAGCAACAAAATGCCCACATTTATAAATCAATACAGGCATCAAACCCCTGTAAATTAGTACTTCCCTGTAACTGCTTTGCCACTAATTCATATCCTACTGAGAAAACAGCTGATATTTGCAAAAAAGGGATGTGAGCTAAGCCCAGGAAATCTCTTATTATTGTAGCAACATGAAACCAGGTTAGTGTTGTACTCTGGGCCTGCAACCAAGAAGTTGCATAAAACAGGTGTGTGCTAAAACTGTCAGTGGATTATGTCCAGGTGCTGAATCATCCACACGCCAGCGATTAATCCTAATATTGTAGAGCTCTGTCAGGTGAGGGTCTGCAGATTAATGCACCTTTTGTTTCCCCAGAAGCAAAGTCACTGCATCCGCTATGCATTTCTGTTTTTGTTTTTATAAATATGAATCCAGGATTACAGGGTTACCGCTGTCTTTTACTAGCCAATCAGACATGATGGGCATAACTGTAACATCAAAATTAAAATCTAAAACTATAAGGTCACCAACAAACAAATATGTATAAAGACATGCAGCAAAGGGCTAAAGGGCTGGACTTGATCCTGATCCTGATCCTTGATCCTTGATCCTGGGCCAGCTGACGGAGGCCCGTAGCCTCCGTACATGGGGTCCTCCTCAGCCAGGTGAGCTACCTGACACCAAAGCTTTGATTTTGCTGGAAGTGAATATGCTCTTGATAGAGTGGAAGAAGGTGACTGATAAATTTCAGGTGGGGGTATAAAAATGATAAATGATAGTAAGGGCAGAGGTTTAAGTGTGGATGGCAGGGACATGTCAAAACCCAAGTCTGGCCCAGTTTATGAACTTAGAGACACATAGCTGGTGCCATGAGCCATAAATCCAAGAAGTAATCCGGCTTAGGCCCAAATATGTCTCTATCTGGGTTAAAAGATGCGCTACATCTCCTGTTGCCTGTAAGTGTGCTAATTTAAAGAATGTTTTTATAGGTCAAATTTTAAGTGTTAACAACCGACATGTGAATTCATCCGAGTTGGAGGACTTAATCCCATTTCCTCACTGTAGCTTATTATTACCATTATTATTATTATATTTTATAATTTTTAAACAAAATATTTAGAAAAAAATGAACATTTCATTTATGAGCTGGCAATCTTTACAAGAAATTTGTGAAGTCACGATTCAGTCACACATTCATTTTTCTGTTATTTTACGAAAGTTCATCACATCATCAAACTGCATTGAAAAGATGAGCAAGCAGAATGTCGTGGCCTACCGGAAATGTCAGTCGCATAACGCTTATATGCACAGGTCCAGTTGTAATTACCCTGACAGAGGGAATTTTTTCTTTATTTACTAGGTTCTTTCATGGATTGAGCCGTTTCCGCCGGTTATTTATTATTTGGTCTATTTCTGTCATTTTACCCCTGCTGCTTCAGAGATCACAAAAAAAAAAAAAAAAAAAAAGAGTATTTCATTGACTCCAATTATATTTCAATGACATTCAACATTTGTGTTTACAGCTGACTAGGATCGAACTCTGGCTACGTTTAATGTTTAGGAATATGGCGCATTTTATGTAAAACCTTAATAAAATATTGAACGTTTGCATTTCCTAGGGGTAAATTGTAAACACGACAATATAAATGATGCCACATTAACATCTTCCTCGGAGCACAGAAGGCAGCTGCAAGGCAACAAAGATGCTCTCTTCCTCCATTTCCTTGACTCTCCAGCAATCAGGAAGTTCTGGAGAGGAGTGCTCAGGAAGAGAAACTGTGATCTGATCAATCAGCCACAATGCACTCCACAATGAATATGCAGCTGAACATGGTGCGCCTCTCAAAAGAGGGATGACTGAAGAAGCTTTAATTAAGATTCAGAGAATCTGAATACAACCGCAGATGCACTGCAGCCCTTACAGGAAGCAGGAAGCGTCAGCAGTCGCCGCAACGAGCTGATGTGAAATCAAAAACTGAAGCCATTTGTGTGCGTACAAATAAACAGGGATGGGAAACTCTCGGTGCTTTAGAAAATAAGCCTGTGATGCGACTCAGTTATTGAATTAGTGGAAAATAATTACTTGAAATTAGCATAATTTAAAAGATTGCGGGAGGCATTCAAGGAACACAGCATAAATTCATATGGCCTGGGGACATATACAACAGTATATTGTCCTTTAATCACCTTAAAGCCTAGTGGTGTAAAAAATACATGCTTGATTACAAAGGATAAAACATTTGTCCTCACACAGCAGGGCTTGTAGGAATACAAGGAGCAATATTTCATGATTAAGTGCTCTAATTAGTGCTTTTAAGGGCCAAGGGCATCATTGATGGTGTGCAGTGGGCAAAGTCTTTTTATATGTACTTTTTCCAAACTTGTCTAACTTTCTTTAAGCCACATGAATTCACTGTCTGCCCAATCAAATTCAAACTGGCAGGCACTTTCCGGGCTTGCTCATTTATGAGGTGGATCTGATTGCGCTTCAGAGCCCGTTAGTGCCCGCAGCATAAGAGGCTTGTACAGCGACTGGGCTGATTGCAGAGTAATGTCCCGGCTGCCACTGATGCACAGCCTGTTGTTCACTGATCAGACTGAATAATGACGTTGTTATGGGGACGGGAACAACTCTAAAATCTCGCTGTGAAAATTCCACCTTTCAGATTTTAGAGCGTGAGTGGCAGATTTCTTTCCTTTTTTGTTTTCCAGTGTCATGGTGTCAGCAGCATCCTTTTCCAGCAGCTTGCCTCTGAAGCTAAAAACTGAGCAGGAAATATTATTTGTTTGGACATAAAACACATCTGTGCAAAGTGTTAGATTTGATTTGTGCAAAGAAAACAAAAAGATAACATCATTGGTGTTGATGCTATGAACAGAAAATAATCTGTGTGGTTTGGCACTAAAAATAAGTTGATATACTATTCAGAGATGCGTGCGAGGCGGCAGCTTGAGGGTCGACCTCAATTAGTTCCATATTGACTTGATCCATTTCAGCGCATTATGATTCCCGTTGTATGGAATCAGCTACTGTCAGATGGGCCATTAACCATGAAATAAAACACTTCAACAACGCCTGGGCTTTGTTTCCAGAACTAATTAGAGTTGGCATGCCAACGTGCTTGCCTAAAAGTCAACATACTTCTTGTTAACGCATTTTCTGTTTGCTCATAAGAACCAGACTGGAAATGCTAAGTTAAAAATAATAGCTGCAGGATATTTTTATAAGAGGGTGTCAAATGTGACAAGAGCTGGCTTTTTTTTTGTATCTTAATGGTTCGTATTCAGTGACGTGAATCTCATGATGCTGTTGAGGTCCAGCATGGATGACATGGCTGGGCTAGCGTGACCCACACATCCCTCCAGAAATCCGGCAAATCCTTTCCTATCATGGCCCCTGTTACTGCTGCTGTTATGTAAGTTCATATTAAGAAAAGCGTGAGGTGTCAACTATGTCAACTATGGACAACAAGCACACTTAACACTTACCGACCTCTTTATTAGAAACACCGGCGCAACTGCTTGTTCATGCAAATATCTGCTCAGCCAATCACACGGCAGCGCTTTGGATAAATTGAAAAGAACATTTTGGAGTTAAAACAACCCTGGGTCTATTATTAGACCGAAAGGAACGTGTTTGCAGCAAAATCGCAGTTAATATTACTATGTCATATTAAATTACAATAAGCCTCTGCCATGACTGAAAAATGTGATACCACTTCAAACATTGTGTGGATATGGTTTCACAGATAAATCTAAATAATTTGATCTTAGTTTGTGGCCTCCATAGATTAAAAGACAATAGACAAAGCATTAGGTCATGTGACCCAGTAGTTTACGAAGAGCAGTTTTGAAGCCTCTTTTCCTTCCTACTGAGCGCAGCGATGTTACCTGGGAAGCTGACGAAGACACGCCGATCCCATGTCAATCAAAGTTAGCAGTGGCCACAGAATCCTTTAACTGATCCTTGTCAAACTAGCTGGAGAGCTGAGTGCACAAAATACAGTTTTAAATGTTCCCGGCAGTGAAATCAAGAATTATTGTCTTGTTTAGCTGACGCTGGGTTCGTACAAACGGCTGATTTCCACGCTTAGCATATTAACATGAAGATTATGGATGAGGGAGTTATAACAGGATAGCCATTGGCTGAGCCGACTGTCAATCATATTAAAAATAATATATTGTTTCATATAAATTCTCCTGACATGGTGCAAAAGAGTTCACCCCTCTCAGAGATGTCATATATGTAAAGTCACAGTTTTTTCAGCCAGCCTGTAAACATGTTTATTTCTGCTCTAAAGTTTGACATTTTAACGTGGGAGTCAATGGAGACTGACTCGCTTTTGGATCCAGTCTCTAGCGACCAGTCGAGGAACTGCAACGAATCTTACTTCTGCACGAGCCTCATCCCGAAAGTTAAATGGTTGGCGCTTGGCGGCCTCACAAAAGCGTGTTAGCTTTGTTTCGGCGTGATTTCCCTGCATGTCCAAGGAAATGTGTAAATCTGTTTTTTGTTATTGAAGAAATGATGTCACACAAGGTGTGCTGTTCAGTGTAGATGGAGATTGTGTGTACGCTGCGTAAGTCCCTATGAGCCATATCGATCCGATTGCCCAAAGGCATTCCCACGTAATGTGTTTGCGAGGAAGTGTTTCACTGCAGGGGAAGAACTGCACATAAACACAATCCCTCTCTCTACGTAGTCATTTAAAAACAATTTTTAGAAGTAATTAAGAAAAGCTTATGCATGCTAAAGTCCCATCGTTTATGGAACTGAACTAAGTCATATTTATTCTAGGTTTCTCTATTTCAGGCTTTGATTGCTGGAAAGTTTGTCAAGTCTGATTAGATTTGGCCTCCCCTTTTGTAATCACATAGATTTGCCCACCTGCGCAAACAGGCACTGAAAGGCATGTCATGATCAGAAGAACAGAAACATCAAAGATCTATTTTATAATGCTGTCAAACATGAATCATAATAATCTGTGGAAGTTATATGCAAATAAAAGGGTGTTTGGTTTTACTGCACACATCTGCCTTGTTATATTTGGCTGCAGCTGCTGGAGGATCCAGAATTTTCCTTCACTATTTCCTCCCACACGTTCAGTGTGACAAAAGCACAGACGCCATCAGTTGCTGAACTAAACCCAAACTATATTAGGATACTGAAATAAAGGCGGAAAAAAATTACATACATTTCAGTTACACACAAAGAAGCATGTCTTAACAATGGCAGCACTTAAATGTCAATCAATTGCTGCCATGGAAACGCAGACATAAACCGTTTCCAAAATTATCCATAAAATGACTTAATCCTTCTTGAAAAAAACAAAAATAAAAGCAGTAGCACAGTTTACTTTTCTAAGTTAAGTTGGATTGCCTACAAACCCACAGTTTCTAGCAGAGTCAAAGCACATTAATACACAAGGTCCAAAGGGAAATACAATATGAGCGGCTGCTGAGGGGGACGTAGAAAGGTTATGAATGTCATTACAGTCCTCTCCGGACTTTGTGGTGAGCTCATTCAAAGTAGTTCATAGGAGCTTTGGAGAATCACAACTATCTGGCCAAAATGTATTATACTTGTGACAATGAGATGATGTGCGTGTGACCAGTCACAACGCTGCAGATAATCAGATAGCCGAGGAGCACAATGAGAGCCAGCGGACCCGACAGCATGGAGAGCCTGGATGAGGCCACTCCATGAAAACAGAATCACTCCCGACACTTGCAGCCTTTCATGGAGACTGCCCACAATGAAGGACAGAAAGGAAAAAAAAAATCATTTGTAGTCATTCCTCTTATCAAACTGCTCTTTTCATTTCCTAACTTCACTATTGAATTTTCTCACTCAAGCTCAACATGGCTGATGGGGTTTCTTTCTTTTGTCGTGTGTCATCCACACACTGGTCTGACCCTTAGGTTAATAATAAAAGTTAAAAGAGTGTTGCATATTAATGCCAGAATCTATTGAGCCATTAACCAGAGCAATATCTGTCCTTGAATGGCAGACTGCTGTCTCAAAATATTTAATACGCACAACTTGTTGGATATCACATGCTTGGCATGAATAATACTTCAGGGAGGCATTTACACACCAAGAAGGTATTGTATTCCACTTTCTCATCATTAAACACAAGAATTCACAGGTGAAGAGCACCTTGCTGCTGTAGTAATTTTTTTTTTTACCAGGTTAACTTTAATAGTTTGTAATTAATCCTCATTTACTCAGGAAAACTTCCAATAAATCAAACATTTTTTGCACTAATGTAGTGCAGAAATGCACAGATGTTGATGAAATATTACCGTGTGTCTCATTTGAGGAGCTGTCAGAAGCATTACACACAGAAATGGCTGCACGTCTTCGCCAAAGTCTAACAAAAGCGTTCAAGCTACATAAATTTCTTCATAAATGTGGCAGTGTCTGTCCTGTTTGATCGTGGAAACAGTAAACAGCACATTCATACTCCCATGCCATACACTAGACAGTGCACCCAATAAAATAAAAATCTAGTATTTATTTAATCGGTTTTAAGATTTCTCATATTTCAAGCTCATAAATCAATGCTGGCAGTTCTAGAGATAAAAACAAAATGCAACATAATCAAAGACATTAACAAAAGAATAATATAAAAGATGACTCACAAATGGATAAATGACCTAGTCGGTCCATACAAAGAGCACGTATCCAAGGAAACGCATTCTGTTTATGACTAAAAAGCATCCACCACTGGCTGCAGATACAGCCGACATAAATATTATGAAATAATAGGGTTTTAAAATATAGCGACAGACATTACCATGACAAATCTCAACTTGTTGCCTCTATAATGCAACATTCCAGACAGACAAATAGAAATCCTGAAAAATGTAATATTTAATTATTGGGAATATTCAAAAATAATGGAAATTGGGACGATATGGGTACGAGATATGGATATGTGTACGAGCCTCCGTTTTAAGGCATTTTAGTTTTTGAGAGGACGGAGGTTGTTTGCGAGAAAAAGGCTCGTTCTAACTCAATAAAAACAGATTTAAATTCTGGGAAAACTGGGTTGAAAAATTTACATCTGTGCTTAAAATGATTCATCTGCTCTCAAGTTGTGGCTCATGATAGATCTGACAACGCTTGTTCTCCAGTCCAATCATCCAGCCTAAATCACTATTCACCATTTAATCTTCAGCAGCTCGTGAGTCTGACAGGTGAGCACGCACCTGAAGTACACATCTGTGCGTATTGTTCTAACTGTGGATGAATTGTTAGTCCCAGTCGTCGCGGTACCTGTTTTCAGTCTTGACTGCCAGATGCACAGATGTGTTTTCCATTTTCTATTCAGATTTTGACCTTTTGTATTCATACCGTGTTATTACAGACGCTCCTGCTGTGACAAACTAAGTTCCCTCGCAGACATAATGACATCTGGAGATAATCACATTTAGTGAAACATGTTTGATCTTTCAATTTTTTTTATTTATTTTTCTTTTTAATATCTGCCGACGTGTAAAATTTCTTGAGTAATATCAAGTAATGCAAAAGGGAATCTAAGGGGACTGTGAGATTGTGCGCTAAATCGCCACACTTAAATATTCGATGATCAGGGTGGCGCGCGCCTCCTGTGCCGTAACCGTTAGGGTAAGAATCTAGTTGGGTTAATACAAGAATGGGTAGATGGATTGGCCATACTTGTTATGGTGGCATAAATTGTTTGAGAATAACGCTGCTACTGTTGCAGGTTTTTTATGCATCATCTTGTTTTCTGCTGACCTCTTTATTTATTTATTTCTTTAATTCATCTACACATCCTGGCAACTGTCACTGTTATCCCATCCGATATGATGTGTAACCACGACAACAGGAAATTTGTTTATACATGGCAGCACTCAATAAGAACATCAAAAGGCTGACTCATTACTTCTGAAATGATTAACAACAGATGGTTTAATCCTGGAAATTTAACAGTGAAGTAATACTGCTGTTGCAGTCACTGTTCAGCAGACATTTCCGTTCCTCTGCACCCTGTAAGTTGAACTGCTGCGGGCTTCCACCCATGTCGTCTGCTGAGATGGTTCAGCTGCGTTACCTGCAAGGGCTGTGTGAGATTTCATCAGCTTGCTTGTTGCCAGGCTACAAACGCAGCTACCCAACGGAGCGCCCCACGGAGATCTCTGCAGGTTTCAGTCACGCCTGCCTCTGCACTTCCACGAGACAGTTTGTTATCTCTGGGTCTGACAGTGGAGGTGACCGAGGAGCGGAGCCTGTATCGGAAGAGACCCCACAGTGGAAGTCTGCAGCCAGACTGTCTCGCTCCAACACGCTTTAACACGCTTTAACAGGTTCAATAAAAATGTATGTGAGTTACTAGTTTAAGGACACACGTGTGTATTATTGTGACCCCAAATGAAGATCAGTTTCCATTCATGAGAAATGAACTCAAAAGTTTTGTTGCTGTTTAAGAGGGATGACTTTGTCTAACTGTTGCTGCTGAACTTTTTTTTTTTTTTTGATTGATTGATTGGTTTCTGTTCAGAAAAAAGGATATACCAGAACCCACTGTAAATAAAATGCTTGATCAAAGTGCCGTTTCCTTCACGTGTCATCAGACACATGAAGTGTGACCAGCGCGACACCAGTGATGGCTGCTAATACGCGATGAAATATTGCTGCACTTTCAAAATTAATTAAACCTTCACTGTGGATCTTTATCAAGCGCCGTATTCATTTATCTATCACAGTTTTTCTCCTGACAAAGATCAGTTTGATTTGATTGCGGCCAGCTGGGACGGAAAGCTGACAATCTCAACACAACTGCTTCAAATTTAGATTTAAATCAAGTAAAACCAGAGGAGAGGGAATGGGCGGCCAATGAGGAAAATTCAGGAAAGGAGAGAGGAAAAAAAAAAAAACAATGTAAGAAATGTGAAAATTCACCACAAACTCTCAAGGACCCATGCAGAGTTGCAGAGTGGGCTCTTGAGTCAACGGGACCGGGCATCCCTTTGACCGTTGCTGATGTCATCTGTAAAAGGTTTACAAAGTGGGGAAGGTACGTAGGTAGTATATTCAGTAAGAACTCTTAGTCAACCAATGTAGATAAAATGATTTATTAGGGGAGTGACACGGTGACTCGGTGGTTAACACTGCTTCCTCACATCAAGAAGGTTCCTAGGAAGTCTTTACGTGTGGAGTTGGGAGCTCTCCCTGTTTTTTCTGTGGGTTTTCTCCAAGTACTCTGGTTTCCTCCCATGGTCCTAAAGCATGTAAGACAGCTAGATTGATGGTCCTAAACTGCCTGTAAGAGTGAGTCTGAGTGTGTGTGCTTGTTTGTCTATATGTGGTCCAGTATGGACGGGCGACCTGTCCACGGTGAACCCCTGCCTCTGACCTAAAGAGAGCTGCCCATCATCAGTGGGTAAAGATAACGGATGGAGGGATCCAGTGGATGGATTTGACCTAAAAACAGAATGAAAGCTTTTAGATCAAATTTCAGTGCGCTTAAAGCATAATACCACCCCCACCATGCTTCACTGGTATTAGCCTCAAAATCGCTCCAAATGATGGCAGGTGTAGGTATACTACAGCCTCCAATATGAAAGGCTCTGCAGACTTATGCAATCAGGGCGCTGCAATTTTTATTTATTTGTTTTTTACTTAAAATGTCCCTAGTTATATTTTTTCCCCTGCATTTTTGTTTGTTGGCAGATCTGATTACAGATGTGGGAGTTGCTGGTTGCTGACTTGCTGGTGTTATTTCTATCGTTACATTTTAAAGATTTTATCATAGTGTGTCGACTTAGGATATTTACTGTGTAAAAATAACGAGTGATGTCAAATAAAATACTTTCCTTCACCTCTAAACTGAACATCTCCTTGTACGCGGTTCATAAACTTTCTGAATCATTTACTCTTTTTTGCTTCTGCAGGGTAAAGTAAAGTCAGGGAGTCGCAGCCCGTTTATGGTGGTTTAGTTTGAAAACCAGAACTCCAGAAAAGACTTGATGCGTCTCTTTAGCTGAGTAGAGTGGGTCATCGCTTCTGGGACGCTTGTAAACCACACCGCTGTGGTCCTGGTGGGGCCACTTTCATTGACTAGAGTGGGCACGATTCACAGCAGCTCTCAAGTGCGACCCAGAGGTAAGTTGCAGACGATTCTTATTGCAGGCTCGCTTCTAGTATTGATAACAACAGCCGAGGCCCCATAAAACTGCCCGCGGGTCCTGCTAATGGAATCTTGCCTTTTCATTAAAATCTAAAAGTCTCATTTGTCAAGAGTTTGATCAGCAACCAAAAAGACTGATGAATAAACCTCGATCAGTTGGACAACACTCACAAAGCTTTGGTACATGATTGCTGGTCCACCACCCACTGTTAAGCGAATGGCTGCACAATCCTCCGTTAAACCAGTGGTTGTTAGGAATTGTGTGAAACCAACACACGACACAGGATTTTGCACGTGCAACAACAACATCCAAAACAGAATCCCAGTTGGTAACTTCAGTGGACCCATTTAAAAAAAAGAAAAACGTATGTTAAAAGACACAAAAATGTCTTGTGATAGTCTGCAATCACATTCAAAGATTAGCGTTTTTAAATTCCAAGAATTACAGAGGCTAAAATCAGTCCTCTAGAATGCAATACGTCTTTTATAAATATATTTTAAATCTGCACCTTCTAAAATAGAAATTAGACACCGGCTAATGACTTACAAGAAAAAAAAGAGATGGGTTAAATTAACGGGCTCAACTCCTCCCAGCAGTATCCAAGATGGTCATGACCATTACTAAACGCCTGCTGCATAAAAAGGCTTCCAGTCAAAGAATCATTTAAAATTAACAAGAGAGATGATATCATGTCGCAGCTACAAGGTCAAGACCATAACATCATTTGTTTGGCCATGTTTCCCATAAGCATGAATCATTTCATCCTCCTAGTGCTCTTCTCTCCAGCTCTGTCCTTCAAATACATCCTGTCGGAGTGGTGTAATTGCACCATGACAGGGCCCATTCCTCATTCCTATCAATCACTCCAACGCAGATATGGGTTTCCTCCTAACATGACTACTCACACACTCCGTCCTCCGTTTCCCTCCCTGATCTGCCTCCACGTTTTATGTTTGCAGTGATAAATAACAGATTCAATGCTCAGCTGCCTTCGTCCAAGCCCAGATTTCCTGGCCCGCATCCTATCGTAGCTGGAACACAGTGCATTGAGTTACATATTGAACATGTTGGGTTTGTGACAGGTTTTCTCTTGTGTTAATGCTGCTAGGTTACCTTAAAGCACCCAATTTGTGGGGCATGTCATGTTTTATTTGTGCTACTTGGACTACCACAAGGGAATTAATAAAGAAATAATAGGGAAGGGTAACTAGTAATGTGGATTAATCAAAATCAAAATGCAACTGAAATATTCAAGTTAAGTAACATGGTTTAAAGTGAAATCAGCCATTATTTCATATCGGCCTCGACGAAGACGGCTGTTTGGACGGAATCAGAAGGATCTGCAGTGAGTAGATAAGAAGTTTGGCTGTGAAATTTTTACAAAGCTTTTCCCGCTTGACAAAGTCATTAATCCATGCAACAAAAGTGACCACAAGAGGGAACTTTATGGCTTTTAATCAATGTATTTTTCTGCATTGTGAGGTTTTTGTTACATGCAGAAGCAGATCATTACTGCGGTAGGTTAACAGGCAGGTTTCTCTATTCTTAGCCGTATGCACAAATGAGAGACTGGAAAGCCTCTTTTCATCTGCACCAACATAAAGACTGTTTGTTCTTTGTGATGTTTTGTTTTCCTTCCCAAAAAAAAAAAGAAGAAGAAAGAGCCACACAGCTAAGGGATATGGGACAGAAGTGAATTTACAAATCCGAGGCTTCATTTAAATTGTGTTCAGCTGTAGCTGTTCTGAGAGAGCAAAGTCTAATTTTAAGTCCATTTATGAGATTTGGAACTTTATATTCTCCTCTATCCTTTTTCTAGTCAAATTATGCGTATGGTATCTATTAGAAGCACCGGTAAAGTTGCTCCAAACCAAAGCACTTTCCTTAAAACTAGAACTGGTCCCCAGGTGCTGCGCCGTAGCTGCACATCGCTCCCAAACTGTTCAGATAGGTTAAATGCAAGAGGACAAATTTCCCCACAGGGATGAATAAATAATAACTTACTGATTCAAAAAACACGAGGCTGTCTGAAAAGACCGATATGCATGCTGTTTATTTAGTTATTTATTTATTCAACATCTAAATGGTATGGGTTCATAGACTGTATAAAAAGAACTGGACAAACCCTCTGTGACATCACACATCAGTTTCTGAAGAATGGATTTGAAGCCTGTGTTTTTGGACCAATGGATCCAGCTATCTTGATGAGAGCTGACTCCGCCCAACCCGTGTTAATCCACATATGGGCAAATGGGCAGAACAAACAAGTGGGCAGAACAAACAAGTGGGCAGAACAAACAAGTGGGCAGAACAAACAGAGCAAACAAAACGCCCACTGTGCCTCCAAGCTGGCCATTTTGCCTTATCTTAACTGAAGCTAACTTTCTTTACTTTACATTCATCCTCCTTGAATCTCTTCTAGTTTCAGATGTTGTTCTGACATGGACTGGCGACCTGTCCAGGGTGGACCCCCGCCTCTCGCCTGTAATGAGTCGGGATAGGCTCCGGCAGACCCCCGGGACCCTGCAAAGGATAAAGCGGGTGTAGACAATGGATGGATGGGTGTTGTTCTGAGGCGTCCTAAACGAGGGAATCCGATGATGGCGAGGACTGCCGGAGCTCCGGCTGAGCTCTGCTTCAGCTACCATCGTCACCTGTCACGAGTCGCACCCCAGTTCAGGAGGTTCGGCTGCAACATTAGTGGTCAGATTGCAGTCATCGGTGCCCACGTCACACTTCACGGCCACTGGACCACATCCTGAAGGCTACCAGCCATCTCAGCCCACAGCTGGTTGCGGCAGTCTGTTAATCCATGTAAGAAAACAGCACCAACGGCGTTATCACTAGCAGCACAACAAGCCAATTAAAAATTTTACCCTCTTGACTCTCACAGCTCCCGTATCATCTTCACCAAATATGCCAAGTGCTAATTAACGTAGGTGACGACAGCTAACTGAAGCAAAATAGTTCTCACCTTAGGACAGAGGTCGGACTATGGAGTCCAAAACTTTTTTTTTTTTTTAAACAAATTCCAGGCTGTAAATAAATATGTTTATTTTATGCAAAGTTGAATTTCAACATGGGGGCCGGTAGAGACCGGAGCCAGTCCCCAGAGTTCCTTCAAATAACTGCCCTTATTACCACTTCCAGCGACAGTTCAGCAAACCAGACCCCATTTGTTTTATAATTACGCTATAAAAAGGTCTGAAACGCCACTCGTGCACCCCAATCTCATGGAAACTGTGTTCATATTTCATGGAAACTAAAAAAAAAACCCAAACTAATATGCAAAATTACAACTCGTCTACCACTAAGCTGTGAAATAAGTTCAAATGTGTTCAGAAAAGTCAAACTAATTTTGAATAATAAATCTGCCACATCTCCAGTCCATGTCCTTGGATGGGAATCAAGCTCCACTTTCCTGGGTGAAAGTTTTTTTTTTTTCCCCACTTATTCCTGCATGTATAAGGAGACGGAGAGAGACGAGGCACAAAGTAGTTTGAATTACAGCCAATTTCAGCAAAGTGTAACTATTTTCAGGGCCTCAAAAGTAATTTAACAAAGTGACACAAAGTAAAAATAAAAGACCAGTCGGAGTCTGGAGCCCATGAACATAGTTCCCTCCATGGAAACAGAGAATTTGAAACTGATGGTGAAACCTTCAGTTTTGTCTTCAGTAACTGAAAAGATGCTCTGTTCGGTGGAAATCAAACGATTGACTTGGCCATTGAAGGATATTCCATTTCTTAGCCTTCAAAATGTCTAGAGTTACTTTTGTACTATAGTTAAGGGTTATCAACCCTAACCCTATCCACATCAGAATTCATCTGGCTTCTTCTGTCAGCGGTCACGTCATCAGTTAACACCGGTGAGCCTGTTCCCCTGGCAGCCATACATGCCCATACCATACCACCACCTCCACCATGTTCCTTCCCTTCTCCCTACTTTCATTCCTCCAGAGAACCATGGGTGTCTTTTTCTTTTTTTAAATCTTTTTTTCCTGCTTCATTTGTCTTAAACTAAAAAACAGAAAGACTGCACCTGGTCAATTAACATCTTCTTATTGTCATCATCATTTGTCATCATTTGTCATCATCACTGCATATGTGTGTATGCAATATATATAGCAGACCTTGAAAGCCCGCCAGCTGACCTGGCTGATGGTCAGCCAGCTAAATAATGACCTGCACTTACTCTACTATACTGCTATATTTAAAAGCACATGAATAATAGGCGGGGGTATTGGTCGTCGACGTTACAAGTAGAGACAGTAGTGGCATTTTGCTGTGAAATAGTGAATATTAATAATGCTGAGCTGTGGTGGTTTATATTCACCATTGCTGAGAAATCAATCATCTGTAGTGTACATATTTCCAGCCTGCATGTTGGCGCACCCACACACAGACACTAAGAGGAAAAACAGACAGACTGAGGGAAGAAAAAGATTTTGTCTTCTTGCAGAATATCAATCACAAGTCTGCAGTTTTATAATGCTGGAAACAGAGGAACATACTCTGGTCATGATCTGTTTGCAGCACAAAAAAAACAACAACAAATGGTAGCTTTGTGGAAGTTCTACTGCTTTGGAGGCTTCAGACAGAAGACACCATGATAATCTAAGTGTATCTTGGTAGTTTTTGGAAATTTCCATACTTCCACCTGTGTTTGATGATTTTGAGTTTGAGTTTTACTTTAAGTCACAATTCCAAACCACATTTTGCAGCTACAGAGATATCTAACGTAAAGTTGGCTTTCTTCTTCCCGTCATATCCAGGTTTTTTCCATTTGAGCAGTCTTAAGATATCCCTATCTCATGCCCCGTCTTGAAAGAAATCCATTCTAAAGGCAAACACTTGCAGCTCTCCTTATTTGTTCAGGAAGAAAAAAAAAAATAAAATCTCATGTTCGTTGCAGACTGGTGTTGATAAATGGGAGCAGTCATAAAAACAGCGCTCTCACTTGTTCAAAAGAATCAAACTGAAACTCATGAACAATTGTAGCTCCCTCCTGACCCGAAAGCCGCGACATTTTCCTCCCTCAAAGGATTGAAGTGAAACCTCAAATCTTAAGCACTTTCACACATTTTCTCTTTAGGCTTGAAGGAGAAAAGCATCAAATGGGCTTTCAACTAACATTTCCTTGACCTAGACTGTAATCTCTGGAAGATAACAATAAAATAAAAGAAAATAGAAAAAAAAAATCAATACTTTCAGTTACAGAGATGCACTGAATGTAATTATGATGCCTGTATGTTGGAAATATTGTTCCTGGTTTGTTCGATGCCCGGGGCTATAGCAGCGAAGTGAAGACTCTGACAAGAGGAAAACTGGAAACAGTCATTATAGCGGCTGCCTCTGTAATCTCACAGCTCATTATGATTTAAATAGGAACACAGACCACCTCTGAAGCAGTTTTAGAAACGTTAGCCCACACGGTAGCCAAGCATGGGATTATCCCTTTATCTCTGTTACCCCAGCTGTGTTCTTTAAAAGCAACTGACCCTTCAGAGCTGGATTTGTCTTGGGAAGAATGGGATAGCTGTGGGATGCACAGGAGGAGAGCTGAATCTATATTTTGTCAACAGCCTTCACCCTATCATCAGCACAGGTGTTTCACTCCTGAGTCTCGCGCGGCTCCAGTTTTCCAGCGCTCCCCATCTGTGGCTTCTGCTCCACTGGGTCCACGCCTTCAGAAGTACAGCAGACTGTGGCGTTTCAGAACAGGTTAATGGACTTCTAACCCCTCATCACTGATTAGCATGATTAATCAGACAGCAGAGTACTCCCTGATTCCCCTCCCCCTCCTCTTTCCCCTCAGATCGTTGGCACTCTCTCTGTTCCTGCCAGATGGTATCAATGCAAAGCTGAGAGCAGAGGAAAATCAAAGGGAGGCTTCAGAGGCTTCAAAACCAAGAAAGCATAGCAGTTATCTCTAGCTGTTCACATGACACGTTTATAAGTTTCATGCGCTCTATGGACGCTCACCGGAGGTGATTGTACAGATGACGCTCAACGCGTCCTGGAACGCAGCTTTTAAAGATCCGGGCTTGTACAGATGTATTTGGATACAGCGAAGTATGCACCTGGAACCACTGATTCCCTGTTAACGGTTTCAAAACAGTTGGCCAAACCCCTGCCACGTCCCTCAACGGTTCAAGAGTGCTTTTGCAGCCTCTTTTTTGTCTTCCTGCCCAACGACATGTAGGTAGGCACTGACACCACCCAACTGTAGCTCTGCGACTGGAAGCTGCCTGTTTTAGCCGCTGACGGTCAAAAACAATGAATGAAGCAACAAGTCTTGTGACTTTGGATAGTGGTCTGTTTAGTCGACTTAGTCGTGACCTGGAATGAACCTAGGATAAGGTTGCGTAGCTGGAAGACCCAGCTGCTGCAGAGATAGCAGCCAACGAGCTACAGGCAGTCCAGCTGGCCTCTTCTGATTGGCTAGAAGCTCTCAAAGAGCGAAGAAAGCTGCTGCAGGCTGCTTTGCTTAGTTTGATCTTCAAACCCGTCCAGATCAATACAAAAGCAGTCACAGCAGCATCTTAGCACTCTCAGCATTCACAGCTAAGAAGTCAAGTCGAGACCATGCTAAGTGCTACCTGCCTAGACGGCTGTCAGTCAAAAGGCCCCTCCCCTAATCATGCAGGAACTTGCAGCATTTTGTAATTGTACCTTATGACCCCTCTCACGTGTGGAGCCGGCTCCTCGTGGTCATTCAAGGAACTGCATATTTTGGCACTTCCTCATTAGCTTCAGTTTTTTAAACCAGACGTATCCTTGAGATTAGGTGATTTTTTTTTTCCCCGTGCAGCAGTAGCCCACCGGTTCTCAGCCTCCTATCCACATCTGACATCTCACAGCAGCAGCTTCATCTGAGTATTTCTGCAGATGACAGGACTCTCAGTTTCAGGGGAAGTATACAGCCCCCCTGCGATGCTTGTGTGCTGCCAGCCACACAACCTTTCTCCTCTGCAAACGGTGGTCCTTCTGTCAGGTAGTCAATAACCAAGGTGGTTGGGGATTCTCGAATCTCTATTTGGTAGCATTTCTTACTTAGCAGTGAAGACTGAATGCTGGTAAATTCACTGGAGAAATCAAAGAACACGATCCTCACAGTGTCTGCTTCGATTCACATTTAATTAATTAATTAATGTTTAGAAACAGACGGTGTTTGCAAGAGCAACATGGAGTTTGACTGATTGTTATAAAAAGTACAACAACGGGGAACAGAGCTTCTATCAAACAGACAGAACTGAAAACAGTAGTGGTTCAGTACCCTTGATTTTCTTTTGCATTTAGTTTGGAATTAAGCGTCTCGCGAAAGATAACGAATACTGTGCAGAATCATAACTGAATGCAATTATGCCTCATGTCTGTTTTAAACCAAGTGGAGGCGGTTACACGTTGCTATAAAAAGAACACGTCTACATCTACTGACACAAGCGTTCTTGGACAGCAGTCCCGACCTGACCGCCACAATTACATCTAAGGAGCATCTTATTAGTTCAGTCACAGAAATGGCATGCACATGCGCAAAGCCCATTAAAAAAAAAAAGTCCTAAGCCTTCAGTGTCATTAGCTGGAAATGTCAAGGTGAACTCCAAGTCTCGTATCTCGAATCGTAGGGCTGGATTCAGCCTCTGGAGAAAGGAGGGTAAGATATCTCCTTGTGTGCCACCCCCTCGCACCTCCACTCTGGTTACAGAAAACATTACACAGATTTGGCAGAAAGCTTTTTTTTTCTTCTGTGTGGATGAGCAACTAGTTTCGTTTGTCTCCATATATAACCCCGTAGAGGTATGTTCATAAGGCAAGTCATTTTCAAGAGGTGAGGGCAATTTTCTAACAAATGCTGATAAAATCTTTGGGACTGTGAAATAACACATTGACTCAAGGCCCTCCTGTATTCCTAGGCCTTAAATGCATGATTAAATCTACAATCCAATTCTCTTGATTCTCTTTGTCGCTTCAATGCGATTGGGAGGGGCAAGCTTATGGAGCACAGGGAGATGAGAAAATGGCTTTCAGCTGCACTGCTCTCAGACCTCCACCCGAGTCCTGTGGGCTTTCTCATTTTAAATTCAGAGACAAAATAATTAGAGACGTTTTGTTGAGGGTGGCCCTCTTTTTAATCACATCAAAGAACTATGCAAGGTTAAAACAGCTCTCCCTGAAATGTAGATTTCATGTTTTGTGTAGTTTATTATTTCAAAGGTTGAATTTCACACAGAAGTCAACATAGTAGTTTATGGAACCCACACAGCTCTTCCGACCACAGAGTCGCCTTATAAAACCTCCCTTTAAGCCTGTTTTTAGCACTTAAATCACATCTTGAGGGAGAAGTGTGAACCGTAATCTATGATGCATGAGCGACTCTTTTTTTTTTTTTTTTTAATACTGAGCTTACCATCTGGTAGATGACGAACTTATTAAGACGTAAACATATTTTCTTGATATTTGGTGGATTTTCAAAGATTTGGTAGATTAAGCCGGGAAAGATCAGGAAAAACAACGCTTACATCAATTTTAATCTTTGCCCAATTTTAAGGGCGTGTTCACGATATTCATGAGATAATCTTTTTTTTTTATCTCTTCAAAAATGTGACAGATCAGAACGAAAGAAAAGCATATATAAAATCAGTCTGGGATGACTATGACAAGTAATGCTGAAATAATCCTGTTTGCCACAGGTATTAACTTTAGTTTTCCCAAAATTACACCGGAACTGTGTTTACTTGTCTGGCTAAGTCCTGTAAATCAGTGATTTAAACAGCAGCTGAATAAACTGAAGGAGGATTGTGGGTGCACCATCGTTAACCTGTCACCAGCTCGTCATCATGTCTCCTATCGAGGCAGCCTGTATTTGTCATCACCACTCTAAACATTAAACCACCCGATTCAAAACCCTCCCACTAAACATGATGTTGCTTTCAAGAACCACATACACGTTCTGGCCCGGGTAGATTTTAGCGCCACCGTTTTGTTTTGTATACAGACTTAATCTAACGTCTGGCCTCCCAGGAAATGATGTCATCAGAAGATTTGTTTACCCGGTGGAGTATTTTTGTTTGATTGGTCTGTGTAATAGTTTTTTTTACACATCCCTTAATCCCATTGAAATTTCAATCAGGTTCTGGGTTTCTTTTACTCAGAATGGAGCATTTTCATGCAACATACAGTATAAACCAACTATAATCAGAATGAAAAGTTGTAAAAAACAAATAAAACAATGCTCCCACTCAGTTGGATTCCTCATGGCTACATCTGAAAATGTATATAGAAATTAAAAACAAACTACTTTCCCAGAAAGCAAACATCAAATCAAATCAAATCACGAGGTCTCATGGACTATTAAACAAACCTGTGGTTTTGAGTTGCTGGGCTTGTTCGAGTGTATTTGAACCCTGTAATTGCCTGTCAGTTCTTAAGACGCTGAGGAGTTAATCACCATCTGTTTGTAAAAGTATAAATGCACTGGAGAAATGTTGATACAGCCGAAGTGTGAGTAACGGGTTGCCATTTGCTGCTAGATGAGAGTGATTCATGTTGGAACTGTCACATGTTCTTCACATAAGCTCTGCCTTGACATCCCAGTGAAAAGGCTTATCAACCTTTCAGCTCAAGCAGCATCAATTGTATCGTCTCATGACATATCAGTACATAAAATAAATATAAAGGTTTAAATCTCTTACATGTTGTGCGCAATGCTGCGTAACTATGAGGTATGTCATCCTTGCAAATGCAATCCAGCTGCCTTTAATGAGCATTTGAAACAAGCTTCAAAGTCTGGGAACAAGCTGTAGTTTCCACTGATGGCTTATAGAGGGTCTAAAGAGTGTGGTGTAATGGCAGATGATATGAAGTCTTTTACTGTAGGGCTTAAGAGGCAACTGCAGGGCAGCCTTGGTCACAGAGTTAAAAGGAGGGTGCACTTTCAACAAATGACCCATGTGCTGCAATAAATGAGAAATAACTCGGGCAGTATTTGGCCTTATTTGTGTTCAAGGTCACTGGAGGCTGGGGGTCTATCTTTTCCTCCAAACACAGACGAATCCCCACACACACACACACACACACACACACACACACACACACACACACACACACACACACACACACACACACACACACACACACTCACACACACACACACACAGAGGGAGAGAGTGGGAAAGTTTATCTTTGCCTTTCAAATCCATGATTCATGTGATGTCCTCCACTGCATCTGTTTTGCACTACTACCGGTTTAGGTTTTCACGCCCCCCTCCAACCCTCCCCATGCTGTTGTGGCTTTGACAGAATTTCCTGTCCTTTTTATTTATAAAGCAGGTCTAAGTGTGATTAAAAGTACACCTAGAGTATCAAAGAGGTTCGTTCACTAGAAAAACATACAGTTTGTATTTAGATATGTGCAAGTAAATCATTTGTACTTCTCTGTTTCTGTTGCGTCGTGTTTTCAACATTTGCCTGCCATGAGAGTGCTGTCTTGCAGCCTTCCATCATTTAATTTCTAAAGCCTCTTCTGCTTGTAAAGTCTCATTCCCAACCACCCAATGGTCTGCTTGATGAAAGAGGGAGCACCAAGTGGATCTATACGATTACCATGTTCCCCAGCTACTTAAGTAAATGTTTGTTAGTTTTACTAACATATCCCCAAGCCACAGCTTAGTTAAAACTGTAATCGTGTAATCGTGAACTTGCAGGGACTTCGACACCCATTTGAATCAACTGGACAAGTATTGGGTGTGGGTGGGATACTGTGTTGCTATGTTGCGTTTGTGCAGATTAAATTGAGTTGCTGCATTGTCAGATGCATTCGTAGGATGAGCTTTGGCCTCCCTCCCTCAACCTTTTACAGCCTACATCAGGATTCAGAGGGAAAGCTAGAAATGACACAATGTCTTTCCTATTTATCTCACACATGAATTCATTTCCGCCCGTGCGCTGTTATGTCGTCAGTGTGCTCCTGATTAACTGATTTTACAGAAAGGGCACAACGCTGTCAGATGACTGATGAAGTCCCAGATAAGCCCTAATCAAAACCACAAACTAAATCACTTTTTTTTTTTTTTTTTTTTTTACAGCTATGGCTGTAGGCTGTGTGACTCTGGCCTTGAAATTTAGTATAGAAATTCTTTGCTAATTTCTCATTTTTTGATAAAGAGTGTTTAGGGGTTGTCATTACAAAATGAGGCGTTTTCAACTTTTCTTTATGTTTTTGAACAACAATTGAAAATAACATTTGTGTGGCTATTGCAACTGTAGCCGTTGTAACGGCTCTGCTGGCTTAACCGCTGTCAGGTAGAGCAGCTCACCCGCTAACTTATGTTTGTCAGTAAATAACGACCGGACGCCCAACCAGTTACGGCAGCTGGCTGCGCTTCCCGAGTCTGGATCAGCTGGAGGAAGTTCTTTTCTTCCTCGCCTCTCTCAACTCTTGTTTGCTCGAGAAACGTTATTGCACCAAAGTCAAGATTTAATGCAAACAGCTGGGTTCCTTAGACTGTTTTTATTTATTTTACTTTTTATTAAAATCACATTACATGAATAATGAACTCAATGGGAATGAATTACAAGCGGACTGAAATGGATATAATTTGGATTTAATTGTATTTAACTTCCTCTCTACATTATTTTTGTGACTAAGTGCTGCACATTGTTTACATAGCTTTATAAGCATTTAAAAAAAGCTAAAACAAACGCCAAATCATATTAAAAGTATGTGTCTAATCATTGATATCGAGGATGATGCACCAATGATAAAACAATAACCGTGATATCTTTTAATAGGTGGAATTTATATTCCAACATCTTGTCAGTAGTTGTTAGGATTGCTAATAAAAGCCAAATGTAACCATTACTTGTAAGTACTATTCTTTAATTAAATGACCACACACATAAAAAAAGAAAAAAATAGAATAAGAGTCAACATTATGAGGAAAAGCCACTTGTCACTGACATGTTGTTTATGCAGCTTCGTATTCTCATGTTCATTGAAACGGTGTCCAACTTCTCATATTTTTATTTTCAGACGGATATTTTCGTGAAATTAAACGATCGATGGCTTTTTGACAGGGAATGGGCGTCTCCAGGCATCTCTCAAGCAAAGATGAAACCTCAGATGGCTTTTGACTGAGGCTATACGGACTGCACCAAACCCCCGTACGAGGGTGTTTAAATGACCACGATCCCATGATGATATTAAATGAAAAGACATATGTGTTTGTGCACTGTCGGTTGAAACAAGTATTGATTCCAGTGGTAATATTGTAGTGATGGCTGTTGGGCATTTTTCTGTAAAAATGATTTAATGGCTTACACTTTTGGTGTCCACTTTGACACCTTCAGTCTGAGATTTAGATGCACACTAAAAGCTTCCTAGTAAAATAAACAATACCATGTTGAACACAGAAAGAAAAAATTACAGGGGTAGAAAGGTGAGAAGTAATAGTGCATAGAAAATTGTTACTGTTGGCAAAGCAAGTACATAGCATAAGACAAAAGGGATTAAAGTAAAGTTGACTGGATCCACTTTGTTTTAAAGAATGCCACTGCAGGCAGCCGCCACGCCTCTGGAGAGCAGCGCAGGCCCGCTTATTTATAAAAGCTAAAGGCAAGATAAAAGGACAAAGGGAGCAGGAGTGACCTCTTTGGAGAGGGAGGTTCAAAGTCAAAGTGAACTCATCTGGTCTTTATAGAGACAAGGGTAAGATAATGAGCACGGAGAACAGCCCTTGAGAGAGAATCACAGAGAGTTCAGTGAGGTTTGCATACTGTTGCTTCTGGCAGTGTCGTACTGCTCCACATGTCAGGATGACGTCTTGAGTTTTTATAATGACAAAAGCCCACTTGGAGCCCCACATAAACCCAGATCACATTTATATATCCCCTCATCGCTTTTCTAAGCTATAATGAAAGCATGCTGTTTGACTGCTGATAGGAAAGCCCATTGTGGAATAGCTCACTAATTGTTTTCACTTTGTATTACCAAGTTGAACTTCTTAATAAAGGTTGTTTTTTTTCCTCTGTTCTGAAGGTTTGAAGCGTTGTCTTCATTTATTGTTGTCATTTTCTTGCTTCAGTGTGGTGTAAGGAAGTCCTTTGTGGGCATAAATGTGATTAAGGGGCTACAAATAACTGGAAAATTACCAAATAAAAGGTCAGTTTAGCCTCGAGGCATAATAAAGCAGTAAAATCTGTCTCCTGTATCCTGGCCTTTTGAAAATGAACACTGAAAAGTACTTATTGATAGACACTCTGGGCAAAACGAATGCATGAAAAGAATACGGTCAGAATATTTTCTCTATTCTCATGGGCCCTTTACTCGTGTTCAGTGTATGGACTGTGAAGTAAAGTAATTCAGTTACATCACCATCTGCTGAGCACTAACTTTCAAACACCATTTTCTCTATCGGAGGCATCACTCTCAAACATCATCATCCAAAGCACTGAAGTGGTGAAGCCAAGAGTAAAAACCATTTAATCTGTGTGGGACAATCCTCATCGACCCGCTCTTTGAAATAAACATCCAAATGTCGCCTGCGGTCAGGTGGACAGAATGCTGCGAATTCAGTGGGACGACACACTCCTCCTGTGTTTGCACAAAATTTATATTCAGTGCTCTCACCAATTCTCACATGATCAAGCAATTTAATCTTGTCCAATAAATAACTCGAATGTCATTTAATTTCCAGGACTTTAATTATAAACCCATACTGCAGTGTCTGCCAAATCAAAACAAAATTAAAATATGTCCAGATTTGATATTTTCATGTGAGAAAATGTCAGGCCACGACCGGTACCATCATCTTCCCTCTGCCTTGCCGGAAGTCTGTGAACCTGGGGCCTTTTTAAAAAAATATTAATTTGCAAAAAACATGTTGGGATTGACAATTAGAGGCCGTTAATTCCTCTAACACGAGTCTTTCTGAGCCCTTTAGAACCTTTAGAACACATTTGCATAATGTGACACCATTTTGTAGTAACAAATTTAAAAGAAACTGCTGTTTTGAAAAGGGCTCTTGCCTTTGTGTATTCAAAGTTTTTATGTATGTTAACTTGAGTTTATTGAATAGTGACCTCATAAACTTTATGCATCTGACCTGCGCTCAGCTATAGCCTGGGCAGCTATGCTTCTTCTGTTCCTCTTTTAAACCGAGTTAGTCTGATTCCTCTGGACGTGACTTTGATTTCAGAATAAACCACCTCAAGACACCACTGGATTGGCATGCAACCAACGAAAGAAACTAAACATGTGACTTAGGCAGAGACAACCAGACTAGGTTCAACAAAAGATATCCAAAAATGGCACATAGCGCAGTGGAAAACTGGTAATTGACCGTTGCCAGTTGTTCTGTAAAAAAAACAAACCCTTTTGATCTAAGTGAATGGGTATGGCTAGGATTCAGTCAACCTGACACACTGGATTTGAGGGTTGGATGTTGATACTTTGATTTTGGTTACCTTCATCTTACACTGCAAAAACTCACGTCTAAGAAAGTAAAATGCCTTGTTTCAATAAAGTAAAACCAGCAAAATAGTCTAAAATTGGCTTTTAAGAATTGTATTAAAACACCTCATTGGTGTAGATATTCTTGCTAAAATAAGACCCTTTTGACTAGATTTAATAATATTAAACTTATTTCTACGGGAGCTGTTTTTTTGTAATTTACTATAGTAAATGTACAGGTTGTCAGTTGTCCAGGTTATGATATTTAAAGTTATCGGAAATCTTGCAATGATGAATTATCACTTTGGATGACATCTTAATTTCAAAAAGAGATGTACTTGAAAAATAAACACACTAAAGCAAAGTCTTGTAAACTCTCGGTGTGAGACTTTTGTTCAGGACTTCAGCCAAGTACGTCATGAAGTGGTGTTTTCTCTGATTTGTTAAATTCTACCAAAGATTGAAGGGGCTTTGCAACGGCACACCAAGTAACGCATGAACAGTTTCTGCTTTGTACAAACCATTTGATTTCCATAATGACTCGAACACAACGTGTACTTGGTTGAGAGGAGAGTACATCCATTTACATCCATCCCAGACAGGCATCTGACTTTAAAGTGCTAAATAAGGTCAAGGTGTCATCGGGTTTGTAAGAGCATGGGTGTTTTTGGGTAAGCCAAACAGAACGTAATATCTAAATCTAAGACAGAGAGTTTTCTTTTCCTTAATTTCTCAAATTTAACAAGCCACAAAGGAAAAGGAATTACTGTTTTTGAAAATACTGGTTTAACAAAGGAAATCGCTGATCTCTTGGATGACTCATCTAGGTGTTAAACTAGTTTAAGTTTGATCTTGAGTTTTTCCTCATAATAACAGTGTAAAAGAAATTTGCATCGCACCTTGCATTTAAATATTTCTGGTGCTTGTACAATGAACCTGAACATGACTTCCATGAGAAAAAAAAAAGACCATGAACAGGCGACCTGTTACGATAAACGTGATATAATAAACACCCCAGTTTATCAAATGTGTTTTCATAGGTCTTGTGTGGAAAATAAGAAGATTCCTGCCAATTATTGAACAGGCTGCTGATTTCTATCCTTCCATTTTATTGTTAAATTAATTTCAAACTGGACTGAGAAAATAAAGACAACCAGAAACCCCCTTAAGTGACCTATTGCGACCTCTGGTTTGATATGGCTGGGGTGGTATATTAACATTAAATACAATAATCAATCTTCATAGCAGCTGCCGTTGGCTTGAAATTTATTGGCACAATTTTCTTCTCATGAAGTCATTTAACAAAAAGTTCATTTTCACTGTAGGGTGAAAGTCACTTAAATTGATTCAGGGCCAGAGGAGCACCGGGTGTGGACGGACGGCGTAATTCATCAATTTTCGGTTCTAATTTGCTGAAGTGCCCCTGAGATTAGCAGAGCTTCTGACTGCCCTGCTATCTGTGACGGCCGCCTCGGCCATGGATAAATATTCAACTGTAGCTGATGAATTTCAGTGAAAATTTCTTTCTCCTTTTTTTGCATAAATGTAGGAAAGAAAGGAGCATACAGTTTAAAAATGGTCAGCTACCTAGTTGATTTTGTTCATGCCAAAGTCATTGCTTTTGTGAGCTCAAGAGCAGCACATGAACCAGTCCTGCTCTCAGAATCCACCGTGACCTTTCAGCTCAGTTGCTTAAATATCCATGTGCTTTTATAATTCTCCCACTGCAACAGCTGTTGGCTTATTTTCTCTCTAGGCAGACTCGGGCTCTGGATGTTGATGCTGTAGTCTCCTTTCTTTATAGCTTTCTGCTACACTTCATTGAAATTCATGGCGCTGGAAGTGACACCAAATAAAACTTTCACAAAGCTGAAAATACTTTGATTTTCGGCATTATTCTTGGGTTGAAGCAGGATACAACCTATTGGGCATTAATCACCCTAAAATATTTGGCTGTCCAGCACAAATTATTGCCATTACACTTTTATATAAAACAATTTACAGTTTGGAAAATGACTCTACCATGAAAGATTAGACCCGGCACTGTGCACAAAAGAAAAATTATCTTGATTATAAAGGAAGAGAGCAGATTATCTACTGCACACATACAACCTCTTTCTAACTTATTAGATAGCAGAATCTAGGTCTACAACAAATGATTAATGGCTTAATTATTGGAGCACCTGAATGAACTGCTGTGTAGGTCAACAACAAAGAAAACTAAATCTTCCAAAGTGACATTAAAATTTAATAAAGACATCTCTAAATCCCTCAATAAGATTGGATATACTGCTGGACGTTTCTATTAGACTGTGTCACTTTTACCTTGGTGTACTGAATGGTAACTACGTTGATTTAAAGGATGAGAGCATAAAATGAAAACTGTGTGTTACCACTGTGATGAAAAACACAGTGGTCATAAAGAATTACGATACAGCATCATTAAGACTAGTTTTTTAGCCAGTCGAGCTAAAATAACTAGTTTGGCTCATTCTGGGTCGTGTTAACTTATAATGCAAACTAATGTTACATAAGGATAGGGCTCTGTTTATACCCTGGGATGCATTAGTTAGGATAGATAGATACATTGGATCCGAATGAATAACCCTCAACAAGCTGTCAGGACAGCTACAGCCAGCCGTGGTGGTCTGCTGTAGAATCAACACAAAACAATCCAGTTACGTCTTTTTCACAGTTCAGTAGACCAGCCATAACACGTCGCTAGTTGTCAATCAAAGACCACGCCCCTATTTTTGCCTTGATTCGTTGCTTTATATAGTTTTACTTGATATAGTACATAAGATTTCTCCCTCTGTACAGATGTGACGGATGTGAGATCTAGCTATGGAGACCAAAACCATTTTTTGAACAAGGCTGTAAATATTTATTGCAGCTGCAAAGTTTGACATTTTGATATGGGGTTCAAAGGGAGATTGACTTACTTTTGAAGCCAGCCCCTGGTAGTTATTCAGAGAATGAATGACTACTACTATTACACACACCACTAGTACTACACACACACACCACTACTACTACTCACACACCACTTCGTTCTTTTCAACAATGAACAAAGCGACTTACAAACAACAGCTGCTAGCTTGGGGTCATGGAAAAGTACATCATCTTGGCACATTATAAACGGTGCACTCCTACTACATAACTGGTTTTCTGAATTAATTAAAACGTGATACAATTTGTGATCCAACTTTCAACTTTCTGAGTCATGAAGACAGAAAGTTGTTGAAACACACAAACAATTGTTATTTTATAGTGTCTTTAAACGTCACAATAATGTAGAAAGAAGTACGAGAACCCATAGAATACTTTCTTTAAAAAAGAATTATTGTAGTCACTCGTTTTGAACACTAGAATAATTTAAGTTTGTTCAAAACCAGGATCTGTTGTTGCGAGCCATCTCTCACAAAAAGGAGCTCTATGAAGGCAAACAACCAAGAGTAGCAGGTATAAGTGAAAGGTGAAAGGGATATAAAGTCTTCTAAAGTTTTTATCCATCAGCCCACAGCCAGTTAAACTGTTTGCAAATGGATACTATAAATTTCCTACAACCAGGCAAGATGATTCCAGTCTGTATAGGTTATTGAGCGGGGAGGATGTCCATGGGACAAAACCATGGAGTAGACCAAAAACAAGGCTAAACCAGAACAAAAAGAAGATTTTTGCCAATGAATAAACAAAAGTTGAATTATTCAGAAAGGTGCAAAAAGGGAACAGCTAACCAACATCAAAACATCAGCCAACCAGTAAAACATGGTGTTGGGAGCATCATGATTTGGGCTTGACATCACTGTGGAGAAACTGACCTTCCAGGTTTACTAAAATACCCCACAGGATAATATCAGTTTGCTACAACTATGCTGCCGCCTTCGACTCAGTTCAAGCCAAGTAGCCATGAATAATACTGCATTATGCATGACAAAGGCAAACCGCTGAATTAACTGTTAAATTTGAACAGTGCATTTCCAGGATGTGAACTCTGCTGTTTGGCATGTGCTCAGTGGGTTTGATGAATGTAGTCCTGCTGTCTCCACATCGGTTTCAGATTATTAAATGTGTTTGTTCTGGAAGAGAGCGATGCTTGGCATGCATACAGTCATAACAATAAGCTCTGAAACTCAAACCAGCGAAATGTGCTCAGTCACTGCTGGTCCATTTTAACAACCCACGAAGTGTAAGTACTGCATCTTCAGCTTCCATGAGAGTTTTAAAAATAGCACTGTATATTGTAAAGTGGGTGGGAAGAATGGAAAAAGGGTTAAATGCATGGCAGCTGAGAAAACAGTGACCTGCAGGATTGTGCAGTCTTGCTGTAACTGTTCTCAGAACTGGCCAACGCTCATGACTTTTTCATGGTACATTTTAAACAAGGTGATAAACATGCTGAACATTGTGCCATAGACTACATGCTGGATTGTGCAGCAATCTCCAGCCAACTTACCGGTTAATTTTAATACTTATTTGCAAATTAGGGTATGATTTTTGTTAAGCAACAAAGATCGAGAGGTTTGATCTGCATTGCGGCCAAACAAATCTAACAATTCAATCAAATATTGTGGTACTGCTTTATGGGTGTGCTAAAAAAAAAAAAAAAAAAAAAAAAAAAGTTTAAAGGCAGGGAAACCATTACTAGTGCTGTGGTGCACAAACAATAAATGTGTTTTGCATCTCACTTTGTATGTGTGAGTCAAGTCTGAGTCAGCAGTTGAAACTGCAGCAGAGTTAAATAATAAAGTGTGGTTCTGTGCATTATAGGTGACAGCGGGCTTGTGTAAAAGGTAGGAGGAAAAGCAGCCCTGGTCCTTTTTCTTTTAACTCTGGATGGACTCCTCTTCTGATGAATTTGGGCCTCTTGGTAAATTAGCTGCCACAAAAAAGGCCTAAAGCGACTGTAGTGCCTCCTCCTCACCATGGTTCCTCCAACGTCATGAAAAATAAAAATGATACAACACCCCCACGTTAGGGAAGCTTTCAACCCCTGCTCAGACTCTGCTTCAATATTTTATGGCCTTCTCTTACTTATTTTAGAGGGAATAATTGATCTGGAAAGAGCACTGGCATGTAGAAATGAAAGACTGTGGAGCTGGGCAGAATGAAAATGTTATAATATGTTTTTCGTTTTTGTTTTGTGCTGGCAAATGATTAAGTACATGGTTTGCTGAGAAGGTGACGAATTCTCAAGACAAAATGTGACCCAGCTTGTTTAACAACTAACATTCAGGTTGATTAAATCCTGTATTCGAAGGCGGTGTAAATGCACTCGTACAAACACTATTAAACCACATTTTCACCAGAACGATGTGTCACTTTTTGTTGCTCAGTCCATTTCAAACAAATACTTGGCAACAGTCTAAATAAATATGTTTATTTAACACAGAGGCATGCACTGATATTGTTAGCGCGGAGCTCTTATTCTATCAGCCAACGTGGGTTGTCCGGAAACACAATTGATTCTTTCTCAGGAATGAGGGCTAAGGTCAGTCTCTGCCAAGCGCTGTATTCACTAATGCACAAAAACACCTCCTGAGAACTGCAGCTGCAAGCATCTGTGAATTCCCACTGCACGAAATGAAAGAAAGAGGTCTCACGCAGCGCATGTGTGGATGAGCGCAGAAGCCACGTGTGGTAAAGCAGGTTACCTGCTGGACGAAGAAATACAAAGAAGTTTGTCAAGCAACTATTTTCGAATTCTTTGTCCAAAACATTTTATTCCAAAAAGTGTCTGTGTTATTATCAAAAGATTTTCTGTTGAACTGATGGAAGAGGTATTCAATATGTTTCAGTGCTGAGTAAAGGGAACAGAATACCTCAGTGACAGGTAGCGCTCCAAGTCAATGGAAGGGCAAGACAAATAAAGTCAAATAGCCATTTATCTTGCTGACAGTTGAAATCCCATCACAGTAATTACAGCTGATGCCTGGCCTTGAGATCAAAGCTGTCATTTCAGTACAGGGACAAACGATGTGGAGCCAGCAAGCATTGATTGCTTTAAGGATCAATGAACTTCATCAGGAAACACGTTAAACTGAAAAACAATAAACAATTAATTTACACCCAACAATGCATTTGCTGTAGTGATGGATCCGGACGGTGGCCAGTCACCTTCCCCCACGATATTGGAGACATAACGGCTTTGAGTGCGAGACAATCAATGCTTTAGTGAGAGACATGATGTTCTGCCATTGAATAGGCTGATCACATATTGTACACTGAAACCTTAACTTCTCATACATTATGGGTGTGTAGTGTACAGCGTTTCATGGCACTCAGGTTTTTTCCTGAAGCTGCTTTTAGCTGCAATGATACCATTTTATAACGTTGGTGCAATAAAAGCCATAGATTAAAAGGAAATTAATATTTCATACGGCAGCTATTTTAGTCATTTGAAAAGAAATAGCTCAACATGTGTCTGCTTTCGGTTCCACACACAAATGAGAGGAAAAGGTTTAAAATGTGTTTTCTGTTGTAAATTGATCTGGACCTTTTATTTGTATTCTGTCCAAGGAGACAACCCCTGTAAGAACTCTTTCAGAAGACTGCAGGGTTTGTTCCTTTTTTTTTTGTTATTGTCTTGGTCAATAGTTTGTTTCAGCACTCATTCTTTGAACTTACAACACTTTCAAACTTTTCAGACATCCTTACATAACCCTGCAAGTCCACCTATTCTCACTGTCATAATATAATGTTGCTTGGTTAAGGTTAAAAAGTAAAAGTGCTTAGTTAAGGTCAATTACAAAGTATCCAACCATTAACTTCAGCATATCTATGCTCAGGTCAGAGAGGCAGCAACATAAGCATTGCAGCTCTTCTGGTAGAATACTGAAGCATTCCCAGGCCAGGCTGAGACATATTATTCCTCTAGTATCCTAGACCTTATCTCTGTTGGACGCACCTGTAATACCGCCCCATGGAGGCTCCCAGGAGGCATCCTAACTAGATATCCAAACCACCTCTGTTGGCTCCTCTCTATAGTCATTTTTACATTTGTGGATACTTCGTATATAACAGTGGGTGGCATGTTGAGCTGGCCCCACCAATAACTCGCCTATGAGGGTACACTTCATCGCAGGACAGGCCTAATGTAAACAGAACTGGGGTTTTGGGTTGTGGTCGGGATTTGTTTATGACAATATGACGATGTCCGCGAGCTCCTCATCCTGAGAGCCATGAATGCCATAAATCAGCATAACAGACCCGTAATCTGCATCTGACTACTAAAATGACAGGCCGCTGCTTTGCAAGAAACAAAACTTCGGGTCATTAATAAACTGAAGAGCCTCAGAAAGAAGTTCTTTGGGGTCAACGGCCACAACAGCAGGAGTGGCAGAGAGAGACTGCGGGTCATATTTTGGAGAAAGTTGCCACGTAAATCCTGTTGTTATTCAGCATGGATCCACCACCCACTCCATCTCTTGCATCAGCCAGCTCCTCTGATGTTGGTGTAGCAAGAGAGGCCAACCGGACAGGCATGTCACATAGTACCACTCAATAATGCCTCCTGACTCACCTTCCCTCCCTTCAACTTGGCTTCAGACAGTGGGGAGGCAATAACACGCCCTGCATTTACATTGCCCAGCACACGTTAAACATGTGTTCTTCATCCAGGGATAGTAACTGGTAATAAAGGGATAAAAACACCATATGTAGAGGAGCAGCAAATCTTTTGCAAGTGTTTCCAGAAGGACTGAGCTTCTTACAGTATCTCCAACTCATTTCAGCAGTGTGTGTGTCCACAGTGTACATCTTTCAGCTACTACCCACAGTTCATGATGCTAAAAGAGAGTAGTATTATAGATCAAAACAGAATACAGAACTTCAGGTTTTGGCACATCTCTGTTTACACCAAAGAAGAAGGTAATGGAGTCCAGATTACTGCAGATGCTGCGCTGATTTGCCTGTTTCTACCTCTCCATTCTTCCCTCACCAAGTACTTTTATCAAGACCCCAAGAAACTTTAAGTTCTTACCTTGAACACAGGCGATCTGAGAACCATGGCCTTGGATTTGGAGGTCCTGATTCCCATCATGTTGCTTTACATTCCACTCAAGCTGAAGGTCATGGTTTGATGACACCAGCAGGACCACATCATCAGCAAAAAGCATACATGGAATACTGAGGCCACCCATCCACACCTCCTATGCCCCATGAATGAAATACTGTCCATAGAAACTATGGACAGAATTGGTGATCAATGGCAGCCCTGGCAGGGTTCAGCTCTTACTTGAGCTTACTACAAGCAATGCACAAGAAACTCTTGCTTCATTTGAAAAGGATCTAAATGGTCTGTAGTTATGTCCAGTGTCCTATACTCTAGGAGCACCTCCCAGAGAAAACCCAGAGGGACGTAGCTGAATTCCTTCTCAAAGTCCTCAAAGTGGATGGAACTGGTTTAACAAAGTCTTATGCCTCCCCTAAGATCCTCGCAAGGGTATAGAGATGCTCCAGCATTGCTCGGCCAGGACAGAACCGGCATAGTTCCTCCTGAATCTAAGGTTCAGCTATTGACTGGACCCCCTTCTCCAGCACCCCCGGAAAGACCTTACCAAGCAAGCCCATTATTGTTTTAGACTTGTTAGGGTCTATGGGTTTGGTTAAGCTCTTTGTTTCAGTTTTAGGTTTTTGTGTTTTCCTGCTTTAGCTCTGATTTCTTCTGTGGTTATTCTGTTAAGTTTTACTTCTGCCCGTGTTACTCACCACACACCTGCACTGTATTATTGCTTGTTGCTTTACTCATTATATATTCCGTCCAGTATATTTTCTAGATTTTGTTTGTTTGGTGCTAGATCCTCATCTTCATTTTCAGTTGTGTGTGTCCTTCTTGCCACTGCAGCACTTTTTGGCTACATTATTAAAAGTTATTTATTTTCTTCGTCTGTCTGCCTCTCGAATATGAATCTGCCTTTGGGTCCTTTCATAGCCATGTCATCAAAAGCCTGTTCATTTCAGTCTGTGCTCCAACTAATAACTATAAGAACCCTAGGCCCTCCAATCTATTCTTCATAAAGAATATGCCAGAGGAGACCGTGGCTTTTCTTACAATTACTGGGTCTCTTTATCCTGCAAATTCGATGAGGACAAACAGGCCTCCTACAACTGTCCTTCCCTGTAATTTGTGCTGTAGTTGACAATATGGTCAACTAACAATTGTTCATATTATATACTAGGAGACAAAAATAGCTTTTCCTCTTGAAATTAAAGCAAACTAAGCTAACCTTTTTGATTTAACACATATACACAATAGCCTGCTTTAGTAGCACAAGGGCCTTTCATTAGTGTACTTTTCTCTTCCTCTTTGTCAGTGATTACACCCCAACACCATTCCATTGGTACACCCTTTTTATTTTGATCTCTCCATATCCTTTTATCCACTATTTACACATTTTCCCATCCACTCTTTTACCCAGATTGTATATAGGCGGTAGCAGGGGAACCAATAAAAGATCAGTGTTGGTGGATTTATTGTCGCTGTCGTTGAGAAAATTAGTTGATTTCTCCTGTTTTCCATCTATATGCTTAGATAAGTTAATCAGCTACTGACTCCAGCATCCACATAACATCAATTTTATCATCTAAAGCTAAGGCACAAAGTCAACACACATATTTCCTTAAATCTTGAAATGTTCTTTGGCAAAATAATTACCTTAGATCATCGGCTATAATGCCTTCTGTATTTTGGAATAAGAAAGACTTTATTGTAGGGAGCCGATGAGGGTGCATGCCCTCCTTCAAAAACAAAAGTCTTTCTGCAAAAAGTAATATAAATAGAGTTTGAAACTGTCTGCTATGGCTCATGTTTCATTTCGCCATAGTGAGTCTCTCAGGTTGCCGAGGGGGAAAGTGCTGACACTGTGTGACTTTGCCATCTGCTCTGTGTCCTGTGAGATCCCTCGTTTGTTCATACATAGGCTGTCTGGCTGCAGTAAATCTGTAGGATGCAATGATATACAGTACTTCTGCACTGACCTCTAATGATTTATTTTAAACTGTTTTGGGGGGAGGGGAAAATTCCAGAAGTGTTGAGGGTTATGAGAAAATAGAGGACAGATTTTTCTTTCTCTTTTTTTTTTTAAAGGAGAGAAGTAGATATAGTGCTGAAACACCAGATATGCTTGCCTCAGCTCCAGAGGGAAAATATTTTGGCAAGATGATAAGTCAAAAGGTGAAGAACCAAATGGTTTCAGTCTGTTTGTACTTTTAGTATGAAGAACCTGCTGAGAACCACCGAACCTGAAAGCACCTGAAACGCCTCAAGCAAATTACAGGCAGTCGGCTATGCTCAGCTGTAAATGGTCTGACACTAAGACGCCTTTTAGAGGCGTCTTTAGATCAGGTTATCTTATCACTTTGTTTGTTGTTGTTAGCTGTTTGTGAACACTGTCATTTAAATTTTCCTTTAACACACACGCACGCACGCACGCACGCACGCACGCACGCACGCACGCACGCACGCACGCACGCACGCACGTCCTTTTTGATCACTATGGCTGGAATTTGCAATAAATACAACTGTACAACTGGGTGAATATTTTATGTATGTTATAGGTCAAAATGATGTAAAGACAGAAAGAGTTGTGTAATCAGAAAAGGCGTGAAGTGGTTAATGGCTAGCTGTTAGAGCTTTACTTAGCACGTCGAACTTTCTGGATTGAGAAGTGAACAAAGACATTTTGGAGCTGTTAATTCGTCCAACAGACCTGCGACCAGACCTGGATTGGATCCCAGGACAAAGCTCAGCTGAGCAGCAGGCGGCAGCTACCCTCCCCCACAACCAGAGGCTACTACCAGAGCTAACCGGTGGACAGCCTCTAGATCGCTGGTTGGTTTACAGGGTTGAAACAGCTGCCACCTCCAGCCAAGCCACTTCAGCTTGGTATGTGCCCTTTAAAAGTGACTGCCTTTGCCAAAAAACTATATGTGTATTAGAACCAAGCTCGGAAGCCCTGTGGATTCCCAGATCATGGTCAATGAGCTGACCGACACCGCTCAAGAACCCCAGCGGCGCTCCATCGGTGCTCCACCAGTTGTTCACTTCAGAACCATCATAATTGTTTTCAAATGTTGTTTTGGTAGTGACAAACTTTTTATAACTCAGCCTGGTATTTTGACAGCGTGTATTTAATAATATTGAGGCCTTGTGCACGAGCTGATGTGATGCACGTTATCCAATAAAAAGGTTTATAGTGTGTGTGAGATCAACTCACGCTGGGCAACTGAGTGATATGTGCATGAAAAAGTAGTGTCTATTATCTGGAGAAAAAAGCGTTTTAATTGGTTCTGATGGTGACACACCTTAAGGCTATTGAGAACACACTGACCTAGTCTGAGTGTGTTTTCTGCAGAGTCTGACATAAAAGAAAAGGGCCAATACGGATGTGGTGGGAGCAGTTAAGTCTGCAGAAAGGTTCTGTCGACAGGGTCACACTATGCATGTTTTTAAGAGCAGTAAACTGTAAATTTTTATTCACAGTATTTATGTGTAGTATAAAATCCATGATAAAAGGGACAGATCACTATAGCTCATAATACTGTACCACGCAGCCATAAGATATATTGATTTTCAGCCACATTAATAGTGAACTAATATTTGTAAGACAGAAAAGCTGCCTTATCGCGGGCGTTTTATAGCAACCTTGATTTAGAACAAAAATATTACCCCTTACCATTTAAGATTCGGTGTCTGCCTCTTTACATCTGAGAGTGCATTCTTCCTACTGGACTACCAGAACAAGAAGAAAAACGTCTTTTTTAATCACAACCACAATTTTAGTAGTTAAAATCAGTGAGACTTGTCTGAATAATCCCTAACTAAATTTATTCTTCATGATCTTTGAGAAGACCACACAACATGTGAGGAAAGAAAAAATCAAAAGCAATGTTGACTGATAGGCAGTTTTGGTTACAGATTGCTAATCATCAAAAATTACTCTGAAAGCAACCCTATATGTTGTAGAAATAAAGAAAATATTCTGAGTTCAACAATTGAATCAACCAATCCAAATTTTTTGAGATGCATTTCAGTAGCCGAAGTCAAACTTAAATACATGTCTGATGTAACTACAGCTAAATTGAGTCCATGGGGCACAATTAAGTACAAACAACAACTGAAGACAGCTGCACTAATAGCTTGCATCACATTCAGAGCATCACAGCGGGTGAAGCCAGCTCTTTGTTGATGTCCTTATAAAGTGTTGTTTCACCCCCAAGCACCCTGTATTCTCCTTCTCTCCTTTTTGTTTTTGTCATTTCAATTGTCACATTTCTATTTGTGCTTCTGAAAAGGACAGACTCAAATTTTAAAGTATTGGAATTTGTTAAGGGCTCTTATAATATAGGTATGATGATCTAAAAAATTTAAATGGCTTCAGTTAATATCTCAAATAATAATTTCCAAAGTCTCCAGGATATATTCATTCTCTTGCGTGATAACAGCTGGAATTGCTCCAGGACTTCGACAACTCTGGTCAGGACAAAGTAGGTATAGAACGTGGATGGATGGATGGATGGATGGATGCATGGATGGATGGATGGATGGATGGATGGATGGATGGATGGATGGATGGATGGATGGATGGATGGATGGATGGATGGTTCAAGACCTTTCTATGTATGTATGCACTCAGTGGTTTTAGAAGTGATCACATCTGAATTTATAAATATTTAATAGCAAAATAAGTTTATAGCTTTGGAGTGATTTGAATGCCCACAAAATCATACATGGAAGAGAAGACCGGCTCCCTGACGCGCTGCTGATGCTGCTCGCGTGACTTGACCGGTGCGGTCTACAGATTCCAGTTTGTCAGTTGTTTACCTCATGATTCTTTAATCTAACCTCACTCAGACCACTTAAGCCCAAAAGGCAAATCCATTCTTTCTTCCTGCCCTTTATAAGTGCATTGGGAGACATGCCGATATTTTGGCTTCTTGGTCCGTAATGACAAACTTCAATCCAAGTCTGCTGACGTTGCAACATAGGGATTAAGTGCTCTTGTTTCCATGAATGCTGTCACCCAGTGGATTATTGTTTCATGTATCATTTATTATATTCAATATTACTTTGTTGCTATGTATGTCACATTTTTTCTGGCATTTGTGAGAAGATGAGTTTGAATAACTGGCTGTGACCAGCATAGGTGAATATGGTCAGACTTATTACGACTACTCCCTGTTCATCCTGTATTTCCACACTTCTCTCTCATGTGAAAAACATTTGTAATACCAATTAAATCATATTGTAGTCAGTAAGTATGCAATCTAATCTGAACCACCCCTTTGAGGCAGGAATTACAGAGGTGTGACTCCACTATCTTTTCTTCAGAGCGTCAAGGGTGGATGTCATGAAGACAAATAATAGAAGCGAGAGCGGGGAGAACAGCAGAGAGCCTAAACACAGCCATTGATTGCTGTGAGTCTCCGAGTGGTTTTGATAACATTTCAATAAATATTGAAATGAGCATGACTCTCTGAGGGCAGTCTGGTGCATCTGGATTGACAAGAATGTGGAGAGAAGTTTCTGTGAAGCTGTTAACTGAAAGAAGTGTCTTTTGGCACGAGCACCTTGGGTGACATAAAATGCAAATCCTCACAGCTCAAGCAAAAGTGGCTATGGCAATGCTTTAACAAGACAGAATGATGCTCATGGAGCCAGAAGGTAGCCTCTTAACGCACAGTGACCACACAGCATCCAATTCAACCCTGCCCTGGGCAACTTTCCTTCACTTCTGACCATTCCCTGTCAACAGGCTGTCGTCTGGATGCTTATCTCCTACCTCGCATTGTGCACACAGCTCTGCCCATTCAGCCGGCTTGACATCCCTTAAGTCATTGTCAGTTACTGAAGCATGAACCTCTGTAAGCACCCCATGGTTAGATATAACCCACACACAGTCACTGCAAACCCATGGAACTGTGATGCGGCACTGGACACTTTGTTGTACATGTGTCTGCACATCACTTCCTCCTCTCTCTGTCTCTCTGTGGTGATTTGCAGGTTGGCTGCCATCCATGATCACATTCTGGTTTAGCCCTGATTAAACAGCTTCACTAATGGCTTCAGACGCTGACACTGATTGAAATGTTTTCCCTTGCATATCGAATGCTTCTTTTAAGACAACAATTATTCATATCTTGTTGTAACAAGCCAACACATACTTTAGATAAAGGATGAGGAAAACAACATATGTTACATGTTAGGCATAATATGTGGTAGAATGGACGGAGTTGGTTGCATTTCAATTAGGAGGCTGCTGGATCAGATAGCACTGGTCTCAAGAGGGTTGTATGAGGAAGGGCATCCAACAGAAACATGCAAAACATGGAAATCTGCTGTCGTAACCTAAAAACAGGAAAATATTAGTTGCTTCACAAATGGCCAGCAGGATACAAGGAGACGAAAAAAGAAAAATGCAGTAAATCCACCACTAGACTTCTACATTGGCGTAATACTATATTCCAGCAAGACTCGAACCGACTTGCTGGTCCATTGTTTTTCTTTTAATTTCAAACTTCATCAAATGTTCTTGTAGCAAAATGTCTCTGTCTTTTCACATTGTAAGGTTCCTGAAAGCCCCTTCTGGGGGGCTGTTACTGGTAATGTAGAGCACCATCAAGCCAGCCCTGAAAACGATGGAGAACTAGTGAAAACGTGTCTTTAGTTTGACTTCACTCATGCTAATCTATGATGCTATCTAGCGTTACCTTACAGCCACTCTGGTTGAATCTATCCAACCAACAGATAGCCAACTGACCCGGGTGTTGGGGTCCCTTGGGCGTTTCCAGAGCTGAATCCTCACAAAGTTTGTCAATCTGAAAGGGTACAAGGAAACCTGGTGGGTGGCTCTGCTGGAGAACCCAGCTGTTCCAGCGTCTGATAGAGCAAGCAACCAACACGCTAGAAGCTGTCCACCATTTATTCCAGGTCAGTGCCCTTTAACTGGAAGGCTTCGGGATCAATCATCTCTGCTGCCTTTGGCATCGTTTCACACTCCATCCTCCTCAATACACTGTCATTGGTGCAAAATCATCATCATTATCCAAAGCTTCTGCCTTACCATTGACAGCTCCTCAGTCTCTCGCTCCCCTCAGATGAAGAGTCTAGGTGTCATCCTCGACAACACACTGTCATTCCACTCCCATAACAACATCATCCGGGCTTATTTCCACCTCCAGAACAAAAATAGACTCCGCCCCTCCCTCACTATCCACACTACCTCTGTCGTTATCTACTGTCTTGTCACCTCCCATATCAATTACTGCAACTCTCCCCTCTCTGATCTCCCCCAGAAGTTCCTCCACAAGCTCCGACTGGTCCATAACTTTGCTACCCAGATCATAACAAGAACCCCATCATTCCATCACATGAACCCTATGCTGCTGCAGCTCCAGGCCATCCATAATCCCACCTCATCTGTCTGAACTCCTCCAGATCACCACTCCAGCTCACCGCTTCAGATCCTCCTCAGATCTTCCACTTCACTGTCCCCTCTGCCTGCCTCAGCCCCACGAGCAGCAGAGCTTTCAGCCGCTCTGCTCCCAAACTCTGGGACTCCATACCACAGGACACCTGAAATATCGACTTTTTGACTCTTTCTCTTACTCACTTTAGTCCAACTACACTGCTCTTCAAGTTTTTACTATATGCTGATTTTATCAGTTGTTGTTTTATCCTTTTATTGGAAAGTGTTCTTGGGTTTTATGAAAAGCACTTATAAATATAGTGTATTAATAATATTATTATTTCCTGCCCCGTCACATGCCAAAGTGTCCTTGGGCAGGTCACTGAACACCGCATTTTTCCCTTGCCCCAGCCACTAAGGAGTTAACAAGGCAGTGTTCCTACAGTGCTGGTCCCAAGCCCGGAGGGTTGTGTTAGGAAGGACATCCAATGTAAAATCTTTGTCAGATCAATACCTGGTTAGTGGAAATCTACTGCAGCAATCCTTAAAAAGGAAAGAAGCTGAAAGTCATAAGCAAAGTATTTATAGTTGTTAATGGAATGCCATGAGTCCATAGGGAATGAAAAGTATAACAAAGCAATTAATTAAAGAGGTTTTATAGTTCTCAGATCTTGACTTTCAGAGCTGAATTTATTTTGACAAAACCACCCAAGACATCTGGATGTTTAACTGATTTTTTTTAAAAAACGTCAGTAATTGTATTCCTTTCCAAATTTATTTATTTTTTTAATCTTCAGATTACGCTGCACTTTCCAGACTTGATGGAAGGAGAAATCCAATAAAATTGCTCCTCTCTAATGTCCTCTGAAGGAGTAGTGTGCTTCTGGCCAAAACATCACAACAGCTCCCAAAAATGATTTTCCTAAAAACTGTTCCTTATAAGTATTGAAAGTCAGTATAACGGACACATGTTTCATCTTAATAAAAAGATAATAAAAAAAAAAATCAATCACTTTCTTTATCTTGGGTTATATACTGTCATGATCTGATTCATCTATCCATGATAATGTTCAATGATACCAACTCAGCTCTGAGGAGAAAAACAAGACTCATGACACCAGTCTTGTTGTTACCTCGTTGGACATCTGAACTCAGTGTACTTAGGACCAGAACCTGTTTGTAAGTAGAGGACTGATTCTATTGATATAAAGGAGGCAGACTTGTCTAAAGCAGACATCAGGTTTTATGGGAGCATTTAAAATACGACAGCATTTAATATAAAAAAAGAAAACAACAATGAAAGTTCAAAGTTAAAAGCTACCGACAACGCCTCCTAAAAGTAATCACATCTTTCATCAAATCTTAATGAAACTGATGATTTAACAGGGAAAAAAAACTAGTTTTCTGTGCTTTGAAATTAGTAATTTTGTTGTTGACTTGTTTTAAATCCATTGTTGCATTAACACCAACTGTGATTGATAGTGTTGGAAGCAAGAAGTTTAAATAAAAGTAAGTGAAGTTACTGCACCTCATGTTTGTGAAAAATCTGAAAGTGAGTTGAAAATGATAATAAAAACACACACACAGAAACACACACTTATTTGGAGGTCTCTCCCTCTCTGCTGTGCTTCAGCTGTGCATGATAAGCTTCTCTGTCGGGGGAAGTGATGGTGGATCCTTTCTGGTCAGTCACACTGGGCCATGTCCACGAGCATGAACAGCCTTTGCTGGTCCAATAACAGATTATGCATGAGAGACTGTAATCCAGTAGGCAATCATGTAGATAATAAAGCTTTAAAAATCTAAATGGTGTGAATAACAGGAGTGCTGTATTATTTTAAATGCATAGGGATGAATTCACATAAAGACGTGAAAGCAGTGTTTTACAATTTGATGTTGTCTGTTTGTTTCCTCTTCAACTGCATGATTTTTTTCTCCTTTTTGATTAAAATATTGTAAAAAGAAATACATTTTTTTTTTATAGGCGTCTTAAATCCCCTCCTCGTTGCCTTGGGTTCCTCAGGTTTACGCTGAGATGTTTCTTGAGCTGCTTTCACACAGCAATGGTGCGATAAAGATGTACGTTCTACTTCCACTCCCCAGCTGTGCATTTACGGTGATCCCAGGAAGGCGCAATATTCACTCCCCAGTGTGTGCTTTCACAAAGCATTATGGCATCCTGCAGTCTAAAGATGGCCCTTTTCTCTGCTCCTCCACAGCAGGAAGAGGTCGCCAGGCTGGCTTCAGCTGGTGGAGACTCTCCTCCAGGTCGCTAAGCAGGTCAGCAGGGTTCTCTGAACAGCCGATGCCCCAGGTCGAGTGACAAAGATTAAAATGTGGACTGTTCAGCTAGTCAGTGCATCTCCAGCCACGCTGGTTGGAGATTTTTGTTTTGTTTTTTGTGTGTGACTGAACCCCAGTGTCAGACATCCCAGAGGGCCATGTCTCTCTGTCCCCGTAACGGACTGATTTCATCCTCTATAAAGAGTCCGCAGCCATCTTCATGGAGCTGTTACACCTTCCCGCAATGCCAATTCCTACAGTACTCACATCGCCCTCCCTAACAGCTCTGTCATATCTCCCAATCCCGTGTAGCTGAAGGAGGAAATGTTACGCTATTCCACCTCCTGTGCCATTCACATAGCAGAGCTGAGTGGAGAAACGGCAGAAAAAACCGGCTCCGTGAACGGGGCTTTTCTCTGCTTTGTCTCTTTCTAGACAAATTAACCTAAAGCATACTTTTATTTTAATGTGGGCTAATTGCACTCAATCCAGTTGGTCAGAATCCGTCATCAGTTTGCTTGATGTTTGTGCCAAACATCAAAAGTGATGCATGCTAATGATTTCGGATGGTCAAATGTTGCACGTGTGTGATTTTGTCGCATTTCACCGAGCTTACAGAGCACTGAAGCAGCTGCAGACATTTCATATTAAAGAACTGGGGACCTTCAGTGTTCATCAAGGAAAGATATGGCACTCCCTGAGTCATAGTTGTTTTCCAGCAACATTTTGTGACTTGACCCTTCCCTGACTCTACCTGATGTTGTAACAATATAGAGAGATGGGCCATAAGAGTCGCTGCAATCACAACCTCACTGACAACAACAGGCCATAACTTTACCAAATGGCCAGCCATTTGGACCAACAGGGAACAGCTAACTTTGGAGCAATATTTAATCTCAGAAATAGACTTTGCTGCTCTGGAGAACATCACAGATTGCCGATGAATTCAGCAAAGTGCAGCCCAAAGCTTAACTGGCTGGCAACACATGCAAAAGTCTTCCAGATTTTTGTCTGTCTATTTTGCCTGGGATAATGGGATTATGAGGGCAAACACAGCCTGGCAGGGTAGGATAAACATTTAATTTTGAGACTCGCAGGTCTGGTGCGGCAGGTTAATCTACCTCTGTGTGAAGTCTAACTTGAAGATCGAGCTTTAGAGAACTTTATTTGCTCCTCACTGGTCCTTGAGGTTCACTGAGGCGTTGGATGTAAACAAACTGAACATGACGTATTACAGTGCATCAGTGCACAGCAGAGGACACTTGCTTTTACCTTGCACCTGCCTAATGGTGGTCATGTCATCCTTCTTTCCTTAATGTTTTATTTTCACTTTCTTTGTAAGTTGTGAGAAGGACTCACACATAACTGTGTACTCAGATGGCCTCAGGACACTCCCTGAGTGCGAGGATTCCTGTGCACCCACGGAGGTCCTGCGCTCGATGCATATCCTCTAAGCCTGTGGAAAATTACAAACACACACACAAGGTCACAGTAGAGCCGAGCCAGCCTCCCACAGAGCCCATCTGATCCAGTCTGAAATGCAGCAATTACCTCCCTCTGTGTGCCTCCATGTGTGGCTGCAGCTTTTTCATTATTTATTTGAACAAATAGGATTACGGTTGGACTGCGGTGGATTGATTGTGACGAAGGATGAGAGGAGAGCTGGGTAGCTGCCGCCTGGGTTTGCCGAGCCACTCTGCTGTGTTAAGCACACGGCTGATCTCCCGTCCTGGTCTCAGCGACTTCTCCACTTTGCCTGGACAGTGAAGCGTCGCTGTGTTGACATATGCCATCTTGCTCTGCTGCGCTCTTCCCATTGATTGATGGGGAAATGTGTTGGCTGGTTTGCAAATCACGCTTCTGGGGAAATATATGTTTATAGGACCATAAAAAGCACCTATCTGTCACATCCTCTGAGGCACAGCACTCACATTTGACAGCATGTTCACATTGTGAGTAATGGAAGCTTCTTTTTGGGTTTTTTTTTGGTGTTCTTAAACAGATTGTCACAACAAAGGCTCTTTTAATCAAATTGAAAATGAATTTCCATCTAAATGATGAAGTTAAAAAAAAAACATGACAGAAGTTTCAGATCTCTCTCAAATTACTTCAGAAGCGGAAGGGGAGACATGACGACAAAAATATAAATATGTTCGCTTCAGCGTATTTGCAGAATACCAATACATGCCAGATAGTAAGCGTAGGGGATGATGGGTAATTATGTTAACACCTATGCAAGGTCAGACTGTAGCTGTGCACAATGTCATGTATCTAGTTTCAATGGAATTAGGTTAATAGAGCAAATAAGAAAAATATTAATGGCAATACTTTGGAAAACATTACCACGGATGATAATTTTGATTAATTGGGACCGTGTGGTCTAATAGCCAATAGCTCATCCCAGATGGAATTTGACCCAGCAGCTCCACCTAAAAAAAATATACCCTGCTCTGACGTGATGAAGCTCCTGGTGTCTAAAGTGGACTTATCTGCTTCTGGAGACTGATCGAAAGGATTTTTTTCTTTTTTCTTTTTTTTTACCCGAAGGAAACCATTGAGGAATGTGATAGATAGCTCAGCCCCTCTATTTTCTTGATGGTGATATTAGTCCTGATTAAGATAAATGTGCTCTCCCTGAGTAACCATGCAAGTGCTTGCTGCTGGTGCCGTTACTCTGACAATTTGGATGAAGAAGACGCAACTAAAGAAATGCATAATTTTTCTTTGTCTGCTCCTTGGGTTGTAGCTGTTTTTGGCGGTAGTATCTCGGTAGCTGTGTCAATGGTTAACATTTGGTTTTTCCTTGTACCCACCTGCACTGGATCTGTCTAAAATGAGACGAACACCATTATTTTTGAGCATGAAGAGGCTACAGAGTATAAATGTGACTGAAAAGGTAAAGTTTTCTTGTGGTTCACTTCTTTTGAATAACATCAATATTACTGACTTATTATTATCAGAGCCTTATAGTGGCACGAAAAATGATGGCAACTCCTTATGAATGATTGTCTTTCTGCATAAATCTAATCTGAAACAGTTTTTCAAATTAAAACACTTCTTGAAGTCAGTGCTGCAAAAAAGAGGTTTGACTTTTAACTCCAACGGTTTGCTGTCTTTTTTGTCAGCACTGAGTCTGCTCGGGAAAGAGATGAGAATTCACAATTGTTTGCTTTTCAGCTGAGGCACATTGCAAATGTCTGTAGTTGCGATTTAGATTAAGATCAGATCAATTTTATGGCCAATTAATGGCAGAAAAAGTTAATTTCAAGGAGATAACATTCTACAGCTTGTTACCTTATTTACAGGAAATAAAACACGTCGTGTTTCTTGACAGAGCACAAGTCAACTACAAAGTATTTCAAAGTACTTTATGTAAAACACAAGATGCATTAAAATAGCTGAATGTAAAAATGACAGCTTAAGCTGGAGATCTTTGAAATCTCAAAGCTCTAGCTTTGTTTCACATTTAAAGAGATGAGTCTATTTCTGAATTCCCTGAAATGCCTTTCCTGCAAAGAGTTAAAAAGATATTCAGTTTGGCCTTATGGAGTTGTTATTGATTACATTTGAGGGTATTTCTCAAGTGGAAGTTTAAAAAAAAAAAAAAAAAAAAAAAGACATTTTAGAGCTGAACAGGTTAATATAGTAAATGAGTAACTACCCATGAGTCTGAACAACATCTGATTTTGTAATTATTTGAGACAAAACAAGAAAATTCTTTTAAGCGCGTATGTATTAGAAACCATCCGTGCGTTGGGTTCTGCCGGTATGCTGTCCGAAACTGCTCCAGCTGATGCTCATTAGGCGAGTAGAGAAAACAGAAGGACAACTTTATCAAACAAAAGGTGCCTGACCTCAAAACAGGAGGTCCAAGCGTTGGAACAGCTAATGAACACATGCATTTTATGAAAGGATGCTATAGGATGCTGCTGTAGGTGAAATGTTGTCATTTTGATTACTGTCGAAGACCTCATTGATATTGTTAATTACCCAGCAAGTCTTTTGAATTTTTTTTCATCCCTGGTAGCCTTTCCATAGAAAGAGCAAGGTAGCTCACCTCTTTGATCCAGATTATAAATGATTTCTAAACATTTAGTCTGGTAATCCTCCTGGGTTTTCCATAAAATGTCTCAACAGCTACGGTATGGATTTCTTTTTGGGAAAAATTTGGTCCAATTGTGAGAAGATCTGGAGACACTTCCCAAATATAATGTTTAGCTTATCTCCTCAGAATCCAATCTTCCTTACTGACCACTTCAGTGTCGTAAATAATTAGCTCCAACCTGTGCGTCCTTGCTGACGTTCCCTAATCCTTGTGATCGCTATGGTAACCTGACATGTAGAACATACGTAAACAGACCAAAATGGAGGCTGTTCCCTGGTTTTGATGTGGTTTTAAATGGTTACATGGAGCTGCGGTATACATTTTCTACAAGTTACAAGAAAGCTCTGGAGATGGAGGATGGTTCTGTGCACTACTCTGTTTCTGTCAGCATGTTCATACAGTGGGGTGCATGGCGTTGCTTATGTCACTTTTACTTTAGTTACTTTTTTAATGGTTAGACCTTCGAGACTTAGATGCATAGGAGCAAATCTAATTGGAATAGCACTTGAACCAACATCTGTGTGTGGACTGAATCCAGTTTTGAAAAGTTGGAAAGTCGTGTTTTTGTTTTTTTTTTTGGCTGTTCCTACTGTTACAAAACCAATTAGATACAATGTGGACGTGCTAAAAATTGGATCTGGGCTGGCATGTGACCACAGCCATACAACAAAACTCAATTTTGAGCCCATCTGAAACAGGAAAACATGTAAAAGACCCGCGCATTTGTTTACAATGACAAGATGTAGCACCGCAATCAGTGGTCAGAACATGCCCCAGGTCCAGAACGCCTTATTGTAGGCCCGTACCTTTTTATTTTTTTCGTGTTCTGCTCTGGTTATCAAACACTGCCAGTACAATGACATTCCCTCCAGCTTTATCTGTTCTTTATGTTTTATGGTAATTAGCCCTGTTGGTGTGGCTAACATTAAACCAGAACGTTGGGATTACCGTTATGAGTGTGTAAGCGCATGTGTTTGTACACTTCTGTACTTGGGAACAGCTGCACAGAGCTCACACAGTCACAATGTGATGAGGGCCAATCCCCAAATATTTGCATTTCTAATCCCTTGGCAGAAAACTGGTGTAACGTCATGCGTCAACCTCGTCCCATCTGTAAATTGATGGTTTCTTGTTACTGAGAAGTCCATTCTTTTTTGCTTCAGAGTCAAGAATTGTTGAATTGACGCTTTGGGTTGTAAAATGGTTTAATTAGCCCGAGCTGCAGGAGCCTTCAAAGCAGAGGGCGTGGTGATGTTTCAGCAGAGGTTAACACATTAAAAGCATCAAATTACCTATGGGACATATAACAAAATGCAGTGATGCAAAAATTTTTAATTATGTGAAATACTTGAAATTTCCTTGGCAGTGGATTCAAATGAGATAAATTCCACTAGTTTCTATAAAACATGGCAAATATGGATTAGAGGTTGGCATTTAAACAGTTCAGACTTTTCTTTTTAGATTTATTATTTTCTTTGGGTATGCAAAGTTGTAGTCTTCACTTTCAAAGGGCCCCATGTTATTTCATTTTACACATCTTTTAGTTTTTCTTTTATAATGTTATTAATTCATAGTTTCCTTTTTGTAAAAAAGCATGGGCATGGATTCAGTGTTTAGATGTCTAAACATCTGACTGGAACTGTAAACAGTCATTTAATTTAAATCCCGTTGGTTAAAAATGTTACAATTATAATGTTAAAATGTAAACGTCAAACTAAGGTCCCCACAAAGTTGCAACAGAGTCGACAAGAAATGACCTCGCTGTCCTCAAAGATCATTCGAGTCTTGAAGTTCATAGTAATTCCCCGGCCTCGCTGCATTCATTTTAATACTTTTTCCCAACTTTCTTTTCCCCTCACTCACTGTGGTCTGGGCAGCTCAATCAGTGGAGCATTTTGACACACAATACGATGTTACTCTGCTGAGTGATGCACAACTGAAGCTGCCAATCAAGAGGCAGGAGCCTGAAGCTAATCAATCCAGACAGACCATGATGTGATTTTTTTTACTCTCTCTCCCCCCTTCTCAGAGTTTGAGCAGACCGACAGCCTGTTTGATGGTTGGGTTCACACAGTTCCTGCAGCCTGTGTAAATCCCAAATCTATTAAAACTCATGCAAATGTGTCTTTTTGAAATGCTGGCTTGCTGCAGTTGCTAAGTTTTCATAAAAAAAAAATTAAAAGTAAAAGATATGAGGGGACTGTTTACCTAAGAACAGAGCTTAGTGTTTGAATAGGAGCAGACACTGTTGGTTTGGTGAAAAGTGCCTTCTAATAAAAAAAAACAAAAAAAAACTGCATCTGTATTAACATCATTAAGGAAACATTTAAGCAATTCACAAGCAAATAAAAAGTTTCAAACACTTGGCTCCATTTAATATCACCATCTTCTTCATTGTTGCAAAAGTTTAACAATTTTTGAAAATGTTATTTTAATAACTCATTGGACAAACATCTTTCATGTCATAGTATTCATAATATTAATCAATGCTGCTTTTGACACTACATGCAGTTTGTGTTGGCTGTGGTTCGTCTGTGCTTTGTCTGTCAATGTAACGCTCACTGTGTACCTGTAATGAAATGTACTATAGAAATACATTTGACATTGGACCATTGTCAAAATCTGTTAATAGGATTTTAGCTGGTTTATATTGAGGAGAAATATCCAGAAGTTACTTAATCATATTCCAATCAAATGTTTGTTTCATTTTTGAGGAAAATCAGATGTAGTAAATGAAGTATTCGAGTGTTTTTTGTTCTTCACTCACATGTGACACATTTTACACATTTTTTGAAGAAAGAGTTAACTAGCACTCATGTGCTGACAGGCCCCCCAGTAGGTAGTTGTAGGTTTCATGTGGGAAGGGGAAAACCCATGCTTTTCCCACAAAACAGCACTTCAGGCATCATCTAGATTAAATCATGTAGTGCCTCAAGCAGTTTGGTCTTTTTTGGTCCCCATGTTTTCTGTGATCAGTGCACATTTGGGGTTGCCCACATTTAGCCTACATGGGCCCCATATGGGTTAGATCTTCGAGGGCACTCTAATGTTCAGCCCCCCCTTCTTCCTTTGCTTTAAATTCTACAGCACATCTATCACACAGATTAAACTGCTCCATAAACTTAAAGCAGCTATGCGTATATTGTGTTCTGCCAGGGCTCCACCATAGGAACTTTCCTTAGAGAATATACATTTTTGAAGACACTGTGGTGTTAAAACTAAGAAATGTTCTCCCTCTACCATGAAAGTAACTTAGTTTCAGTGTCGGAGCAGGGATTCACTACAACTACGTCACAAGGGAATATATTTTGCCAGGCTCTAAGTATTTGTGGCCAAGTCATGTGAGGAAACAGTCATAGTTTTCAGTGATTATAATTGATTATGGCAGCTAGTTTAAGCCCTTTACATACCAGCCTGTTCTCAGGCTTCTGCTCTCACATGACATCTGCACCCTGTACAGGGGGCTCTGGTAGTCGGCTTCAGTAAAGTCACACCGAAGAGTGTTTCTTCAGCAGTATCGAAACTTATTTTTCGACTCCTGAAGACGACAGTCAACAACATACTCCAACTTTGTTGGTTTGGTCTTTTGAGCCATCTGTCGATCACCATCAGAGAAGCTCATTCCTTTATCCACTCAGTATGTTCAAGTTCTTGCTCTTTTCCCAACCCCTCTCGGGTAATTCTGTGCAACAAACTTATCTGACATGTGAAATTCAGCTGGGGCTTAACCTAATATTTCTAATGGGTTGAGTACTTGCACCATTTATGTCTTTTTTCCCCACCTCATGCTCAAGTTTGATGACTGATCATGAAATGCCTTCATTTAAGTCATCCATTTCATGGATTTTGAAATAAGTTTCTGCTATTGCTTACCTTTTGAAAGCATTGACCCAATGACCTCACTTTCAAAGCTCTTAACTGCAGTCAACTGCAGCATTACGTGAGCGTTCTCCACGCTCAAAGTCATTGCAATGCTGGCTGTTCAATGCCTTGCGAGACATCATTGTATTTTACCGTCTTCTGCATTACCATGTCCCACTGGACTGAAGTGGATCAGTTAAATTTGTTCCATAAAAGCTTACATAACAACGGATATTGCTTTTTCATATCTCAGCAGACTCATTTGTAGAGTTGCTGCAGATTTCAAGGTTTCAAGAAGGATCCAGGTATCCGAAGAGATTTAGGAATTGTGTTTTAATAAAAAGGGGAAGTCTTTTTTTCTATTCCACTTTGCCTTTTTTACTGCATAACTTCTTTTGCTTCAGTGTGTCAGGGTCCATGGTTCTTTGTTTTTCCCGTTACGATTCTTTGTCCGTTCCTGCCCCTGGTGGGCGTGGATGCTGCTGGTGACCAGTTCACCTGTGGCCAATCATGGAGCTCATCTAGTAAAACGCCAGCCTGTGCTCCTCTTGTTGCCACGTCATTTGATCACCTTAATGAGAAACTGGGGATGGGAAAGAGTTGTGTTGCGTAAAACACCCATTCAAGAGAAAGGCTGCTCTGCACTTCTGCCACCAACTCCCTCCAAGCATGAAAGGAGGATCTTCATAAAACAGATCTCAAGTTTCATCCCCCACAACTTACTGGTCAGTGCAACCACTTCAGAACCAAGTCTCCATAGGAAAACCACACGCTAACACTCACATTAACAGCCACAGACCTTCACTTCCTGTTTTGTTTCTCTCTTCCCAGCATTAGACCACCCATTTGTAACTGAAACCACTTACCCTTTTTACTTACCTATTCTCTGTTCCTCGTTTATCTGGCCTACAGACAATTTCTTCTTGGGAGTATGGGATTCTGGATTCGTTGCTATGGCACATTCAAACACTCCATGTGGGCCACATTGCTGATTATAAGTTGGATATGTTCCGGGTGGGAGTTGGACTCCATTAGGACTGCCCTGTCACCAGTTCTGTTCTTAACTTTCACGGACAGGATTGCTTGGTGCAGCCTAGGGATGGATTGAGTCCAGTTTGGTAGTCTCAGTATTTAAATCGCTGGTGCCATGGAGATAAGATCTTCAGCTCTCGCTGTAGTGGGTCACAGGAAAGTGTGAAGCAGAGGGGAGGAGAATTGAAGTTAGGGAATAAACATTAAACTGTAGAGGAGGCAACATTTTTAAAGCAAAACTGAATATGGAAGGCCTGGATTATCTTTTCAAATGATTATGTAAGTTGTAATTGGCACCGTTTCTGCAGCTAGACAAGTGTGGATCCAAACTCTTTCATCTCCAGTATGGTGACGTATTCGGATATTTATTTGATCAGGTTCTTTGCAGCATCAAAACACATTTGTGGCGACTAGCCAGTTCCTTTTATGCTTAGCTTTGAGTCATTTTGCAACTGAATGAGGACATGGGTTTCATATGTTCCCACCGAGGGAAAAGTTTCTGTATGTAATTTTTTTTTTCTAAAGAAACTTCAGAATTAATTAAAAATCACATCAGGAGATGTCAAGGGATTTACTTCAAGGCTCAGGAAGGCAGCTCTTTCTCTGGTGAGGCATCCCTTAGTGAGGACAAGCCTGTGTTCATAATTTCATTTTTCATCAAAGTGTGTTTTAATCTCAACATTCTCAGTATTCTGAAGACATCTTTACAGGGAATCCACTGTCCTTATCATTTATTTTATTCCCTCCTGGTCTTGTGTAGTTAATTTCAAACATGAAATTCTATCGACTTTCTCCAGCCAACTCAGAGAAGACTGCTTACTGTGAATAATTATTTTCCACTTGTTCATAATTTCATGATTTGGCTGTCAAAAGGTTAAGTACCAAGTAGCCTATGTTGAGAGTTATCACTCGAAGAGCAACATCCTCCATTTTTGACTAAATGACTAACAAGAACTTGTTCCAGAGAACATCATAGCTCCTTTGGGTCAGGACCAAAACCTAAACAAAGAAGGGAATGCGAGCGCTCAGTCTTGCCAGAAAATTATACAGTGAACACTGAGCTACTGGTCACTCCTACTGCTGCGTCTCTTTGAAGTCAGAGTCTCTGTGGTCGGCAAAGCTCCTTCAGGCCAGGCCTCCAAGCACTGTTCTGTGTGTGCCAGCCAGGAAATTATGTCAGCCCAACAATAAGGACATGCAGAAAACCTCAGAGGACACATGGAAATGAAAACAGGCCAGTGGCTTTTATGCATTTTCTCCTTCTCAGTTTATACTCTCACTGAAAAAGGTAATGTTCAGATATTTTGGAGGTATCTTTTGGGCCCTGAGAACCAACTGCATTTTTTGCAGTATTCAGAGAAATACTTACAGCTTAAGTGGACAGTATGTAGAGAAATTAATACTTGACCAACATCACTTAAACGGTGGTTAGGGGACTTTTTTGCCCTACTACATAACCTTAAATTCTCTTTACTCACCAACGGCAAAATGATTACTCAAATGCTTTTATGTCAACACAAAAAAATAGTAATGACCTCGTGGAAGCAACAGGGCTCTAAAATGGCCCATCCAATCATACGAGTGACCCTAACAAAGTCTTTGGACCTTTTTGGCGCGGCTGTCAGACTGCCTTTTGATTTTCGGTGAACATGTATTGCCCATTTATGTACTTTGGAGACAGATTTGAAAGGACGTTTTTGTTTGTGTTCAAACTCCAGTCGGCTCTTATTGTATTTTCCAACATCAACCCAACCTAAATACCTCATATTTAAAATTTGTATTACCTTTCAGTCCTTAGATTATTTCTACAGTCTTTTATATGATTGCTTTTTTTATTATAATTTACAGTTTTATAGATTTTTTGTGTGTGTGTAAGGCAAAAAATGTGTTTACATGATACAGATTTCTAAAGCAGGCTATTGCGTTATGACCAAAATCGTAGTTTTATCATGCATGCAAAAAATCATAGTCCAACCAAAATCAATCTTCCTGTAGTGAGACTAACAGATAATTTATCTAAAGTTGGGCAAATCTCTGCATAAAAATGTTCAACTGGACTGAAACTGGCCCATACACTCCACACGCTCAACAGATCCCTCTTCAGGCTTCGAGGTGAAATTACAGGAAAAACAAACGACAGCGAACATATATATACACATTTTCCATGTGTATATAGGAGTCACAGACTGCTGGAGTAGACAAAGGGAGTCTATAGATGGAGTCTATTTCAACAACGTAGTCGTAGTCGCATAGCCGTAGCTTGAATAAACTGGTTCATGCGAATGTACTAAATAAAAAGCTCTAGGCAAAAGCACAGAGAAATAAAGTCCATCGTAACATGCCTTATCACTCACTGAACGCTGATTTTATGGTTTGTCAGTTATCTTTAGGTTGAAGACAGTGGCAAGAGATGGGAAGCAGAGCTGGAGGTGGCAGAGTTGAAGGTGTGGCAGTCGTGAGAATTAATAAGATTCAAAGTTGTTCACTAGAGGAACAGCCAGGGTTAGACGTTGTGGAGATAAAGTAAGGTAAGCTAGACTGAGATGGTTTGGACGCACAAAGAGGACAGATGGTGAATACATCAGTAGGTGGACCTGGCAGGCTGAAATAAAAGCGGGAAGACCAAAGAGGAAATTTCTGCATGTGGTGAAAAATGATATGCAATTGGTCAGTGTGGCAGACGATAATACACAAGATATGGTAAGAAGGAAGTTTGGGTGGTCCTCTTCTAATTTAGGTTCCCTCGTCAAGGCCCGGGAGAATGAGGGGGTACAGGATACCTTAGCGGTTCCTACCAGCAGATCAGCAGTTTGACTCCCAAGCAGGGCAGGGCTTCAGCACCTGCTTCTAACCACACATGACATAAAAGGACATACAAATGAATCCCAGCCGGCTTGGATAAACCTGGATTAACAAATTCTGTGACAAATGTTGAGGTCCTTCATACTGTCGGAGCTGTCATATAAACTCAAGATTTTCTTTGACACCCTTGTTTACAGCAATTACATGAATAAGATTTGTTGTATAATGTCAATTTAAAACAATCTAATGTAGTTTTACTACTGGCCACTAATCCGTGGGTCATTGTACATGTAGTGATTACTACTACATCTGTGTCTCCGGTCCTCTTATTTTATCTTTCAGAAGACCGACTGGACCTTAAAAGTCATATCGCTTAGCAGTGAGATTACTTCACATCCATGCTTTTTATTGTTCTGTCTTTAATCATTATATATATATATATATATATATATATATATATATATATATATATATATATATATATATATATATATATATATATATATATATATATATATATATAAATAAATATATATATAAAAATCTCTTCAAAGGGGACAAAATGAAAATAAAATAAATAACTTCACTGCAAGTCTGACACTTGCTTGAAGTGAAATTGGTCCAAAAGTGTGAGCTGTGAGGAATAGGATGATAGGATGAGTGGGAGTGTGGGTATCACTGTGAGACAGCTAAGTTGCTTGAACTTGGAATGTGGTGCGCCTTCCAAAATTATTTCCCCAGCAAAATGGTGCAGTGATACATTTCAGTGTTTTGTGTGTTGGGAAATGTTTTCTGGGTTCTGTTGAGGATAAGTTCACTTGGATAGTTTTAAACAAATGTATCCGTTTAGCAAATGTCAGCCAAAACCCTGCATAAACGCTGGTAAAATGTTTGCCGTGCAAAGGTGACAGTGATGCCCCGGGTTAACTGAGAATATATATGGCAGGTCACAGTCGATATGATTTTACATGCAGGCCCAGAAATATCAGGCAAAGTGTTTTACGAGTTTATGGACCACCACAATGATTTAGGGATAAAACAATCCCAAAGTGATGAAATGGTACACTTTTAGTTTTAAGATGAGTCAGTCCCTAGTTACCACTTAGACAAGGGGGTCCTAGGGGGGTTTTGAAAAGACTAATGATTCACACCAGAAAAGGCACACTGTTTAATTCCAGAATACATATACGTATATTATAACGTCAGCAAATCACACAAACGATTGTGAATCCCCCCTTTGTGCATGTACATGTACATGTGATGCATTCTTAATGTTCAATTGTGCAAGAAACTAACTGGAGTCCATTTCCGGCCCGTCCAACAGTATTTACAAACGTGAAGCAGTTGGTCCTCACAACGTTATAAAATATAATTCAACAGCGGGAAAGAACGTAAACAAACAAAAAAAAAAAAACAAAGAGAGAGAGAGAGAGAAAAAACGAAGGATAGCCGAGTAGCTGCCTCCCAAAAATAAAAACTGAAACGCTCTCACCGGATCCGCGGAGTATTTAAACCATCTCCGACTTGGACGGAGCTCTCCGCTCCAGGAAGGTCCGGTGCGCCAACCAAGGTGCGCTCTTTTAACGGCAGTATTCACGGCCGCCCCGTAGAGAGGACCGCGTGATGTCCCCGCGCAAGATCCTGGATTTGGTGGCTGTAGTTTAGTCATGGTGGCTCATCCGCTATCCAACCGCTCACTTTCTCGCTCTTCCAACGCCACGCCCCCACCTGTCTTCCATTTAAATAATCACAGGTGTGCCGACTTCTGAGTCACGTGTCACGATTTAAGGGGTATCCCTCTTTTATACCCCTTGCTCATGGGAACACAAACATTGTCACAACAGAACAATAGAAACTACCATTTAGGAAATAACCGTTTCAAGGAAATTTACTTCTATTTTCAGGAATTTAAACATATTTGGACAAAGTGACATAACTGTAAATGTACCCATAATTTCAGAACTGAATTATTAATCATGTTGCAGTCAATGACTGACTGCCTGACTGAAGTCTGGACCCCGATAAGATGACCAAATACTGAGTTTCTGTCCTGGAGATACTTTGCCAGACCTTCACTGCAGCCACTTTCCGTTCTGAGCCTTTCTGCTTTCAGTTTTGACTTTAGTAACTGAAAAACACACTCTATTGGGTTGAACCAGATAATGATGGACAATGACTGTTAACATACTGTGACAGCTGCTCCAGACTTTTTGAAAGCAAAGAAGAGAAATATTCTTCAATGGCTAAGTCAGTCACCTGACGTGAGGCAGTGTCATAACAGTTTTGTAGCATGTGGCTGCATGTGAACTGAGATCACAGCCCTATAACACCTCAGAATTCATCTTTTTACTTCAGTTACATACTTTGTAAACACCATGGAGTCTGTACCGCTGGCAGCCGCACATCCTCATATCATAACACTGCACCCCCCATGTTTGACGCACGATCATGGGTGCTTTCGATTATGAACTGTTCCACAGCAGAGGTTTTGCTGCATTTTATATAGATTTATGTTGTTTTATCGGGCTAATGATAGCCTCCTTCACTGACATTAAGACGTCCTTGGACTTTTAATAGTAGCTGCAGTCAAACAGCTGCCAAATGTCAACTCAATACCTGGTATCAATTGCAAACCTTTTTAACTGCTTCATTTGTCTTGGAAGTAATGAGGGAATGGACTGCACCAGGCCAATTTACTTCTTTTCAGTCAACTGTCTAAATACCTTTTACTTAACACCAGCATGCAAAAAACTATGTTTTGAGCATAACCACGAAGGAGAAAGAGGATGTGATAATCAAAGTATGTAGCAGGGGCAGATTGGACATCTGGACTTTCTGGAAAAGTCAAGATCGACAATCTGTCAGACGGCTGTCTGGCTTCCTTCACCTGTTAATGCTATGAAAAAACAAAAAAGGTAATTGGAAAAATGTTTGAAGGAAAAAAGAATTTCAAAGGTTGACAAAGCTGAGTGGCTGCAGAGCAACAGCAGCAACAGTATTTCACCAAATTGCTGGCTGACAGTATTGTTGGGGCCCTGGTGGCAGCTAAGGCTGGGCAACATGTGCAGTATGTTCACGCCTGAGGGTCATTGATAGGACTTTCATTTGGACAACCGATATTGAAGAGCAACAGACAGGAACTGGAATTTAGTCAGATTATAGTTGCCCCCTTTCTGACGTTTTCAGTTTCCATCAACTAGTTGTAGTCCACACACTTAGATTACATTCACCTTTCAATGCTACATCATGATTGTCTTTTCAAAAATATGAATCTATCTTCCATTTTCCATTGACACTTTTCAGGCAGAGAGGAGAAATGCTAAATCTCTTGGTGGTACAACTCAGTATTCTTAATCTTTAGCAAAGGCTAAAATATTTTATTCTTAAATTATTGCAAAATAGTAACCTTGTTGTGTATGTTATGTTCAAGTCCTTGTGATATCTTGTTGTGATCTATAAAGGGAATATTGGAAAAGAGTTTCTAATTGGAGAATAAAAAAGTCAGGTTCAACAGTGAGCTTTTTAATTAACACTTTTATTACAGCGTTGTACAGAACCAATTAAAAGAGACAGATTAAGCTGAATGAGTGCAGCAGTGTTGACATGGGGTAAAATGTCTTTGAATGAAGGTTAAAAGTCATGAGTGTTGACAATACCCCGGACAGATCAGTAGGCAAGAAACAATGTAAGAGTCTAAATCAGACCTTTCAAGTTTTTTATGAAGTCACAGTAAGACACATAAGGTATCAAAGATTAAACAGTTTTTCTAACTGAACTGAATAAATTATAAATTATTGCTGCTATGTGCTGTAGGAATGCATTGTTCCGTAACACTAACACTCTTCTCAACTTGGCTACAGTGATGAAAAGGCTTTTGATGTTTTTTTTGTCTTTCTTCATTTATGTATAATGAGGTTCTATATGCAAAACGATTTATTATTATTATTATTATTATTATTGTTGTTATTATTATTATTAAAACCTTTTCACACTAGGTACCACTGATGAGTGTAAAGGGAAATCCATTTCTTTTCCATTTTGGTAATATTTATTTCAAGTTACACAGCAGTGCATCTACCAGGGAGTAAGGTGCTTTGATTAAAGAGAGAGGCAATGGAACTGTCAACCAGGCAGCCACATGGCTTTGAATCTGGTCACAGTATCTTCAGACGACTCTCCGATAAATGTTATAAAAAAAGCAGTCGGACAAAGGCGGATCCTGAAGAAATGGCAGTATTTGTTCTCTCTTTCTAGCACAAGTCAAAACAAGATCAAATGTGTGTGACTGTGGTTGTGGAATAGCTTTTGACAGCAAAGATTTCTACTAAGAAATAAAATATTATACTGAGACCGTCGCTTCTGAAATCAACATGAGTACTGAAATCACCCACAATAACAATCTTGTCTGTAATAACCACTAAAACAGATTAGAGAATCATAGAATAAAAACAACAAAAAAAACTCTGTAAGTACAAGTTACAACCCCCCACCCCCACAACAAATATAAATCTTTTGAGTTATCTAATATGGATGAGACTGACTTTAGTTTAAAGCCAATTCCACAGAAGTTGGAGAAAAAAACGGAATACAATCATTGCAAATCTTTTAAAGCCATATTTATATATAACAGAAAACTGAAAAAACAAATAGAAAATTGACAAAACATATAAGCTGTTGAAAGCGAGGAACTATACGATCTCATGAAAATAAAAAGGTCATTTTGAATTTGAAGGCAATAACATGTCTCAAGAAAGAGGGCAATGTTTACCACAGTGTAGCATTCCTTTGTCTTATCAAAGCATTCCTTATACGCCTGGGAACAGAGGAGTCCAGTTGGCTCACTTCTGGGAGTGGAATGCTGTCCTATTCATGTATAATGTATGATTTAAGCTGCTGAATAGTCATGGGTTTTCTTTGCAGTATTTCTTTGTCTCATGAAGCTTGGAAAGATTTGATCTGGAATGCATGCGGGCCAGTTCAGCTGCTGGACTTTTGTACTGCAAGGCCATGCTTTCTGCTGGCTGTCCATATACACAAACATGCATTTCCATACTATCGGACAGGCTTTTGAACTGAGTGCTGATTACAAACTGTATGGTCCTTCTCCTCTTTACCCTGAACAATGAAGTGTCCAAGGTTTCTCAAAAGAATGTCAGGTTTCAATTTGTCTGAATACAGAACAAATAGACTTTGCCTACATTTTGATCCTTGGTCAAGAAAAGATGTCAGTATATATGGATCTTGCTCACATAAGGTTTTATCATTGCATGACTGAGCTTTAACCTGTATTTGTGGATAGTATGATGGCTTGTGTTCAGTGATTTTCAAAAGTTTTCTCTCGGCCATTCAGGGATTTCAATGACAAATAATGTCTGTTTTTAATGTCGTGCTGTCTGAGCGACCAAATATGGTGGTTCTGATTTTCAGCCTTGTCCCAGGTGCACAGAGGTTTCTCCTCACTCTTGGAATCTTTTGATGACATCATGTACTGTAGATCATGAAATATTTAAAGTCTTTTCAATTACATGCATGGGAGCATTATCGTGAAAATATCGTATTATGCAATTAGTAGACATCTTTACTTTAAGATGTCTTTTTCGATACCCAGTCATTTGACTGACCTACTGCCAAACCAATCTGGTTGTACTTTGCTTTTTAGGACGTGGACTTGTAGATCATGACATTTTTCAAGAGAAACTCAGCCTCCGGTCATTATCAGGGGCATTGCAGTGACAACTGGAGATGACGTTTCACATTCTTGATAATATTGAAGATGTTTCACCTTGATTGGCACAGTACTGTGAGATCATATTGACAGTCCTGGTGACTGTGTTTATGTAGGCTGGTTGTCGACCTACTTGGAACAACGCCCAGGGCTGTCTTTCCACTCCCTATCCATCCTTGGTATGTGGTATCATTCCCTGGAGGAATCAACATCTAAAACTAGCTCCATAAAGTAAAAGTTGAGATATAAAATCCGTCCACCATGACTATCCATTTACAGGAGAATTTTCTTGAGGGGAAAATTGTTTATACAACAGTAATCTGGCCCCAAAATGTCACAGCTCAGAATTCCTCGGCTGTTACCCGAACAGAGAAAATCAATAAGGCATTTTGTTGTGACCTGCCAGTGAACTTAGACTTTTTTTTTTTTTTTTATATGTTTGTATTTAATTTACAACCAAATCGTCTTATGAATTTATGTAAAGCACTCACACACCACTGAGATGGAACTCTGGGAATATGGAAAGGGATGCTTGTTGTGGAAGTGGTCTGTGCTTCTTCTGGTAGAACACGGCTGCATGATTATCTTCATGCTGCATCGCTTCCTTTAGTCCCATTTCAGAGATGCTGCAGTTTCACACTGGATGCTGCCATGATTGACACTGAAAACTCATCTCTGATTCCCCTGCTTCAGAGAGACGCATCAGCCGCAAAAGCTGACAAGATGCAGACCCACAAAGTTTGCCCATTTGAATAATGCGCACATAGGAGAACAGAGTTTCTCCTCCCAAACTCCTTGATGTGATTGCTGTGAAAAAAATGACTCGTGACAGCGTCGGATTAAACCCCAGTCTCTCTGAAAGTGGCAAGAAATATTTTGGTTGTGATCTCACTCTGAAAAGATCTAAACCACAACACTGGCAGTAAATGATGTATCAGTCACAGTGGGATGTTTAATTTGGCACCCTCAGAGAAAATCATGTGTCACTCTTGGGGATTGGGAATTAGTTTAGAGGGGTGTTTGTTGGCTCCTTTACAGAGTCATTGTGTCGTGTTCCACAAACCAGTATCTGCATAGCTGTATCAGCAAATGGGAAAACAGGGCAAAATCAATTCTAGCAGAGGGGGCACTGTGATGGCAGCAGTGAAAGGGACTATTGTGGGCTTCAAGTGGCTGCATGTTTGCTTCATGCTGATTTTCAATACATTATACAAACGCCATCGCTTTTTCTGTCACCTCACATAAAAGTAAGCCCTTTTAAAATTCAAATGATCCACTGAGATGCTGAAATTAGCATCTTAAAATATTCATGTGAAGTTTCAGAACTTGTATTTTCACCTGTGAGGGTTTGAACAGGTACTGTGTCAACACAGCCAGAGTTTGTTCATTTTTTATTGGTGCAGGGAGCAGATAAGAAAATCTTTGATATTACAAACCACTTTTCCTTTCGTCATCTAAGTGTATATTCATAAAATTACAGAGCACTTAACTACAGCAAAGCAGTAGTAGTAGTTCTAACATTTATTGCCACTGAACTGTTAGTAAGACCTGCCACTTAAACAGAAATTAGCCAATGGCTGTTTAGTATCAGTGGCTTAGGGCCCAAAACTTGAATATCTGTTGCTTAACACTAGAACGTCGACGGCACAGCCATGTGGCTTTTCTACCTGCATCGTCGCGGGGGCAGCCAAGTGGCTGGAGCAGTGAACATTTGCATGTCAAACGAGCACCCATCTACGTCGTTTACACATGAACACAGCCATTAGGACAGTGCTTCTCAACTATTTTCTGTGACCCTCCCCCTAGCAGAAAGAAAACAACTCGCGGTTCCTTTCCTCCCCCGAAGCAAACCCGAAAGCCAAAAATGGCTTGGGGGTTTCCATGGCAACGGTAAACATAACGGAACGGGAGCCGCAACGCCAGTTTTGTTATTGTTTTATTTATTTTTTAATAGAAGTGATGTGACCACGAGGCACACAACATCACCACACATCGTTTTAGTATATATTTTTGTAAACATATTTTTATTTTTGAAAAAGTCAGCGAGAGAGAAGCCCGGCCCGGCCCGACCCGACCCGATCTGCAATTACACTTTATTCTAGTACGGGAAAAAAAAGTTCCCCAGGGTCACTCGCGGCCCCCTGACAGCTGCTGGTCAACGGTGATGTACCTGCCTAGGTTGAAAGATTTGACGCAGCGAGAGACCCCCCAAACATTGGAGATTGCAGCAAACCTGTCAGCCCCCACTCGTTCTGTGCGTGTGCAGAACGCACAGAACGATTATTATAAATCATAATTTCTGATGGCAGTGAAGTCTCCTCATTTGTGATCAGATTTCTGAGATGTGAACAATGAAAACTTCCAGGAAGTTTAAAAAAATCTATGCAAAGATATATGTTGTTTCACCTCTTTATTTTTAATTTTAATATTATAGAACTTTTCAACTTTTTGGGAAATTTCTGTCCCATTGAAAGTGAATGGAACATTTTTGACATTTGACATTATGTCAGATCTTTCAGTTCCTTCATATTTCAACTTTCTAATGTAGTTCAACTTTGAAAACATGAAACTAAATTTAAAATGTTTCAAATAGATTCTGATTGTTTCTAAATGGGGGGGCATGGTGGCTCAGTGGTTGATCCAGGATCATCTTCAGAGTCTGCTCGGTGTTGTAAAATTTGGGAGTCTAAGTTTGTCACAGCTTGGAGGCTCTTTTGAAGCAGAAAACTTCCATGCATCGCTTTGATTTATTGTTCATGCACAAGACTCAAACAATATGTCTTTATATGCATAACACTGTAATGAAATTTACAAACAATGTACAAAACAAATGTACAAACAAGCAAATCTATGCATCATGTGAACCATCTGAGTCTGAGCTTGGCTGGAGGGCTATCTCTTCTCCATCCGAGTCACATGCATTGACTTGATCCAGGATCATGTTCAGAATCTGCTCGGTGTTGTACCGTTTAGCCATCTTGAGTTGACTAACTGGGAGTCTCAGTTTGTCTGAGCTTGGAGGCTCTTTTGAAGGAGAAAACCTCCCCCACCCTGATCTGAGCATTGAATGTGACTAGATGGGCCGTTGGAGAGTCCTCATTCAGACCATCAGGCAGGTATCGCTGCATTTAAATATGAAAGGTGGCTAATCGCAGGCTGCTGAATTATTCAGTTTAAGCAAGGCAGCCTTTTGGCTGCGCTCTAGCCTCTGGAGGGGGAGTCAAAAATCCTGGACGTTCTAGTGTTAAAATATTACATATTATATGGAGTTTGGAGTATGGATCGATTCCATGTATTCCGAGGGGTTGAGGAATGGAGTTTATTTCATTCCATTTCCTACATCCAAACAAAAACACAGCTACATATCTGTTTTATGCGGCAGGTGGAAAAACCTTCTCAGTTTAAGAAAATAAAGCATCAGGCGTGGGCTCTGGCCAACTCTGATTCATACACTGACATACCCTTTACCCCTGGGTGAACTAGATGACAGTGCTGTCAACCGCTGTTGTCCCGTCGTCCAGCTGGGACAGGAGTGCAATGTTAATTTGGCAGGTTTTCTGCCTATAACAGTCTTTGCAGCTAAAGGACTCCCCATAGAAGTCGGCAAATATTTCTTCAAATAAATCGATATTTTAACATGAACAAAAGTATTTTGTGCTTGTTTAAACAAGCAGAGGGTTAGGTGCTAGGAACTGGTGGAGCTCAGAAGCCCCTCCCACCCTGAAATCTCCCAATGGGTGTTGAAATCACAAAGAGGGTGGAGTAAAACCAGACCGCGATCTGCTGCAGCCAATGGGACCCTAATAAGTGATATCTTATTTTATTATCACTTGCTGTGTGTTGTCATAGTGGCTTCTTGTTTTGATGTGGCTGTGAAGTTTTTCCCTCTTTGAAAAGTAGTTAATCAACAGATATCTCACATATGTGCTACACTGAACATGGACTGATGTCCAGACTGATATCAAAGTGCAACATCCACTACAGCACATTGTCCATAATCTATGTTGCACATTGTGACTTTTAGTCACTACAGTGCTGGATCACACCTGAACTGCAGGGGAACATCACAATTCCTCCACGGTACTGCAGTTTGCAAACAAGCCAACAAGTATAAATGAAGCAGTATTTAAAGTAATTAATTTATACTGTTGAACTGTTTCATTCCAGATGGTTGGCATATAATGGCAGATAAAGTTAAAGTGGAACCCCCACCCTCAACTTTGCTTCCACAGTCCTTTCCTGAAGATGAGCCTGCCATATTTGTACAGGCTAGTAACCACGGTAACCGCCACAGTGGAAAATTGACTGCGTTAACAGAGACTTTCTTTAGGGTGTATAGTACAAGCCACATTAACCCATTCACACAGAGCGTCTTAGATCATACATGCTCTTCTTCTTCTTTGTTGTACACACTCACATATCGTTGAACACACTGAGGGCAATATTGGGTTCCGTACCAAACCCAGGCTCACTTTCACGCATGGACTGGCTCTTATTGGTTGTTTTCACACAAGCACAGTGGAGTCATGGAAATTACATTTGAAACACTAGAAGGGGGCAGAGGAAACTGTTATATTTTCACAGGCTGTCTATCTCACGTATTACTGCCAGAGCACAGTAAGAGTTTTGGCAAACATGACAAAAAAAGTATTATTTCTCTTTTCATTCAAGTTGCAAAGTTCTGCTTCAAAGGCATATCAGTTGCTTACCATTTGTAAAACACTGCCAAATTGGCCCTTTGTCCCTGTGTGCTTCAGAGCAACAGTGTTCAAGAAAATGAAAACACTTCTGGCAGTTGCAGAACAAAGGAAGTAATAAAACATAATTTACTGATCTACCCAAAAGTGGCGGGTCAAAAATGTTCTGAACCCAGAAGAATAAAAAGAAACTAGGGAAATTAGTAACATATGGTAGTGTTTGTGCTGAATAAAAACAAACAAACCACAAAACATCCTAACACACATCAACACAGTGGGTCATGAAATATGATTAAGAGGGATCACATTGGTATGAGTCTATATAATCCACGTGTATCATTGATTCTAGGAATATTCTGCGTCACATTCGTTTAATTTTAGAGCAAGTCTGATCATTGTGTCTTCCTTACTTTAATTTAAAGCTAATTAGGTTTTCATACACTGAGGTTACAAAGGCAAAAACCTCAGCTGACTCCTATTGAACCTACCACAATGTGTCTACGGGAAAGTCCAGCCACCCTTCAGAGGAAACTCATTTCAACTGCTCGTATGCGTGATCTCATTGTTTCTTACATTACAGTTTTCAATCACTGGTGACACCAGGAACATTGATCAGCTGCTAAGAAGAGAAGCTTACCTTTTGGCTATGGTATTTCTACAACAATAGACCAGTAAAAGTCTGCATTGCCCAGGTTGAGGCAGGAGAACCATGATCGCAGATTTGTTCTTTTTCACTCCTGCAGGTGGTTTCATAACACCAACAAAACCACATCATCTGCAAAAAGCAAGATTGGAATTTTGAAGCCAACAAACTGGACCACTTCCCCTAGGCTACACTGAGAAATGACCAGGTTTATGAACATATATAACAAAACTATGGAGTTATGAAGTGAAGCACCAGCCACAAGCATTCACCTCGCAATAAAAATCTCTCTTATGAAATGAGTCGAGTTTCCCTCCTGTTTAGCGGCATTTCACCTGTGCACTTATGCATTGACTCCTCATTAGCAATTCTACAGTCGGCTTGCTTTTTCTTTTTTTTTAATGGTGGCTCTTGAATGTTGTTTTTGTTGATTCTAGTCTGGCTGTTTCTCTGCCTACATCAAATGTTGTGTTTCTCCGACTGGTAGAATGTCTGTCTATCAGTGTGCAGAGAAGCAGTGAAAACGTGCATCCATAATGGAGTCAAACTCTCACCCAGTTCAAATCAAACTTACTCCCCACAATGTGGTACAATCTCTTGCTGTGTTTTTATAGGGCCTGAAGGACCTGTAGCAACACACCCAGTAACCCAAGATCCTGGAGCAACCTCTCAGAGATTACCCCATGAGCAGTAACCCCATGACAGTTGAAAACAAATCCATAAAGCACATTTAGACTGCTCGGGCAACTCCCATGCCCCTTCTAGGACTCCAGTGAAGGTTAAAAGCTGGGTCGGAATTCCATGCTGGATATAGCTCGAAAGATATATCCCGATTTTATGAATGACGCTGGTTATGTTCCAAATCGTATACATTGTGGGTAGACTCAAACATAATATATGCATGCTTTCATAGCGAGGGGTGTGAATGAGTGCTGTCCCAAGTGTTTTCCTGCTCTTACCAGAAGCAGAGAAGAATGGTAAACATCATTCTTCAGCTGCTTTAACTGAGTTACTGCCAAGATTTGACTTTATGATGATCATAAATTCCAAACAAGGTGAACAGGATTTCCTGACACATAATATGTGTTGTCTGAGCTTCAACTGCGGCGTCTTTAGGACCGAAGCTGGTTTCAAGCAAACTTGAACAAACAAGCGCCTCACCACTTCCGGTAAAATTATGACAAATGAGTGCGTGAAATATGCGGCGTTCCACACTAATGTTTCTGATTGTTTTGAGTGCTCCTTCTAAGTACCTGCAGTCAAATTTGTGAAGACACACTCATCAGTGTATGTTATCTGGATCATATCCAGCATGTAGAAGCAAACACCCATCAATCCTCAGCTATTGGCTTGTCCTATGCAGTAGTGCCAAGCCAGCAGAGGTCCATATTCCAAATCTGGCTTTCCAAATAAACTATTGTGCTTCCCAGATGAGAACTTTGTCATAAAAAAAAAATTATTATATTATAAATTATTATTATTATATATGTATATCTGTATGAGTGAGAACTTGCCATTTGCATCACTTCAGATGTTTCCACCCATCTTATTTTTGTTTGCAGTTGGTGGGACATACAAAAAAAGAATGCTAATACCACAAAAGTAATTGATATGCAAACCCCTAAAGTCTTTCATTGTTTCGGTTCAGTTAAAAGAGGATCCAAATGTGTGACTCAAACCAGCAGGCTGTAAAAAATAAAAAGCACGGTTTGCTGGCAAGCTCGCACGAGGTCACACAAAGTCCAGGCAGGCAACGAAACACAGGGAGGCAGATATGCAGAATCCAGCACAGGGAATTTGTACCAAAACAAAACAAGGCACAAGCTGATAAGGATGGGAAAAAAAAGACACACAGAACACACATAAAGCCCACAGATAAACTGACAGTCCACATTAGATGGATGTAGAAGGACATACTCCCATACTGCAGTTCTGTCAGCTCCAGCTTAGCCTCATAAGCGTGTGACTGTAGTGACCACATCCTTGGACTTCAGTTATCAAAGTGTGAGTTAATTCCTGTCGAACAGGGTGTGTTAAACCCTTTTCTAACCAAGTAGCTTTTATAACTTATACAATTAACAGTGGAAACAACAAATGTCTGTTGATATCAGACGGCATCATTTGAGGACATTAGACAGATGCAAACTTCAGTAAAAGGTGGCCCACTGCAGTCAACTAATTCAAATGCAGGACAACAATGCGGTGTACAACAGTATGAGCGAACACTAATGCAACTGTACACAGCTGTGTGACAGAAAAACAAGGCTCTCCCTTGCGAGCTCCACATATGCTTTCCCCATCTCTTCCCCACTGCTGCTTAATGTGAAGAACAATACTTTTCCACATTTTTTCAAAAGACAACCCATCGACTAGAATAATACCACAAATCCAGTTAGGTTGAGGAGGAGAGGTTGAGAATATAGTGGAGGAGGAAACTGCAGAAAAAGGTGAAGAATCTTTAACCCATTTCTTGCTTTGTTCATCACACCTACTAATAAATAGAAGGCACGAGCCTTGAGAGCTGATGAGAACACAGTGGTAATAACAGGAACACGCTATTATGAGTTACACCAGACAGCCTCAGGAGCTTATTCCTGCCTCCAGTGCCTCTCTTTGAGACACTATGGAGTGACAGAGATTGCAGACAGAATGGGGAAAGTTAAGGGATGCGGTGCTTGTTAACTACAGATAGTTTAATCCTCGAAATGTCATTTTGAAAAAGCACAAGTGCAATACACAGTCCGTGCATGTGCAACACATAAGCAAGTGCAATACATGGGTCAAATAATGTGTAAATAATTCTTACAGTGTGTAGTTTTATTTGTCTGTTTATAATATAGTTAAAATGTGTACAGTTGTATGTGCAGTCTGTCATATTTTATACCACGCCTCTCTGTTTTATTCTATTCTGTTCTATCATATTATTCTGATGAGTGCTCCTTATTTCTGCTGTGCCCTTTGCTACTGTAAACTGTGCACATTTCTCCTTGTTGTACAAATAAAGGTTATTCTATTCTATTCTATTCTATTCTATTCTATTCTATTCTATTCTATTCTATTCTATTCTATTCTATTCTATTCTATTCTATTCTATTCTATTCTATTCTATTCCTATGAACTCCAGACTCAGCTTTTGACTTTGAGTTTCTGTCCATGTTTTCTACAGAAATATTCACTCACGTTACCTAGTGACACTGATGTCATCAGTTCAGTTGTTACCAGGCTACAAACACAACAAAAGAAGACAGCAATGACAAATAAGAAGACAAAAACAGAAAAAAAAAAACTAAAATGAGGAAATCAACATGAAATGAATGAGAAAAGGTGGATATATGAATGAGAAGAGAAGACTCGCACTCAAAGAGATGGTTGACCAGCATCAACGCCAATTCGTTATTTTCAATTTTGTGTATTATTCTAGAAAGATAACTAGTAAATAAAAATGAGATGATTTAAGCTTTTCAAACGGGAAACATCTGCACAAGTTAGGACAAAGTCAGATTACGTAGTTGGTGAGTCATTTTATTGGGAAAGCAGCTATGTACTTTACCCTGGTAATGAAATCAGGACAAAGTAAACCTTCTTTAAGTCCTAGGAGTTTATAGCCATATATCTTGAAATATTGTTCCCCTTGCATTTTTCCCTGCATCCATCCATTGCTGTTCTTATTGAGATAAGATAGTAAGAAAAGATAAACTTTATTGTCCCAAAGGGAATTTATTTTGGGCTTAAAAGTGCTAAACACAGCTGCTGTTATACACAGATATACACACTGAGCATTCAAAGATAAAATATCAGTAATTATTACATAGATGAATACTGTTTAACATAGGCACATAAGGAAACTTTAATGTCTTTGTACATGTAGGTGAATTATATCCAGTAAAAACAGAGTCACCAACAACACCAGACCACGTTTAAGATCAGTTCAGTTTAAAATTAGTTCACACTATTAAGCAGCTTTTTTTTTTTTTTTTTTAGAAGGCATTAAGGGTCATGGACGTCTAGATCTATAATGATGTGAATGTCTGCACTGGTCAACAATAATTTCCTGTGATGCAAACCATGTGCTGTCCCTCCAGTTGTGTCCAGGCTACAGAATGGACCGTGTTTACCTCCTGTTGTATGTTGCACAGAGACAGAAGAAGAATACCAGAAGTGTGAGGGTTCATGCGAAGATGTAAAGAGGCCGAACAATCTTTTTCAGTAAATTCAGTGGGACATTTGTATTTTCAATATTTTACCTGGAGGTTAGAGTATAACCTGCTGTTAAACAAATATGCAATGTAAGAAAGACACTTGGCCCCTTAAGCTTGATTTACACTTCTAAGTAGCAACCATACATGCATGGGACTTTTGTAGTTGGTGTTTATATTTGTTCAGTGTGTGTAGCTCTGTAATTACACCACCAACACTAGGTGGCAGTGCGGATTCTTTCTGCAGCGCTGTAGACTGCAATGCTGAACCTTCTTTTTCTTTTCTTTTTTCTTTTATGCAGCTCAGAGATGGCATTGAAGCAAATGCTATGTGAGTTTAAGCTGATAGATGTTGAGCAACAGTCACCTTCACTGACACTGCAGCAATCCATCTTTCTAACAGGCTTAAAAACAGCATATAAGGAGTAGTGGGAAATATGCAGAAGGAAATACAAAGGTACCAAGTGGACCAGTCAAATGAGTTGCAGTCCATGTCAGTGGGACATGTTGCCACATTTCTGGGAAGATGTGATATAAGATGTATGGCTAAGCCAGAAATACAGCACAGGAGCCCTAGATAAGGCAGACAAATGTTATTAGTTTGACATAGAAGCATAAATCAAAGTTTGAAACCCCATTGGCCTGTTCTGAAGATTGGCTTCCTCTTCAGGCTCAATCCAGCCTGCTCTGACCGGTATGCACTGGGTATATACGGTGACCTCTGCTCCGTGTGCATTTATATATATATATATATATATATATATATATATATATATATATATATATATTTATCAGATGTGAATTAACTGGCATTGCTCTAGGCAAGATGCAAACAACTTCTTACTTCACTCAGAGACCTTGTTTTCATTATTTGTTGTTTCCTGTTCTAAACTGGGCTGAGTTAAACCGTACTAAGGATTGTACTGATGAAGGTTTACAGCCAGTGTAAAGTTTGCTTGGAGAGGGTCTACTGTGATTGACAGAAAGTCTTACAGAGACTTTGAAGCTGGAACAGTTGGAGTTTTCTTTCTGCCTCTACCCAGTAGGCCCTATGAAGGACACAGACATGCTGAGCAACCTGAGACTCTTTGGGGGGAAATTAAAATTCTCTGCAGGGTGAAAAAGAGGGGAGTCTTTTAAGGGCCTGGTTCGCACCTCCCTTTTCTCCCAGCATGGCATATTTTTAATAAGGGCACAGCCTGTCAGCTGCACCCTCTTTTCAACAAGTATAGCTGGAGGTTTGTAAAACTTAACAAGCAAAGCCAACATGTGCAAAGCTTCAGAGAGCCACCATAAACAGCAGGACGGCTTCAGTGGGCTGCTACATGTCAATCAGTGGTGCATTCAGTATCCATGTTTGACTTATTCTTGGCAATGCTCTTGTCTGATCAAATGTACTTGAGATGTTGCTAGGCAACTAGTGCCAAGCAACAACTTAAGGACCTCATGTTCAACCTGAGTCCCAAGCAGCTGAGAATGATGGAGATGAGAGTATTCACCTCATCCTACTGACGCTTCCTTTGATCAGGATGCTCAGCTGATCACATATTCACTCCTTTGTGGGGAGGTTATGACATACAGCCTTGTTATGACTAGGATTTACTTGAGTTAGTTTTCTGGTAAAACTTCTAAGAATGGTAGCTGTGTGCAAGAGACTAAGATTGTTCTCAGTGAAGACGACCAAATGCAAGTGGAGCTGACTAAATAAGGATGAAATCGTCACAATTATGTTTCTGAGGGCTTAACTGGGGTGTGCAAAGTTTGGATTTTGTCCTGGTGCTACCATAAGTTTTCTTTGAGTTGATAAGAAATACTTCAATATGAGATAAACTCCAGGCACATCATGATACTAAACAGGATAAAGCCAGTGGAAAATAGTTTTTTTTTTTCTTTTTCATGTTAAAATATCAGTTTCAAGTTCATACGAAGAAATATTTAATAACTTGTAGTAATCATCATGCAGCGCTCATGGTCATCTGTTGCTGCTCAGCCAAATCCACCTAAAGTAACTGCAGACTCCAATCCTGGACATCTGTGCGCTTTGCCTTAACGCTATTCAGACCATGTTCAGACCTGGCAATGAAACGTGTCCTAGAAAATCCAATCACAAGTGGTCATCGCTGAACACAATGTAGGACGCATTCAGATCTAATCACTCTAGATGCATTCGATAGTGGTCTAGGACATTTGTGTAAACATTCTCATCGCTGTCTGAACACAAAAGCTTCCCGGGATGGATTCAGGGACCATCTAATAAGCTGCAATAAAGCTTTGTGTCATTTGATTTCCTCTTCATGATTGTGTCAGATCGTCCCTTGTGTCGTGTACACCCTGATCCATATTGTAAATATGTTTTGTTGAATTAAAGATTAGAAAAAAATGTTTGTAGTGGATCTTCTTCATCCTGTTTACTGCTACCGTTGACCATTACAAATAATAAAGCACTTGGTGTTTTCAAAATGCATGTTTAGTTGCACATAGGGGCAGAAAGGCAAAGACAATGATTTGAAAGAAGCAGAATTACTGGACTGTGAGTGAATAGGAATATATTTCTCACCTTCACTCGAGCAACATCAACATCACAAAGGAAAACTGAAGGGCGAAACAGCAGCTTTGACGTCAGTGATGTAAGCTGCAGCCAGATGTTACAACTTGTAGGAAAAAAACTGTAAGGCAAATTTAAGATGGTAAACTGGTTCTTCCAGATCAATTCTGGCCCTTTCGTCTCTACAACATTGCTTGAACATGTTGCATTTTTCTGGCATTTATTTGTACTCAGCTATCTCAAAGCTCCACAGTTATTCTGCTGAAGACTTTCGACTCTGTTTGGGGTCATTGAGCTGTTGCATGCTGCAATTCTGGCCAAGCTTTAGCCGTTGGACAAATAGCCTCACAGTGCTGTAACACTTTGGTATAAACATACTGTCAGTTCAAGGTCAGATCCTGTGGCTGAGAACCAGTTGAAATCCTCAAACTCCCACCACTGTGCTTGACATTTAGAAGAAGATGTTTGCGCTGAAATGCTGTGTTGGGTTTTCATCAAACACGGCGCCGGGCATCCAGATCAAACAACTCCACTTCAGTCTCATCTGTTTTTCCAGATGTCTCGTGATTTGCTCAGATGGAGTTTTGTCATCCTCAGTCACGCTCCCATCTTGTTCTTAGACAGGAGTTTTAGTCCGGCAGTCGATCCACACAAGCCGTAGTGGACAGTGCTCTTCTACACGTGCTGGCATAGTCTTAAGCATTTAACATGGTCAATAAACCCTGGGTTTTTTTAAATTTATGTATCTGTTTTGTATTTCCCTGAGCTTTGAACTGGGGTGTTTCTGATTATGTGCTTTGGTTTTCACTGTACATGCCCTAGTGGATTGTGATCAATTATCCCCACTTTGGTTCAAAGTACATTGTCCCAGAAGTCTTGTGATTGGTTCAGATGCAGTTCCTCCAAGCAAATTGATCAAAATAAGCCACACTTGTCCAGTCTTGATTTGTTTTTGTTTTCAACAACAGACAAACAGATTCTTTTTTACTTCATTTGCAGAATAATGTAAAATCACGTGTTGTTGTTGATCTGAGCTGATCTGTATATTTACCTAAATTTAAGACCTGATGAGGAAACGATTATCATCATCATCATCATTATTATTATGTACATTTCTATTAAACCTTTAAACAATTAGAATTGTCTCTCTGTTTTTGGAAAACATAATAAAAATGGTCTGTAGTTAGCGTAGTAGACACATGAAACCCCAAGCAATGATATACATCCCAGTTCCATTATTTAAGGAACAAAGGTTAATGCATAAAGAAAAAAACAACATGTGGGCAATACTAAGTACCCACCTCCCGTTCTGCTTCCATAAAATGTAAGAGGGTAAGTGTCAGCGCGGTCCTGCTGATCACAAGTCCTTGATGAAATTATATTCAGAAGACATGCAGACCGATACAGAATTTCTCTTTTAACATATGATGTGTTGCTATTGTGCCTATTTTTTAATAAAGATGTTGTGATTTGAATTTGAAATGATTTGCATATCAGTGAGTTCTATTTTTAGTTGCATACTTAAGTTATGGAGGCACAGCATGTTGTGTCGCCGTTCTCCATATAGTATTTTTTTTTTAACCATGAAAGAAAATTATGAAGGGGATTGAACTGATGAGAATTCAAGTTTGTCATGATTGTATATTTTTAGGCAGCTTTTTTTTTCCATTGGATCTAATCCCCGTGTGGAATTTGTTTCCCTAAAAGAAAACACTGATTGTGCTTCCTGCAGCAATATGACAAATCAAACTGTGTAGCGAGAGTGTGCTTTTAAACTGAGGTGAAAAAAACCCCATCATGAAACAGTACTCACAGAAGGTTACTATGCTGCAGAACATTTATAATGTTCTGGATGCAGAGGAAGCAATCCACCATTAAACAGAGATGATGCCTGGACACCTTCTATACGAATGACCTGATGAAGACAGGCAGGGCAAATGTCACAGTTTTTTAACCTGAAAATTATGTTTTTAAAGTTTTGGATGTATTTGCTGCTCCTTAATGTTAAGATATGGATTTAACAAGTGGCCGCATTGAGCTTGCACAATTGACGCCACTCGGAAATCCCAGTACTGCAGTTCCTTGATTTACCACTAGGAGCTGGCTTTCAAACGTGGGTCAGTCTTCACTGGCCCCATATCAAAACATTATGGACACCACGTTTTACTTTTCACAGATTTCCACTCAGTGTTGACAATACACGGCACAACAAACCATATCATTTTGAAATAAGCATGATTATGTTCTTTTGGGTCTTTATTCTAAAGTCAAATGTGACTTTCACTGAAAGTGCTAAGGACTAAGTAGCCAAAGTCGTGTCAATAACCCATTACGACCAGAGACTTTAAATCACCTGTCCCTCAAAAACAACAAAACACCCCTAATTATTCATAATTTTATATAATTTCTCTTGAAATGGGTCAGAAAACTTAAGCCAGTGTGCAGTCGTTCTTGATTTGAAATCTTGCTTTAAATTACAAACCTTTTCCTGCACCAGACTGTAAATATACTTATTTATGTTGTAAAGTTGACAGTTGTGTCATCTTCTTTCACTGAATTCCTGTCTCATAAGATAAATTAAAAAAACGGCTCTTTATGGACATACATTTCAACAAGACATGTTGCACATTAAGCTGAAATGAGAGACATGAGAGTGGTACTGATATTTTCATCAACTCCAACAAGAACGCGAGTAAATGGCATTTCTGGAAGTGTTTATGTGTTCCTTCAGGCACTGTAATAGCTCGCCAGCTCTATATCTCTTTATTCTTAAAAGAGCTTCTCAGCTAGGCTGTGTCGACCATTGCACACTGCTCCTCTCCAAATTACTGCTTTTGTTGCAGCAAAACACTCAAAAAATATTTCTCCCATCACACTTTTGTACAGTTTGAATTGTTTTAATGTATGAGTACTATTATTCCCCCCCCAAAAAAACATATATGTATAAAAAAAAAAAAAAAAGCTGCAGTTTTTCAATTTGCAAAAAAATCAATGAAACAATTTCAGAATAATGTTTCTCACGGTAAAATTGCAAAGACAAGTTTTACGATCTGGTCATTTACAGAACAAAAAAAATCATCTGGAGAAATCTCTGTTTGCATGAAACAAGGCCAAAACTAAATATTGGATACTCATGATGTTTAGGCAGCTCGGGGTGCACAGCATTAAAAACAGGCATGATTCTGCAAGGGAGATGACTGCATGGCCTCAGAAATAAAAGAACATGGAGTGTCATCCACAAATGCAGGTTAAAGATCATGCAAAGAAGAATTGTAAAATTCATGCTCTTAGAAAGTGGCTTTTTTCACCTTGACAGTGTGTTTCTCACTATTTAATATACACCAGATTTTTATTTGTCCACTATCATGCCCTAAACCCACATTTCCTCTCTTGGGGTTATGTGACACATGGCAGGATTCGGGGATCTAACCTCCAACCTGGAGGTTTGAGAGTATCCTCCCCTATCCTCTGTATCAAGGTCACTTCAGAGCTATACATGAGCGTAATCCTGATAAGCCTCTGTCTTCTATGAGCCAAAGGCCAGCCAAAGTAGACTGAGGCAAAGTAGAAAACAGTAACGTGGTTGGTTTTTAGAAATCGTGAACTTTTAGTTCTCTGGCAGAAAACGAGTCACCATTCAGCACGAATATCAGAGTTCAGTGGTGGTAATGGGGGTGCGTGGCTGCCTCTGAAATAGGTAGCTTTCACATCTCGAAAGGAAACATAAATAAAATGTGTATATACTACCTACTGAATTTTCCCATCCAGAAAATGTCTTTTAGGGAAGACTTTACAAGTTTCAGCACGACAAAGCTCATTCTGCACCCATTACAAGAGCCTCGCTTCACAGCAAATACAGCATTAGAAGAACTGCACAGAACTACAATGAGGAGCTCTGTGGCGACCAGCTGGTGCGTGCACTACGGTCTACCCGGCGAGACTAGTTGCAGTGGCCTGCAGGTTTTGCAAGCCTACTGGTACAGGTCTGCAAGTGCAGTGGGTAGGGGCCCCTGCAGATCTCTGCCACTTTCTGTTTCAGCTCTGGCAGCACTCGTTTCAGGTGTTGTTGCCTAGAGGTCCACTTTGTCAAGGTTTCAAGGTGTAGAAGCTGATAAGAGACAGTCCAGCTGATGTCCTCTTATTAGCCCTGCCCAACAGCCTTCAACCATAGGCGAAGATAGTTGCGTTGCTAGTGGGACTTTTTCTACCAGTACTAACTCAGCTTGGCTGATCCGACTCTACTCTGTTTTTCCACTTGCTGATTGTACCAGTTAGTATCTCTTTTTTTCACACCTACTTGGCCGGGGTTCCAACTGAGCTGAGTCGGGCTGAAAATACAACGTCACCAGGCTGCAGGCCACTGACTGGCCAGGGAGTGACGTCTCCTTCACACCTGGCAACAGCAACCACGGTATTTACTTTACTTAACTTTGGTACACTGAAAAATATCAAGCAAACCTACGCTGAGGTTCACACGTTGCTGTGTCTTGTGGCCAGCGATGGGACAACTCTCCTATGTCTTTATTCACACCACAGCAGTTGTGTATGTGTAAATACACACACACACACACACACACACACACACACACACACACACACACACACACACACACACACACACACACACACACACATTTTGATGTAAATACTAGGTGCTTCTGCTGCAAAGCTGGACTTAAGACTAGGGTCAGTGGAGAATGACTCCTTTTTGGAGACACCCCGCAGTGGTCACTTAAGGAACTGCATCTGGTCTTGCTTCTGCACCGAATTTGACCTGGAAGAGCAGATATTTCCCCTTGTTTCATGGAAGAGTCTGGATGCTGAAGTGGCCCGCCTGCAGTCCAATCCTGCAGGCTGAAAAGATTTTTCATGTCATGAAACCATAAATATTACAAAGTAGACTCAGGAGGATGGTTGAGTAGGTCCAATGTCACATCAGACACAATTCAAACAACATTCCCCTCTTTTTCCCCCTGATTTTCTGAATAAAATATATGTTTATGGTATTTCTAAATCATTTCGGGTTGCTTTAATTTATATTTAACAGTGTATATTTTTTTTAATTGAATTGCTATTATAATTATTATGGTTTTCTAAATGTGAAATAATTTCTGTTCTAAACTAAAACTACAGAGGAGGATTGCTGTGTGACTGAGAAAAGTGCGCATTATGAGCAGATTTTCACATCATGTGAAGAATACTTGGGAAGGATTCTGTGGAAAGAAAATGAAGCGTTCCCACATTACAGGAGACATAGGGCCTGGCTTCTGAAGTCACGGCTCCCTCTACAGTTTGTACAGTGGAAAATTTTCCATCCCAGTACAGGAAAAACAATCAGACTGACTGTGTTCAACAGTCGGGAGGACACAACAGAGACGCGTCCGGAGACTCCACACACACACAACCTCACTAGTGAGATGTGCGTCTCCAACAGCGCCGGACACACAAATATTCCCACTGATGCAACACATTTCCATGTGGACTATTCATCATTTGGGAGAATGTTTTGCAGTTTGCTGCGGACAGTCGGGGAAAATGTCTGATTCTTTACATACTTGAGGAGTGACCTCAACTTTCCTCTTTTCGGACTCTAATCGGAGGACAAAGCGTGGAAAAGGACAGGAAAAAAGAGAGAAAAGAACAGGACTGGTGTTAACAATGCAAATGGATCAATTTTCTGATCAAGGTTTGCGCACTGGAGCACCAGCGAGTTTGGCGTCTCTGTAGCGGAGAGGAGCGATGTTTTGCGCGGAGATGCGTCGTTGGCTGAGGTTCCTGCCCGTGGATGTTGCAGCTCGTTCGGGCTGCACACGGAGCCTTTGGGTGGCTGTGATTGGACCGGACACAGACTGGGGCTGACTAATGTTTGTCCGAGAGGAAATATTTAGGGGTGGAGATCAATATGAGTTACTGGCAAGGTGGGGGAGACGGCAGTCTTTATGAGCACCCCCCTATTACCAGGCGGATGGGGAAAAGCATGCAAGCAGACGGATTTTCTTTTTCTTGGATTTAAACTGGAGTCAGACTTGGAAGATCTTCTCAACCATCAGATATTTATGTGTCTTTTATTTGATGTGTTTTGCAAACTGTTGCAACACAGTTAAAGGTAAATATAGACTGTGTTTTCCCCTGCACTAAAGTTTTTTCCCCCCCTTTTCTCGACCATAATGCCGAGGATTTTCATATGGCATCATAATATTTGAAGAAATGTTAATTTCATGGACTGTTGCACCCTTGACAAATGTATTTCCTGTGGACTTTCACTCTGAAATCACAAAAGAACTCATGGGACATTACAGCAACAGTTTCGAGGAAGAAACCAGCTGTCTGCTTAATTTTGTAATCTCGTAAAATGCCCTCACAAGCCACGCAACATGACTGGTAACTGCTTTACATGTGCATTTTTTATACTGTCAGTGCTTGCAGTGGGGACGGCTTTCTCGGGGGTCTTCAACGGCACGGACAGAGACTTTTTTACGGATGACTTGCTGCAGGTCAGGCTCACGCAAGCCAGAGCGAATGAGCCGTGGAAAGCTCGCTCTGCTGATACCCATCCCAACCTGTATTTTAGCCAAGTGGATGTGCTGCACCTGATACAAAAGTCCTCCACCACCCATACTCACATATTTAAAGTCATCCGGGCGGCTGCACTCACCATGTTGTCTAACGTCCCTTTCTACATGCCCCCTGTAAAACATGAGGAGTTTACAAGCAAGTGGAATGAGATATACGGGAACAACCTGCCTCCCCTGGCGCTCTACTGCCTGCTGTGTCCAGAGGACTCTGCCGCTCTGCAATTTCTTATTAAATTTATGGACAGGATGGCTGAATACCCGGACTGGAAGGTGACCAGCGCACCTAACGATGAGGTCCCCATGGCACACTCTCTCACTGGGTTTTCCACTGCTTATGACTTCATATACTCCTACCTGGATGAGCACAGAAGGGATGTATACCTCAAGAAAATTCGCTCTGAAACAGAAATGCTCTATGATCTCTCTAAATACAGAGGATGGGGCAAACAGTATCTCCAGAATCATCAGACCACAAACATATTAGCTGTCCTGACTGGTGCAATAGTTGTGGGATCACATAATGATCCAGAGTCAATGATCTGGAAACAAGTGGCTGTGAACTATATGGAGAAAACCATGTTTCTTCTGAATCACGTCGTTGATGGGTCCTTGGATGAGGGAGTAGCCTACGGAAGCTACACAGCCAAGTCCATCACACAGTATGTCTTCTTAGCACAGCGTCATTTTCACATTGACAACACGCAGAACAACTGGCTGCGGGGACACTTCTGGTTTTATTACGCCACGCTGCTGCCAGGCTTTCAGAGAACGGTCGGCATCGCAGACTCCAACTACAACTGGTTTTACGGACCCGAAAGCCAGCTCGTTTTCCTCGACACATTCGTCATGAAAAACGGAACGGGAAACTGGCTGGCGCAACAGATTAGAAAGCACCGACCCAAGGACGGCCCCATGGGCCAGTCCTCTGCCCAGCGCTGGGCTACACTTCACACAGAGTTCATCTGGTACAACTTTCACCTGACACCGCAGCCTCCCCACCACTTCGGCACAGTGAAGATGCATATTTTCTCAAACTGGGGAGTAGTTACCTATGGAGCCGGACTGCCCATCGGCCAGAGTAATACTTTTGTCTCCTTTAAGTCTGGCAGGCTGGGTGGCCGCGCAGTCTATGACATTGTCCATGACAAGCCTTACTCCTGGGTGGACGGCTGGAACAGTTTTAACCCCGGCCACGAGCACCCGGACCAGAATTCATTCACATTTGCCCCTAATGGACAAGTGTTTGTGTCTGAGGCACTGTATGGTCCAAAGTTCAGCTATCTGAACAACGTTCTGGTGTTTAGTCCGTCCCCTACCAGCCAGTGCAACAGTCCATGGGAGGGTCAGTTAGGGGAGTGTGCTAAGTGGCTGCGGTGGACTGATGAGGGGGTCGGGGATGCCAGAGGGGAAGTGATCGTTGCCTCCTCACATAGAGACACTATGTTTGTGAGTGGCGAGGCCGTGTTGTCTTATTCCCCTGCCATGAGACTAAAGAGCGTTTTCAGAGCCCTGGTTCTGCTCAACTCGCAGACTTTGCTCGTCCTCGACCACGTAGAGAAGTGGGGCGATTCGCCTGTGAATTCTGTCAGTGCTTTTTTCCACAACCTGGACATCGATTTCAAGTATGTTCCCTTCAGATTTATGGACAGATATAATGGCGTGATGATGGATGTGTGGGATGCTCATTATAAAATGTTCTGGTTTGACAGCCAGGGTCACAGCCCTGATACTAGGATACAGGAGGCAGAGCAGGCAGCTGAGTTTAAGAAGAGGTGGACGCAGTATGTTAACGTCACTTTTCAAATGACAGGTTCAGTCAGCAGGGTAGCTTATGTGTTACATGGACCATATGTCAAAGTGTCCAGCTGTAGATTTATAGACAATAGCAAAAATGGGGTGAGGCTTTCTGTAACCGTTAATAACACGGAGAAAATTGTCTCCATAGCAACAAATTATAAAGACATAGGAGCAAGGTTGGCTTATTTAGGATTTGGCGGTCACTGTAAAGTAGAAGATAGATATCAAATCACTAGATACGGCCTTGGGACGCAACTCATCCCTAAACAAATCAACAGTGACAGTCAGTTGTTTGACATTGGATTCACGGTTAACGTGATTGCAGGAGTTGTTCTCTGTGTGGCCATAGGCGTTTTGACCATCCAGAGAAAGTTTTACGTCTGCTTCAGCAGGCTGATGCGTTACACCCTGCTCTCTGTGCTCATTCTGTGGATAGCAGAGCTGCTCTTTGTGTCCAACAGCTGCGATCAGCTTCTCTGCGGGGTGAAATGGAAAGGTGCGGGTGCCAAAAGTGAAGCGAACAAACAGATCACCCAGTATGAGCAACACCATCTCCCCCTGCCCACTGTCTTTATGACAAGCCTTCCCGGATCGGGGTCAGAAATCCTCAAGCACCTTTTCTACAACAGCTCGGACTTTCTTTACATCAGGGTTCCCACCGAGCATGTGGACATTCCTGAGACCGAGTTTGAGTTTGACTCTCTGGTGGATGCGTGCGAGTGGTCGGGTACAGATGCAGCGCAGGGGCGCTTTAAGGTTATTCAGGGTTGGCTGCATTCACTGTTGCACAACACTAAGCTGCACTTGCAAAATATTCAGCTTGCAGAGGGCAGCAGGCTCAAACAGCCCCCAAAAGTCAGTTCCTCAAGGGAACGAAAGAAAAGGTCCAGATGGAGAGAGCCAACATCTGAGCTGAGGGGTAGGATGAGGGCCAGTGTGGACAGAGATGCAGAATATGTCAGGGAAATGAGGCGTCATGTTGCAGAGTACCCCAATGCACGTGTGGTTCTCAACATGCAGAGTGGAAGTTGGACACTTAAACTGCCATTTGTTCAGGAAGTGGTGGGATCCACACTAAGGACAATCTATTTGGTGAGAGACCCTCGGGCGTGGATTTATCTCATGGTTTATAACAGCAAACCCAGCCTGTACTCTCTCAAAAACATCCCCCAGCATCTCTCGTTGATATTCAAGGAGAATTCTGTCAGGGACGGGTGCCCAGCTGTCGCACCAGAGTTTAAGATGATCCAGAGGCTGCTGTCTCGCTCTGAGACAAACCCTGTTTTGATTCTGGCTCATCTCTGGCTGGCTCACACCGCGGCAGCACTGAGGGTCGGCGAGAGCCTTCCAGAGGAGTCCTTCCTCCAAGTGAGGTTCGAGGACGTGGTCGACTTCCCCCAGGAGACTGCAGAGACGATACACACTTTCCTCGGGGTGCCCATGTCACCCGCTGCCCTCAATCAACTCCTCTTCACCACTTCCACAAGCTTGTTCAACCTGATGTATGAAGGAGACATCTCACCAGCCAATATCAACATATGGAGACAAAAAATGCCTCGAAAGGACATCAGACTGGTAGAGGATGTATGTGGAAGTGTGATGAGGAGTCTGGGTTACGACAGGTCCAGCAGTTAGCTGATAACAGACGATGTCGAGCTGCCGTGTTTATTCCAGCTGCCCGTCAAAAGTTCTTTCCATTTTCTTTGTTATTTTTTTTCTTTTGCACTGACATTAAACCTAAAAAACAAAAATGTTGAGGAACTTTGTAGCCTCTTTCTCTGTATGTGTTCAAGTGTTTTCTCTGAGTAAGGACTTGTGTCATCTACAGATGTCTGTGAGGGACTGACGGAAGACTGTTTTATATTAAAATATGTGGAAGGGAGCTCATGCTGTTGTCCTTTCTCCCTGAAGACCCTCATACGTTCATGTAGCAATCCTTTGCCATCTTACACACAAAGGAATATCACTGAATTTTAAAGATTATTTAATGTCTTAGCTTATCTGTGATGTCAGAGTGTGCAAAATTAACTTCTTGTATTTATTTCCTTAGGTTTTCTGTCGTGGAGGGGCATGTTTACTGGATTGGGGGAGATACCATGACATATTACTAAGCTCAATAAGAAGTTTCACAGCTTTGGGAGACTAATTTGACTGTAATTTGACCATCAGAAGTCGTTTCCTTTTAATAATGCATAACATGCTACATGAAGAAAGAAAAGTAAATGACGAAAATACTTTAATTATACAGATTTTATTTATATATATATATATATATATATATATAGATATATATAGATATAAAGATATAGATATATATACAAATGCTGTGATTGTATTTGTATTGCATCAGAGTGATTTTACTTCAAAGCTCAAAGATGCTTTGGTGGCGTAGCACTTTCAGAGGGACTCCTTTTTCCTGTTTGCGGGATGAAGTTAGGGTGAATGTTTTTTTTTAGGCTACTTCGCTGCGTGTGCTTGATTAGCTCAGAAATATAAATTCTCTGAAGATATGACGTCTAAAAGAATGCACGTCAGAAATATTTATGGGTTCCAAAGACTTATATCCCAAAGGATCAAGAATGAATATGATTATTATAAAGACTCCCTTTAGCATTTATTGAATCAGAGGGAAGTGCTTAATGGGGATCAAACTGGGGGGGGGGAAAGAAGAAAACTCTCAGCTGTGACACATTTCTAGTCAAAGCTATTTCCAAAGCACTCCCTTCAGCTACCCAGATCAATCTGCATAATGCCATAACTGGGATTGTGTTTTACTGCCGTGATATTTTCAGTAAAAGAACTGGAGGAAATACAAACAGTACAACTTTCCATTCCCAATGCAGCCACTCTTATGGGGTTTTTTTTTTTCCCGTTTAATTTGTGAAGAGCACAGCGACCGGTGCACTGGAGAGGGGATGAATTGGAAGTATAGCTCGAAGAAAAAAAAAAAAAAAAAAAGAAAGTGAGAGACCATTTCTACTCTGTGATGTTAAGCTGTGGCTTGGGCTAAAGTGTATGCTACACAGTAACCTTTGATGCCGTCTCGCTTTAATATTTCTGTACTGAAAATGAATCATATGTAACAGGCAAATGGTGCACTCATTTACTGACTCTGCGTTGCGTCGGTACACACAGACACAAACTACTCATCTGGAAATATCTATCCTTCCTCGACTACAAAGAGTCCTGTTTGTTTTCTTCTGCGTGAACACTGAAACCCTTGACTGGCTGGAAAACCTGTTTGATGTTTGTGGTCTTTGAATATGTGACTTGGCAGACATGCTTTCACTTTAGTGTTGCAATCTTGTTACCAACTCTGTTTTGTATTTGCTCTTGGGGATATGGTTACTAGCTTCTGTGGCCTTGAATTACAATCATTTCTTTATAGCAGTTTTCTGTGGGCTCTGGAGCGGGCGGTAGAGATAAAGAAAATAATAAATTCATAAACATATTGGCAATCCGTCTCTGTGTGGATGCAGTGAATTATCTTGTGCTATGATAATGGTGTGTTTCCTGTGATTATGTGACATCAGTCCTCATTAGCTGCAGTCGTACTCATGTCGAACCAGCTATTATCCATCACCAGAAAGGATAGAGCGCTCTCTTTCACTATGATTATTGCTAACCAACAAAACACTGTGTGCATTCATGCAGATGTCTCTGCACCGCCACAATTACACACCAGCATAATCTCCATTTTATTAGACATGGATGACAGAAGCCTAATTGCTTATAAGGCTGATGTGCTTGACAAGGAAGAAGCAACAATTAAAAACATGTCAGGAAGTTCTTACGCCATGCTCTGACTGGAGAAAGAGCGCACACCGTGTGTCACGTCTCAGAGTGGTGACTCAGCCATTTCGTTACTCATTTATTCCTGATCCCTCCTGTAACACTCCAATGCCTGGCAGAGTCCTCTGTGTCTAATCCTTCCACGAAGAGGCACATTATTCACTGAAAACAAAAACTCAGGCGAAGGCTTTGAAAGGGAGGTTTCTGCAAGAGTGGACTTGCACTCGCTGATTGTTTTACCTGTTAACTCACCTTTTAACAGAGAGGCACGCTATGATGGCTAATAACATCAGCCTCATGGATTCATGCAACCGCGGAGAGTTGTCCATTTTAAACTCCCTAAACTGCCTCGCTGTTCTATATATTGAATACAAGCCTATGAAGCAGAACTCTGTTTTTCCTCTTTCCTCTAGCATTTATCTTTTTACGAGCCCTGAGATTTATCTTGTTACTCCTTGGCGCGGCCTAAGCCTTAGGCTGGGAACTATTTGCTTTCTATAATTTGTGTATTTACACATAAAATACTCATTTTTATCTTTTCTATCTGAACAAAACTCCCTCTGTCTTTTGAACTGCAACACCAGTATCATTTTTATTAACATTTTTTATTAACATTTACATCTGCAGACTTCAGAGATTGCTGCTGCAAAACCCTTCAACAATTACTGATCATCAACAACAACTGAAAACTATTTGTTGTAACCAGATACATTTACGACTAACTAAATTTCCGCTGCATGGTGGACATTTAAATATGGGGATTAATAGTGATGGACTGACTTTTGGAGCCAGCCCCTAGGGGTCAGTCGAGGGGTTCCAGCTGTTTGAGACTAGACGTTGCTCCTTTAAACAGACCAAATCAGATCTTTTCACCGTCCAGTCAGGCAGATCTCCCCTTCTGCTAAATATTGCAAGTGATCAGATCTGATCAGTCTCTCCAGGGTGACTGTACCTAATTCACATCGTTGCCGCGGTATCACAGACGCGTAAAACAGACGTAACGGACAGTGCTCACTCTCGTCTACATTGTTTTTTTTGTGTTTGACATTGCAAATGTACATATATATTAAACCTACAAAAAATCTTTTTCACATAAAACTTGTCAAAGCTAAATAAAAATTAAACTAAAGTGAACATGGTTTGTCGTTTCACTGTGGATAATCCCGCATTTAAAGGTAGGGTAAGCAATTCTATGTGCTTTCCAACCCGTAACAATTTCTTTCAAACTGAACAGCCTCCCACATTTGTGATCTCCATGAACTCATTTTATTAACACAGCTTTGTTAAAGCTTTTGTCTACATTATACTTTGTGATAAACGCTATTGTCTGTAATCAAATTCTAACTAAGTAAGTCAAGTGATCTAAGATCGCCAAGGTTGCTGATTATAAAGCTATCAACTGTTTCCAAAAAGATGAGGTGCAGGAATCAAATTATATAAGACCTGTAAAAATAAGTAGAGAAGAACTATCACCCAAAATAAGGGATAATCCGTAGATTTAATAATTTTTTCATTTATAGTGATTGAAAATCAGCAGGTTGGGGAGCAGAAACAGCTGTTCAGGGCTGAGCCTTTTGCTTCCAGGCTGAGATGCTGCTTCATTTAAGGTGAATTTTATAATGACAAGAAATAAAAGAAAAACCTTGGCCTCAGAGAATAGTTTTGATTATTTAAAGTGACAAAAAAAAATAAATTAAAACTCCAATAAAATACAACCATACAGTCATTTTGTCTGAAATGATGTCCTTCAAACATGAAGGATCCTGTGACATCAGAGCGCCAGATAAAAACAGTGTTATCCACATCCGGCCTTTCAATGTTTATCAGAGTTCATCTGCTGCACCTCGGAAATGGCTGGTGCAAAGTTATAACACCACGGTACATTTCAAAAGCGCAGAACTGCAGAACCTGCGAAAGTGTGTGTGTTTATATATATTCATACATATGTCTTTTTTTTCATACAGTTCATAAAATATTTAACCCCACAAAGTTGGACTTTTTTATGCCTGGAGCCTCAAAATGTCAAGCAAACACCCTCCTGTCTTAGAGGAAATCGGAGGGGAATTTTTCACAGAAAACTGAGTCACTTTGTTTCCACCTCGCTTTCATGTCAACATTTTTTTTTCTTTTTTTTTTTTTTACAGCATAAACACACATGCCCCTCTTGATGTGCGCAGAGAAGCCTGCCAGTGCTCGGTAAGGCAAAACTGTGCGGATTGGAGTTCAAATTTTTTCCTCAGAGGAAAGCGGGTTAAGAAAAAGCTTTTGTGAATTTTCAGTCTGACTCAGAATGTCATCATGGAAACCTCAACTGCCACTTAGAAGTCCCAGCTGATGGGCATTCATGCTGCATCCAAAATCCCTCAGTCATTCATTAATCCCTTCTGACTTCCTAATGACTTGTGTGTACGTGGAAGAATATGTATTCTGCTCATAATTATACTGAAAAGAACACATATGGATGGACATTACTCAGGGTTTTTGTTTTTTCATCTGCACCATCACCACTGTTGCATAATTTAAGGTTTTTTGACAATGTTTTTATCATAAAATATTTATTCAAATTTCATCTGAAGTAATATTAGATTACTTTTAGGGAGCATTGATCAGCTCTTAAAATCTCCTGTCCGTAATATGGGCTGCTTTTTTTTTTTTTAAATAACAGTTGGCGTGTAATTTTGCGATGCACAGAATTTATTTACCCGCAACTTCGACTATGCGTCATGATGTCCCCAGTACAGCCAGCAGGAAACAGAAATATAGCTGCTAGAGTGTTAAGATTCTCAGGTGAAGCTACTGCATGTCCTGTTGAGTCTTTTTAAAGATACTTCTCAGTAGTTGCTCTTTTTTATGCTTCATGTATTTTGCAGGAAAACAATAGATGAGTCTGTTAAAAATAGCTGTTTTGATTATTATGTCCACTTTGCGTTCAAAGCTTGATTCAGCGACAGTTAGTGAGCACTCAGCTAAAGTCTTTTTGGAACTAGATGTGACAAGAAATGGCTGGAATGTCTATCAGATGTTCACTTTCTTGGATCGGCACGCACCGGTACAGATTTGCTGAGCTAGTAACCATCAGTACACTTTTTGTCGCTCTGTGTTGCCAGATACGTTCAGTGCAACACATTAAATCTCGCTACACATCTGGACAGCACTGCAAAAAAAAAGACAAAATCAATACAAAGAGCTCAGCTTCTTCAATCTTTGTTTTACTTGCACACAATTTGATTGATTCAGCTGAAACTTTTTAGCAGTTACAAAGAGACAGTTGACCAGCACTTCCAGCAAACTCACCACAGTTTCTCCAGAAATTGCTTGTAGTTAGTGTCTTATGTGACAAAGTTTAAAAAAATGTATTTGACTCATACATGTTTATTAGCTTTTTGTCACGTAATTTCTTCCACTTAGTCATAATTGAATTATTTAAACCAAGATTGAGTGCCTAATGTAGATATTAGTGACATAAATAGCTGCACATCTTCACTATAAAGCTCAGCAGGTTGATATGACAAGTAACCTGGAGGTTATCTCTACGAGTAAAGAGTATGTTCGTACTGAACTGAAAATAAAACATGAAGAAGAATGCTTTGTGAAATCCTGCTGATCACAAGCAGCTGATTTGCAGAACTAATTGAAGCTAGGAGGTTGCCGTGTAGATTATCTTTGATGTTTAATAACCAGTGCATAATCATCACATGAAAAAAAACGCTTGCACGGATCAAATATAGCAACAAGCTGCGTTATGATCTAATTCCATGTGCTTAGCTTGACTAAAAGATCACGCTGCTTTCTCTCCTATGGAGGTTATTTAGATAAAACAGGAGACTCAATTTCAGCTGGGCTGTAATACCCCTTCCTTTTCCACCTTTATCTTTCGCCTCCGGTGATTTCAAGTCTCAGGAGAGACTCTCCTTCGCCGGCAGCCGTCGCTCCCGCCACTGCTCATTAATTAACCTTTGCTGCAGCCACTAACAGTCAGAGAGCAGCCTGATATTCTGGAGGAGAGTCATCATCGACGCTACGCACGCCGTTTGTGCTGGAGATTTAGCTTGCTAATGGAGAGCGACAGCGCCGTTGTTGAGTTTCAAAATGTGGATATGGATCTTATGTATGATTTCCTGAGCGCGTGCCCTTCAGATGTCAGAGGCAAAAACCTGAGATAACTTTAATGACAAGGCGTAAGCAGCTGGCAACGCCGCTGCCCTGTATTTAGTCATTTCCGCGGCGGTAAACAAAACCTGCTAGGGCCACAGATCCCACTGTGCAAATTTACCTGCTGATGAAACCCCAGTGTTTGGAGGCAAGAAGGTGTGGATCCCGGGATTTACTTTTAATAAGAGTTGACGTGTGAGGAAATATGGCGCAATGTCAATTTGCAGCTGGTGGCAAGTCATTTCTGTAGTGAAAATGGGATCTTCCGTGCCAGAAAGCACAGCAGCGCCTGCTAATGAAGCCCAGTCTGGTCTTATAATGCTGGGAAATCAGACCAGATGAGGCATTTTGGATTTGATTTCAGGCCAGTCTCTACTCTGAGATATACTCGGAGTTGTTCATGAAAACATGCCTCATGGCTTTAGCAGTTTTTATTTTTCAAAAATCCTCTTTTTCTGAGGCATTTTCTGTCATATAGCCTGAAATTCTCTTTGCACAGAGATGGCAAACGATTGATTAACTGCTGTCATGTCAAAACAAAAATATTATTCACCCGTGGAAGCAACAGGGCTCTGAAAACACCACCCAATTATTGTGAGTGACCCTAACAACGCCTTCGGACAGATGGCTTGACTTTTCTTCAGCGAGCAGGTTTGCCTGTTACCATGAATTGATTTAATTTCTTGCCAGACAAATGAAACGGGTTGTTCATACTTTCACCCCAACAGATGAATGATGCTCTTATGTTTTTTTTTTAATTCTTTATCATTCATTTTCTATCTCTCCTTGTCTTTCTTTTAATTTTATAAACATGCAGGTCAGTGTATGACACTTATGGCATCATTGAACCATATTTCTTGCTTCAGATTTGGAGTTTGTCTGATCCGTTTTGGTGATCTGCTGAACCCAGTTAACCAGCAATAGTCTTGTGGTGAAACGACCTCTCTAACAACGAGGGGTAGATGACTTCATTGGACAGGCATCGTACTGCCTGGAGGACACAAAAACTCTGCATAAGAAAAGAAAATCCACAGAGAGCTCACAGCAAAAGCTCGAGTGCGAGAAGAAGAGCTCAAACTTGAACAGAGGACATTGGAAGGTTCAGCGGGAGCCGATTTGATTATCGAGGAGCCCTGATTTTAGTCATTGGAGAGGCATCTAAAAGTGGCACGGCCGCTGATGTTTTCCAGTTCTTTTATGTCAGTCGTTAGATGCTGCGATTGAAATGTGATCTGATTGAAAGTTCTCTGTTTAACAAGGTACAGCAAGGTGTCGTCTACCAGCTGCCCTGGTGGTGTTTGCCTGTAGTGGCAGCAGTGTGACAAGTGCACCAAGTGGAGGAGGAGCAAAACCTTCCTATTCTCACTGCTCAGCAGATAATATGTTATTTTAATAATGCAGTAGTGGTTTTTAGGAAGCAGTACAATATCTGAACTGATTCTCTCAACTCAGAAAAATATGTTCTTGATTAAAGATTTTAATGTACCCACATAGTTTCTGATTTATGCTGTAAAAGCAGACTGTCACTGTTTTTTCCAACATGTCCTACTAAACCTTTAACTGTAGAGCAAGTGACCGTTTTCAAAGGAGTATTACGTAATACGTTAATTTGTCCACATTTAAATGTTCTTCCCCTTGTTTATTGTGATAAATTTTCAGAGACATGCGCTCCGATCCTGAAAGCACGGGTTTCTGCTGACCCTTCATTCACACAGAAAGTCAAATGAAAGTCTGGAAATTGAATTTTCTCTGCTTAGCTGTATGATAAGATTGAAAATGACCCAAGACTTTGCTTCGGGAAGTTTTTTTTTTTTTTTTTTTACTTTGAAAATGAGGCCCTTCAGTATAAACCACTATCCCATCAGCTTAACCTGTCTCTCTTGACATTTTGGTTAATCCCCTCTCTTGTTCTGTATATCATGGACAATTTGCAGTCACTCTCGGAAACCGAGCTGCCGCAGCGTGAATTTGTGCAGGACTCTGCTGCTTCTCATACATCAAACAATGTTTCCTTTTAGTGCAAAATGAGCAGAATGATGTGGATGCTGAAAAAGGCGACAAAAAGGAGGAGGAAAAAAAAAACCAACAACAACAAAACACTAACTAAATGATTTAGCTGCCGTCGGACTAATGTGACTTTACCAGTTCTGCTATGGAGACGATGAGTCACTATTCGTGATTTAATGAGCTCTTTTTGCCTGTTAGAGCAAAGAGCAGCAATCTGAGGAATACTTTCATTCTGAGTTGTAAGGGTAGGTCCAGCTGGCCCGACTGACATACACATATACATACAGACAGACAGACGGGGGACAGGCCCTTTCCTGGATGACACACTCAGTAGTCCTTCATTACTGGGACCCAGAAACCATAACCCTGCTGTCAGAGGGATGCAGCATCCGCTGTTCTCCTAAACCATGTCTCGGCAGGCCATGTCTGCCAGGGGGATGATTTTCATGCTTTATGTCACATACAGAGAAAAACTCAAAGTTGGGGGAGTGGAAATGAAACCATGTCTGAGTTTTCGTGGGGGTGTTCCATCTGGCCTAATTACATCAAGCATAAGCCATTGATCTCTAAATAGTGGAATTTATGTATTGTGGAGGAAAATTATCCCCATGACATCGGTCAGAGCGTGCCTTGGAAATTACAGCAAAGCAAAGGCTTGGCGCTAAGTCACTGGAAATGAAATAACTAATGCAGGATTTCTGCTCTTCGTCCTCACTTGCATGTCCTCATCTCATTTGACTAAAAAATGGAGATTTGCCTCCTAAAGCTGGTGGAAGCGCTGACTTAGTCAGGCATTCATGCACAGTCAGTTTCAAAGATAAGTCAACATCATCATACTGCGCACAGATTTAATAACACCCCCCCCGCCCCCTTCCCATAGCTGTCTCACCCAGAGCAGGAATCTGTCCAACGACACAACATGAGTTTTTTTTAACTCCTTCGTGGTGACTCTTCTCATCATGGAAGACGGTCCCTACACTTGGCTCAGTGCAGCTTCTGACGACAGCTTTTTAAATCCTTTTTTTTATTCTAAAGACGCATCTTGACACTGACATGCAGCAGTAGCCCAGAGACAGTCATCAGTCTCCTCTTGTCCCCTGTGATTTTTAGCTGCATAGGAAGCCAGATGGTCAGATTCTCTGCTCATATGGTTAAGTTCCTCCGAGAATGCAGTTCTTGGCATGATGGGATACATTATATGAAGATTGAAGAGATGGTGAGAAATGAAATGAGTGAAAACTACCAGGACAGCACAACTATTAATCTAGAGAAAACACTTTTAGAGCGAATTTGCCTTCCCTTGTGCAATGAAGTCCTGCAAATACAAGAGAGAATAACGTTCGAAGAAGCCCTTCGAAGATCTTGGGGGTGGAACAGATGAAAGAAAATGAAATGAGCCACCTAAGATGTGACAGTAAGAGGTGTTATCATCGCTGGAGCAGAGTGGTGATGATTTCTTGGTTACAGGCCATCGATGACCTGTTCTGTCACAAGACGAGAAGACCGAAAGAGCCAGGGTGAAATGAAGATGAACTAAAAGTGTGACAAGGATTGGACTTATCTTTTTCTTTTTTATCCTAGAGGATTGTAAGTATGCATCCTGCAGCAGGTGGCAGGTCACTTTTTCCACTATCAGTGGGCCTGGGAGAGAAAATTGTCACACTCAACCCTCATTGCAGAGTTAAAGGAATGCTCTAGTTAAAACAGCCCTAGGTGTATTATTAGATGGTCGTGAGCGTAAACCTTTACAAAAAACCAAACCAATGTGAATGTCTGGTAATCTGACTGAGAGGATACACAGCATCAGGATCATATTCAAACGAAGCTTTCACACAGGGCCTCTGTAGAAATCCATGTTCTCTTCCAGTCAGACACATTTTTCCCTTTGAGAAATGGCCTCGGGGTTGGGGATATGTAGGAGCCTCAGACACATGTGAGCTCTATCACAGGGCAATAGGTATTCCAGCTCTGGGCATCTCTTCCTACATGTTCTTTGTTACAGCAGCAAAACAGAGGATGAAGTCTGATTTTTAAAGTAGGTTAGGCCTTTTCCTTCAGATCATTTGTTGGAACACAGCGTGGCGCATCGCAGTACACAATCCCACCAAAGGTTTAACACTAATGCAGTAATCAACATCTCTCAGGGTGAAGCTTAGCAAAACATCAACAAAGGTAAGAAAGAACAAGAGGAATATAAGCTGGTAACAATGCAGGATTTTAAAACAACAGAAGAATTACAGCCACGAATGTCTCCACCAATCAAGCCACAGTTCACAAACCGCTCTGTTCACAGTCGTGAACATTTATGTGCCGAAGACTTTGAAGTCCTTTATCTGGTGATCACCTGACCTTAGGGTCCTCACTTTATGATGGGAGACCAAATGTGAAATAGAGTCAGAATCTCTTCTTTTTCTGAGTCTGTATTTGAATAAGTAAATAAAAAAACTAAAGACGTAAAATGGATACGGCTGAAAGATTTTGAGAAAACAAATTGCAGAGGCCGAACATAGCAAACCTTTCTTCTTTTAGAGCCGCTCCATTAAGCTGTATCACTGCTGACCACACGATTGCTACTATAATTACTATAACTGTGGTAACGTATGAGTACGACCTGGCATCTCTTGTAAAACCACTTTCTGCCAGTAGAGGTGCACTTGTGGCGTCTCCAGGCACTCCAGGCACTGACACAAGGTGTGAGGTGCTACTATACTTTATATTGGTTTTACCAAGTATCCTTAGTCATTAGTTACTTTGGATAGTTTCATAAAAGGATTTAAAAAAAGGCATAAATAACTGATAATATTTTTTTTCTGTACTAAGTAAAATGATGGCTTGATAACCTCCTCTCTCTTTTGTCAATTTCAATAGTCAAAATTAATCATTTTAGCTGGTGACAGAAAATACGTTTCCTTTACAGATGAGTAAAATCATTTTGTGACAGTTTTTATTTTGAGATCGATCTGGCAGAATGGAAAAACTTGTAAGTTAGTACCCTTATTATGCTTTTTTGAGTTTTCTATAACATTCACCCTGTAATATAATCTTGTTTTTACACATGAAGTGTTTTTGAAGTTACAAAAGCAAAAGTCCACTCAAATATTTTTCTGACACAGAGTGCAGCGCCAGAAATGCCTCATTTGTTCTCCAGGCTCCATTTCTTTTACTTACCAACACATGTCAGCATAATCACTGCCAACTGTGTAGTGTCACACACTTCAGCCCAAAATGAGCAGCTACTCCACACATTACCATGTCTGGCAAATCTGCAGGCACTTCTGAGGGGCTGACACTCGAAAGGACGGGAGCGAAGGTGGCTGAGGTGCTGCGGCAATATCCAGAGTGGGAAAAGTCTTGTTTTAATGTTAAAACGTGTAACCCTTCTAGTCAAGAGCCTGGTTATCTTTCTTGACCACTCAACCGGTTGCAGGGCACTACCAGACCCCTTTTTTACCCAAGCAGTACAGTATGGTGCCCAATTATTCCCCAACCCATCACCAAAAATTGTGAACCCATACCAAAATAAGAACATATTTAGTTTGGGCACCCTTCTGTGCAGGCACCAAATCAGTGGTACGGTACAGTTGTAAGTAGATCTAGAAACACTGCAATCAGTTGATTGGTCGACAGTGCATAATGATGTCATACTTTTCTTTCTTGGCAAGAAGAATAGTATGATGTGCTGGATGTCACGTGTTATGTGTTATGGGGATTACTGTTCCAGAGTCTCCCATAGTGACCCGAACTGAGCGTGGTTTGTGTTATACATCAACAGCGACGCTTAACAATAGCTACGAGGTGATACTGGCTCACAGAGCTACATTGACATCATGACACAGGTGACTTTGAGGATGTGAGAAAATATTGATGAAGAAGTAAAACAAAGAAAATGAAAGAGTAAACTGTGCAGGACGGATGGACAACCCGAACACAACGCCGCAGGTCTTGGCTGTCTGCAGTACCACGCCAGCATTTCTGTCACTTCTAAAAATACTTTAGGGGAAATAAATACATTTAGCATTTTTGTTATACTTTCTCTGCATAGCTGGAATGTGAAGCGCATTATGGGGAAGTAAATAAATCATTAGAATGGCTTGATGACGCAAGATGCATCCGAAAAAGCACATAAACAGACAGAGACTAGAGGGAAAACCGGGAGAGGGGAGAGAACATATAGGTTCTTGTAGAGGTAGGATCTGAGTTCATCAGAGGGTGAGCTGAATTCATGCACGTCCACAGGGACTCGGTGCATCTGTTGCTTTTTACCCCTCAGCATACCGTTAGTGCTCTGGCTATTTTGGATACATGAGATTTCAAGCTAAGCCTCGCCTTCTGTCTGAACGCACCTACATGTACTCACAGCACATTGTGATGATATAAAAGTTTCCCAAGTCAAACCTAAATTTGTGAAAGGCAAAATCTGCAAACTCTTCCTCCGAGTCACACTTCAGTGTCAGCTTGTTTGGGGGCAAATAAAATATCTTGGTAGTTAGCATAAGTGGAGTAGTGCTTAGGGAACAGCATGTAAACAGCAATGTGACAGCCTCCGAGCGAGAGCTGTGCAGATGTCTGTGCCTTACCAAGGCAAAGTACTCCAAGGGACCGATGAGTGATACAAATATGGAAGGGGGTTTTCTTGCATAACACTTAATAACCTAACTTTGAGACTGTAAAATACAAATCTGCTCAGATAATCTACTGAATAAAAGTGTATATTTATCTTGAATTCATTCATAAGAGCATCTCTGTTGGCTCTCTGGGCTGTGTCTTCAATCAGGACTGCAGTTGGGGGGGTGGGGGTGAGGGGATGATGCTCTAAAGCTGGGACATTCTCCTCTTTCACAGCAAAGTTGCTTTTAAAAATTCATCACTCCTGACAAACCTCCCCTGGTCTTTGGAGTTACTGCAGTAGATTTTTAGCAACATGAGGTTTTTAGCGTCTGCGAGGTGACACGGCTGCACTCTGGCTCCTGGGGTGTTTACTTATTGTCGTCCGTGGCCTTTTGCAAACAGTCTTTGACAGGTTTTGATTTGACTTGAAGGCAAAAAAATGATGGCATTACTTTAATAACCATTTGTGGTCACACTGGCTTTGCTCCTGAGCATTTACTATAATGGCACTAATGTGTGGATGGTGTCCCTCTGGCTGCACTGCCTCATTAAATGGCTGGAAAAGAGTGACTGGCTGCAGGGTTGATGCATTATTGATGAGAGAGCCTGATTAATTGAAAATATCCTCCGCACCAAGGGAGGGTGTGTGCGTGCGTGCAATTGGAGTAAGTGGCTTCATTTTGTGTGAGCAACTTAATCAGTTGAAGCACAACACGGCTTTTTGATTTGTATTCTGCACAGGAGCTCACAAACATGGACATTGAGAATTATATTGTCATACAGGCAGATAGCCAACATTTGTGTTAAGAAACTCACAATATATTCATATTTTTTGATGCTTTGGTATCCCTGCACCTGTGATGCTGGGTGGGTGGTGTAAATAAAACATAAACCTGTCAAGAGATGAGCCACAACCCCAAAAAGAATTAGTTAAGGGTTCTCACTTGCCAACAACACCAAAGAAGATTTTACAAGCCGTGTTTTCACACAAAGGCTGGCTGAGGAGAGCAAAATATTCGTCAAATGCGATAAAAGTTTTAGATCCGTTCAAACAGGCCTAAAACTGGACCTAAGACAAGGACTAGACCTGCCGAAGCTCAACTACAGTGGCTGCAACAGCATCGGGGTCCACATGGGTTCAGTCTATTCGTCCTTGAATGCTAACTAGTGTTATGAATGAATATGAGGTGGATTTTGTCTTTTGGTTTTATGGAAAGATTTTAAGGGATTTTAAACATAATTTGAATATTCTACATGTTATGACGATCACCATCAACCAGTTGAAACCTTTAAAGGTCTAAAATAAGTGTTCATTTTAGACCCTAACGTTGGCATTCTGTGATGACATTGCTGGTGTTTTGTGATGCTTATGTTCATATTTTATGTATATATTGTTATTTTTTTGCGTTTTGAATCTAGCGCTTTGCTCAAGGATTTCTTTCCCCTGTTCATAATTTAAAAAAAATAATAATAATTTGATCAAAGGCAAATAAAAAACAAAAACTAAGCCTCTCAGTAGTGAAAATGCTTACAGCCCATGTCCACAATGAATCTTTAAACTGTGACAATTTTGACTTATGAAAATTAATTTAATTTTTTTAGGATCATGAGCCAAAAAAGGCTCCGTATATTCAGTCCATGGCTCCATAATCTTTTGTGGCACATAAAAGGATGCATAAATACAATGTGTCTTCATAGGGCCATCTGGTATGCTTAAATCTCCAAGAGAAAAGTATGATTTAAGTGTAAAATCATGTAGTGTTTCCCATCTGTATAACTTTAACTGCAGGAATGAGCATCAGTCTCCCTTCAGCTGAAGTCATTCTGAAAAGTTTAACTCCATTGAGATCTGGAAGCTTCATAGGACATGGCATATGATTCCCATCATTCTGATGCTCATCAGCTCTGACACCCCTCCAGTTATCTCTAGTGTCCATTACTGACCGACAGACGATTGTAAAGGCCTGAGGATGCTTTCATGAAGTGTGTCAGTCATGCCCCTTAAATGTTCTCTCCATTCTGCTGTAACAACAAATCCATCAATCACAGCTATTTTATACAGTAACTGTCCAGGTATATTGGTGTCAGTGTAAAATTTAAACTTTTGTAGCGCAAGATATGTTGTTTCCATTCCTGACACTTTTTTAATACACTGCTGTTCCGTATTGTTTATTTCTCCAGAAGTTTGTCAGCGTGTGAACCAGTTTATCTCAACCATTTAATTAAAGATGTATTTCCTGAGTATCTCCGGTCCAGACCTCTTTAGTCTGTTGTCTTGTCTCCCATTCAGACATTTGGACAAAATGATATGTCCTCTAATCCTGGGCACAGTTACAGTCCCTCCATTATCGTCCAATCTTCCTTTCTTATCAAAGTCTGTTTTTTTTTTTTGCTCAAGTTCCATTTAGACACATCAAGCCTGCCGTCAGAAGTCTAACTAATGCCAGGAAAAATAAGCCCTGCTGGCAGCTGCCAATATAAAATGATTCAAATATGCAGTGCTGTGGAAAAAGTCTTGGGCAGAAATGCTGTAAGATTTGAGGACTTAAGAGTATATTATATTTAAAAATATACATTTGCTTTATTTTATCAAATAGAAATGCAAAGTTAGTAAAAAGAAGAAAAATCTAAACCAAACAGCATGAATTCTTCTTGTTAAGCTTGCACAAAGCTACAGGTTTTGTAGAAGACAAGTGAGGTATGTGATTAATCAGTTAAACCAAACAGGTGCTGATGATCATCAATTTCATATGAAGGTTGAAAGACAGTTATTCACTGAAATAGTAATAGCCCCATAAGACGCTTTAAAGTGAGAGGGAAACTGCCAAACTTTCTATGAAGGGGCGGTTGTGGAAGACTGGCCACAAATGGTCTTTTAATGATAGAATTGCAGCTAAAAAGCCGAACCACTCACAAGGTAAGTATGCATGACAACATAGGAACTGAGGTGTGGAAAAACAGAAGTAGGTCCTCTGGAGAGATAAGAGCAGATGAGTCATAATTAAAAATATTTGGCTTCAATAGAAGGTAGTTGGTTCACCAAAGGACTGGAGGGTGGTACAATAATGACTGACTGCAAGAAACAGCAGCGGATGGTGTCTGTGTCATGCATGTTTTAGGGCTGCATTTTTGCAAACGGAGTTAGGGATTTTGTCAGAATCAATGCAGCACTACATTTTTTTTCATGATAAAAGGTAGCTGCCAAACAAGTGTAATATTGGACTAAGTTGTTCATTCTCTGCGCTTTTATTGCAGCCCAGTGGGCTCAATAAATAAATGAAAAAATAAAATAAAAAGTGATTATGAGGAGGGACTAATCATGTACTAATCATACCATGAGTCTGTCTGAGGTTACATGAAGAGATGGAAGGATTTGAGGCCGGGTGCCTGCACAGAAAGATCTGTGGGTTGATGTTTGGAATGATTTACCTACTGATTCCTTCAAAAATAAAAAAAAATAAACAGTTACATTTTACATCTGTGGAAGCATTCTTATTTACAGCATTTCTTCACATCATCCTAAGATGTTTGCACAGTGAAGATCATTACTTATTCAGCTATAGATAACCACCCATACATCAAGGTTTTTTGATGTGTGAAATAAACCTGGCATGGCCCTGAGGCAAGATATGAAAAAGATGCTACATTTTCAACACCACCACTTTGTGTTAGGCTGCTGAAGATGGGCACATTTCAAACTGAAAAGAAAAAACAGATGGTTTTAAGAATAGGGTCCAACAAGATGTTGAGTGCCATTTCTGGGAGTGTTTGGCCCTTTGGCTGTGAGGGTAGCATTAATGAGTCCCGCGAGGTGAGGCTGCAGTCACTCGCTGTATATGTTAAAGGTTGGAGTCTGAAGCATTTCTCTGTGCAAATGCAGCCAGCAGTTTCATGTTTTTACTTGCCATGCAGACATTTCATGCCAACTCCTACACTGTCATGAATTCTCAGATAAAGTGATGTGCAAATGATACTGATAACACTTATAGAATACCCCCCCACCACCAAACAAAAATAAATAAATACATTAAAAAAAGCTCATGCTCAGGTTTAGACCTCCATCTAACTGGTCGAGGGAATACCAAGGCATTCCCAAGCCAGACCCAGCCCAGTGTTATCTTGGTGTGCCAGGTCTAAGAGCCTCCAGCCACTTAGGCATGTCCTACAGGGGCATCCAGAAGGCATCCAAACCAAATACCTGTACCACTCTAACTGGTGGAAAGTGTTGCCATCCTAGAGAGGAAACTCATTTCAGCTGCTTGTGTTTGTCATCTCATTCTTTCATTCCATCCCATAGATTAGGATTGGAACGCATTCAACACAGTAAATGCAGTAAACAGAGAGCCTTGCCTTTTGGCTCAACTCTCTCTTCACCACAACGGACTGGTACAGAGTCCACACTACTGCATATTTGCACAACCCACCTGTCAATCTCCTGCACCAGTTTATTCTTATTCATGACCCCGAGAAACTCAAACTCCTCCACTTGTCACCTCATCCCAATCCCAGAGGCTTACTGACCATGAACCATTTCTGTCTGTGACATCAAGGGTTCACCATCCCAGATGATCCTAGGAGCTACGCCGTTGGGGTTCTGATAGACAGGCCAGACCAAAAGGCATGTTCTAAGATTTATAAGCTGAAGAAAGAAAGGATGACAGTGTCTGTTGCCCAGGTGTGGGTTATTAGGGTCACACCCTGGAGCCAGGTCTAAGGGATGGGATCGTTTAAGACAGCTTGGTGGCTGGGCCATCACCCATGGGACCATGTTGGACTTAGCACATCACCTGCAGGAGAGTTTTATACAATAAAGTTACCCTATCATGTCAAGAAACTGCTATATTGAGAAGTAAATGAACTCATCTGGAAACAAACATTAGGCAAAAATCCATGATAGCTCAGACTAAAATAACAGCCTTTCTGTTCCTTGGGGGCATTTACCAACCTCAAAACCCATTTGATGTAGTTCATAGACCACATATCTGCTTCAGCCAAAATGCTCCACACTGTCTGATTTTATTGAAGTAAGAGAGATGTCTGTTTTTAAAATAATGTAAGTACGTTAGTATTTGTATGGCACCTTTCAAGATAAAAATCACAAAGTGCTTCATAATAAAACACAGGACAAATCGTAAAATAAAAGAAATAAAAACTAAGCAAAAGCAAGTTTAAAAAGATGCATTTTTAGCTGCTTTTTAAAAGAGATTGCAGAGTCTACAGATCTCAGGCTGAGAGGAAGGGAATTCCAAAGGGAGGGAGCCACTGCGGCAAAGGCTCTGTCACCTTTAGTTTTTAGTCGTGTTTTCTTTATGAGGAGCAGACCCTGGTCACGTGATCTCAGGGACCTGCTGGGGACGTATGGCTGCAGAAGGTAGTGCCTGATCATTTAAAGCTCTGTATATTATAACCAAAATTTTAAAATGCAGTCTGTAGTGAATGGGTAGCCAGTGCAGCTGGATTAGTTAGGGGGTGACATGTGAACACTTGGGAGATTTTGTAATAAGCCTTGCAGCAGCGTTCTGGACAACCTGAAGACGTTCTAGTGGTTTTTTGCTTAAACGTGTGAAAATCCTGTTGCAGTAATCGAAGTAATTGAAGAAATGAAGGCATGAATGATCATCTCCATCTCAGATCATGACACAATTGGACCCAGCTTGGCAATATTTTTTAAACTGATCAAAACAAGAACAAACAACTGATTTAATGTGAGAACCCAAAAACAAAACAGGGTCAAGAGTTACCCCGAGGTTCCTCACTGAGGGTTTAATAAATGAGGCAAGTGGGCCAAGAGTCTCTGCTATCTTTGGGAGAAACCTGCTGGAGGCACAAACAAGGACTTCAGTTTTTGCATCATTTAGTTGAAGAAAATTATCATTTATCCAACTCTAGACAGAATCCAAACACCTAAGCAAAATCTGTATCTTAAAAACATCCTGAGGTTTAAAAGAAACGTAAAGCTGAATATCATCAGCATAGAAATGACGAGAAATGTCTTTAAAAGAGCCTAAAATATGCTGTAAAGGGTGCAGATATAAAATAACCAATAAAGGCAGAACAGACCCCTGGCAAGTTTGAGATTGTTCGATAGCTGCTGAAAAAAAAGGATCAAACCCAGGTTGTTTTTAAAAGTGGACGAATAACAACATTTTTGAAATAATCAGGGTCTTGAGTGGATATCAGGGAAGAATATTTTTCTTCAAGAACACAGGAGCCAATAAACTGGAAGAATTTTTGAAAAGGGACATAGGTAACATATCCAGAAAACTAAAAGATGCCAACTAATCTGACCAGCTCTGATAAAGAAACAGGTGAAGAATCTTCTAAAATTACAGGCCGAGCTGGACTAGGAACCGACAAAGAACCTCTCACAGTTCTGACTTTTTCAATAAAAAAGGAATCATCATTTGAAAGAATAGGAACAGCAGGAGAAGGAGGCGTAACAATAACACTAATGGTGTTAAATAGCCCTTTAAAATTACCTTGACTCTTCAAAATGAGATTTGAAAGCATGCAGCCATCGCATCTCTTCTTAAAAGAAACTAAAAGCTCCTTTAAGTGAAGCAGGTGAACATTTCTACAGGAGCATTTTACATAACAAATACTGTCATAGTGTCAAGGGGATGACTTAGGAACAGGAGCTAGTCTAGGTTTGATGGGGCAGACTTTATCTAAAAAATGGAAAGACAATAACCTTTAATAAGGTTTGTTAAAAGGTTGATATTTGATGTACACAAACACGCGATAAACCTTGCGATAAAATCCTTAAGTTGGAAGTGATTAGAGAGGTCTAACTCGTGAAGACCAACATTTACTTAAGCTCTCAGGCTTCTGCTTCCAAATTACACGTGCCCCCTGTACAGGGACCTCTGGTCATCAAGGGTTAATGGTTCAAGACAACTTAATTGAAGAAAATTTCATAAATAATCTTAGGGATTCTTGTGACAAATTGACGTTATCAGATTTTAGCTGCTTGAAAAAGAGGTTGAATTTGCTAAAATCCAATTGACGTTCATGCCATCCTTCCTCTGCAGTTTCCCTACCCACATCTTCTGCTGTTTCTAGTTGCTCCTACTTCAGTTTGTCCCACTCTCTTTAAGTATAGAAACAAACTCTCCAATAATAAAATGCTGTTCCGTTGCTTTTTGATCACTGCGTTGTGTAATTGTACTTTGTGGCTTCTAACAGGTGAATTCAGGACAAGAAGGTTTAAAAAGGCAAAGGCATTTTGTTGTTGACAAGAGTATTTCTCTCATATCGGATAGCGCTTCCACTCACATCATTGCAAGGATTTTGTGTATTCGCCTCTACGACGTCCTCTCAGCTGACTCTTTCTCTTCTGAAGACCTCTGATTATAGATAATAGCTTATTCCAGAGAAAATCAATCAGATTCCCTTTAAAGATTGTCGACGTGCGTGTTGTTTGCTTCTCGTAATGGTGTTTGCGCTGTTCACATTGTGGTCAGATCGAATGAGAATCGTGGTCTCAGATTGAAAACTCACTGAATTTAATTTGCTACTATCTGAGCAATGATCAGGCCTCAAGATAGAGGCCGTCAATACATATTCTCTTCTTGGCATTTGATTTATTTTATTTAAGAAAAAGAGGAACTTTTTTTTTTATCCATTTCAACAAAGCCTTGATGATGACATTCCTCTGAGATTCACATAATTGGAAAATAATAAGCTAGTATTATAAATTAAGATGATTTTAAGGTATTGTAACCTGAAGGGGCACAATTCACGAATCCATTTGAACGTTTGCTGCAGCGCTCCTTTGATAATACTTTCTTTTGCCTCACAGCCATCGCAGAAACATGAGGGACTGCAAATTAGATTTCTTGAGTTGGTGTCATCTTTGATTAAGTTTTCTCAGTCCCGGCTGATTTCAGTGCCAACATTTGGCAGATGCAATGTCAGAGGCAACCCAGTTAGTTGTGTTTTCTTTGCTTGCCGTTGCCAATTTGTGGAAGACTTTCATTAGGATTATTGGCAGGGATGCTGGCTTAATATTTGATGTTAAAATTAAGAAAAAAAGCAAAGGAGGTCATTTGCTCTTTCAAGAACCATCTCATTAGCTGAAATCAATGTTTTGCAAGTCATGGATGAGAAACATGTTGAATTATCAATATCACTTGACAGACAGAAACTAGATTTTATTCAGCTGCATTTCATGACAAGTCAAAAGTGGCTTGAAAAGTGGTGATGAAATGAATTGTTGAATTTATTTTTACACTGCACTTATGCTCTTAAGATGCTTTCACATGGTTAAGCTTTACAGACACTTATAGTGAGTACTGTCCACTTGAGTAATGTCAGTGAGTTTAAGAAAGAAGCTTTTAAATGCCTACATTTATAATTCATGGTCTTCTTTATTTTCAGATTTGGCTACAGTACAGTAAAAAAAAAAGAAAAAAAGAAAAAAAAAAGAGCAACAATTTGGAGAGGCTACGTTTGAGGCTACTATGATTCATAGAAAATTAACCAACATATATTTTTTGGAAAAACCAACTCAAGATGTAGCGCTCAGAAAGCAAATCCAAAACTCTGCCTCATGTAATATGTCCAAGTGTCATGGCTTTGGATGATTTATGTCCACGTTTCACGCTGTAATTTACAATTGATGAGGATGGACCACGTGCCCAGCAGCGCACATGGTTGGTGTCCAAAGCGTGAGTCAAAATATTTTGTATCAGCAAGGTTTTAAAGGGATTTCAAAGAAATACATCAAACAGAATCATAGCCTCTTTGATAACACTGCTCATAAACCGTCAACACTTAGAGCAGTACAAGGCTCTTTTTACAGGTTAAATTAGCCTTTTCTGTTTCATTTGAAGGAATATTTGATTATTATGATACACCATCATCTTCTTATCTTCTTTTGGAATTGCGAGGAAACCAACAGTGTAATAAAAGCAAATAACCTCCTCGCCTCCAGGGGGAGCCTATGAGCGATAAAAACAAATTGTAAAAGCTTCTTCGGCTTTACTTTAATTAGGCAGCTTCAACTTACCTTTAGACTAAAAAGTATTTCCAGAAAATGATTCTGGTACTTATGTGCCGCATCAGGTTAACATATACAAAACTACAAATGAAAGCACTGATACGCATGTGGTTTGTTGAGTGACAGCTGCGTTTTAGTCTACGATGTTAACAGCTTGCTGACATCAGACACTTATTATGGTCAGTGAATTTGATATCTGAGCTGTAAATTAAAAACTAAGAAGCTATTTTAAAGATAATACAAGTTGTGGTGCTGTTTACTGAACTACCTGACGGCGACTGGCTCTGGTTGGCCTTGGAGGGCCTGGAGGGGAACTCCACCAAAAGACAGGGGCCACGCTGGCAGTCGAATCGGCCCTCTGCCGGCTGTTACGGTTGCCGACCGGCTGGCTTGTGGCCCGGAGCCGAGCCTTCAGCTTTGCTTCAGATCTGGATTGGCACTTATAGTATTTATGACAAAATAGGCCATTGTTAGGAGTATCTATTGACAGACTAAAGCAACATCGGTAGCTGACTTACACAAATTTATGACAACATAGTTGCAGCCTTTACAAATTGCTCTTTTGATGGTATTTTTTATTTTTTATGCATACAAAGTTAGACTTAGCTTAGTTAGTCTGTATGGGAACACTTTGCTACGAATGTAAAAACTGCTTCAGTTCATGTCGTTTGGGTTCCCTTTGAAAGTTCACACTCCCTACCATCTAATAATAGACCTAGGGATGTTTTAAGTTGAGCTTTCCTTTAAGTGTACAGTAGAAGTAAAATCTGTGGTTAAGAAAGTGAAGTCCTGGTTGCTCTAAAATAGTCTTTATCGTGGAACAGGACTATGATATGCTGTTGATTTCCTCCTCCTGGGCGTTATATCTGACGAATAAAAAGTTGAGTGACGTGAACAGAGCTTTGCGTGAAAGAATGAATCACTCCGATGATTTTCCACAGGAATGTAGCTGCTTAGTAAATCCTATACGGACACACGTTGAAAAATGCCTTTTCATTTTGATGCTTTTAAAAAACATGAACCATGTTATAAAATTATGTTTTTTTTTTTTTTACAAACACCAGCTGTAAAAGTGTTTTAGGTGCTGCTCAACTTAAGCAATTTTGAGGGTGATAGTTCAATCCAGACTCTCCAAATGTGTAATAAATATATTTTCCATTTGAAAAAGAAAGAAGACTTTATTTCTGTTCACAGGTTTTACATATCAGAACATAATAAATAGTCATCTGGTCTTTAGCGGGTCTGTAAATGAGGTAAAAACTCCCTCAGATGTGTTCTCAGCAGGAAGCTGTTAGTTAAATGTCTTTTTTATAGTCAATCTGCTGTGAAGGGGGGGGGCGTAGCGTGATATTTAACTTTACATTTTGTGTGAGCACTTTCTCAGAGAAGCTATAAACATAATGAAAGCTTTTTGTGTTGGGGGCATTTTACAAAGATAAAGAAGTGTGATGGTAAGTGACAGTTAGTGGCATTTATCTGTAAGAGGCTTCTTTTTATTCTTCCACCCTTAAACTCGTCCTGATTCCAGGTGCAGAGCTAAAGAGGGAGATCAAAGCAGATCCTCTCATCTCTCACCGTTTCTTGCTGACGTATATAGGCCACATGTTGCCACTGCTTCTGCTTTCATGGCGCTCCAGTTTTATGGCTCCACAGAGATAAGAAATTGGCAGCTAAAATTGTGGATGATTGCGCTTTCATCGTAAGATGAGTCGAAGCGTCAACAACATCCCATTCTTCCTCCCATTATCGAAGTTGTCTTCATGTTCAAAAGGTGCATAGTTATGAATCATAATCGCAAAGTGCACAATCAAGTCAGTTTCTAAAAAGACAATTACATTTCAGTCAGTCAATTTCCTCTAACCCGCCCAAACATGCTTCAGCCTGCATTACTGCAGTAATCAGGCCGATGAAGCTGGCTGGTGAGACGTTTTCGGCGTCTAGGCACTGCTGACAATATGAACCTTTCAAGAGCTGGACGGAGTTCATTGTTACGTTGATTGCTTTTTTTTCTCGGAGCAGAATCGCAAAGACTCGAGATCAAATCAGTGGTTTCTATATCAGATTCCCCGCTGAGTTAATGACAGTTGTGCTGTGGAGCAGAGTTATCAAATTTAGCTCTATTTTGTTGTTCTTTGTCTACAACTTATTGTGTAATCATGAACACCACAAAGTTTAGATTAAATTGCAGAAAGTATTTCTGTAGGTACTTTGAGGGGGGAAAATACCTGAAGGACACAAGAAAAAGAAAAAAAAAGAACCATACAGGCAGAACTTCTGACTAATAGTTTTGAATTTTTAATAGCTTTTATTTGAATTCTGTTTTTCAGTTTGTTTGATTATTTTAGTTTAGCTTTAGTTAGTTTAACAGGCGCATCAGTCGTTTAAGTTTAGTTTCAGTTTTGAAAAAATGGTTAGTTTTAGTTTCGTTTTAGTTTTTTGAGGTATTGACTTAATGATGGACAGAGAAAATCGATAGAGTTATTAGAATAAAATTTAAAGATTAGTAATTAAAAGGATGAAGCCTCAAACATCAAAAGCAAAGCACGAAACAAAAACAGAAACAAAGTTAATTTTACCTTCAATTCCATTTCATTTCACTTAGTTTTGCATTTAGTTTTTATTTAGTTTTAGAAAAATATTTACTTTAAATTTTTTCATGCTTAGTTTCAGTTTAAGTCTTAGTCTTAGATGTTGCACAAACTCCTTTTAATAGAGGCGAAAGGAGCGATCATCGCCTCCGCTCCCCCACAACCGGATCAATACTTAGACATTTATGACACCATGAACTCTGCTTTTGACTTTAATAAACACTTTTTGTATACATAAAAAGTTAAAGCTACTCCCGTTTTTCAGTGAAGACCAAATCCCCAATATCATTTGAGTGGAATTAAACCTTTTGAGTCCTTTTAGAGTTTTAAAACAGCAGTTTACTTTGACTCAAATCAATTGTGCCAAGTCCTAAAATTGATTGCCATTTTCCTGAAGAGACATAATCTGTTTTCACTCAAATCTGTTTGGTTCCTAACGAAAGACTACATTCCTTACCATCTGAAAACAGGTAAAAAGGTTGATTTTACTCCAGCAAACACGTTTTGGAAATGTACTACAGTAATTTGTATATGTGTCAGCTGTAAAAAAAGCCCCTTGGTGCAGGCCGGGGGCAAGGTTCTGAAGGTCCTTGTGGACTTTGGAGTATTTGCATGGAGGCAGGGGCGTCCGGGCCCTTGGTAGCGATGCTCGAGGTTTGGCTCGGGTGCCTCCCGTTGCTCTTCGTCACTGCTGGGATGTCTCCACTGCTCGGCAGGGGTCTGGGGCGCCTGCCCAACCAGCACCAGCAGGGGTGCTTCCGTTGTGGGGTGGGGGTGGGGTCTCGGCAGCTGGCGGAGGGAGGTGGGTGTTGCTTGGGCTGGCTCATGGGTGTTGCTGTCAGGGGTGTGGGTGCTTGTGTTGGTGTGGTGTCTTGTACATGCCAACCAGGTCGGGGGCCTCCTGGTTCTGCTCTCACACTGTCATTGTGGGGGGCTGGTGGGTGGGACTGGGCTTAATAAACCTATTTTTAACCTTAACTGATGCAGTGAGAAGTTTCTCATTCCTTAAACAACCATGGTATAATATGCGTCCTATAGTTCTGGAAAACATGCATCCGTTTCCTTTTTATTCTTTTTTTTTATGAAGGGTCAAGTTATTGATATGCTGCTACCAAAAAAAAAAGATCTAAGGAGATAGCTGAAAGCCATAAAAAACTTGGTTCAGAACTGTTCATTATGCTTTTAAAATCTGGAAGTATAGCTGTGAATTATCATCTTCAAGGCAGGAATATGATCAAAAAATAATCATGATCAGAGATTACTCATCAAAGGAAATCAACAGCAGAACTTGTGGCAATGTTTAATGGTGAAAGCAAGGATTTTCATACGGACAGTGAAGAAAACACACTGTACTCGGACTAAAGAGCTGAGTCTGCTTAAGAAAAATACTTATTAGTAAGGCTGATTAAAATAGTAATAATATAAAAAGCATCATCAGGGGTGTTGGATATCACACTTGGTGAAGCAGTTATGTGGAGGCTACTGTCCTCATGCATGCGGCCCAAAACCTTTAAGGAAGAAGAAAATGTTTGTTTATATAGCAAAAACATCTGGCTCTGGCAAAATACCAAATAAAAGCATGCCAGACCCAAATTATCATGCGATTTGAGCCTCTGACCTTCTGATTAGACTCTACCTCCTGAGCCTCTGCGCATCACAGAAAGGACATCTCTTAAGACATACCGTCAGGAGTAGTTGATCTGCATAAGCCTGGAAAGGGATACAAAGCAGCGTGTTCATGCATCTATCTGTCCACAATTTAACAAACTGTCAGTAAATGGAAACGGTTTAATACTGGGGCTACTCGATCTAGAACTTGGGTGTCCAGCCAAGATGAACCAGCTAAAGAAGAACCCATAAGGAACAGCTAAAGGCTCGAAGACATCAATGGAACTGGGAAACTTCTCCTTTCATGATTCCAATACACACAAATCATTGATTAAGCTCTGTGTCCATGACAGAACACAGAAAGAGCACAATAAAGCAACAACAAAACATCATAGCAGATACAAAATTTGGCGGAGGGAGCATCGTGATTTGGGTATGCGTTGCTGCCGCGCTGAGAGGAAAATGAACTCCAAAATTTACCAAAATGTCCCACAGGATAAAATGGAGGTGTCTGTCCACCATATGAAGATTACCAGAAGAACCTGAAGAAAGTTGTTTACACCAGGGATGCATGTGTCTGAGCTGCAGCGGTTCTGTAATGAGGGTTGGTTAAACATTTCCTACGAACATCATTAACATGACTGACGCTTGCTTGAGTCGTTGCTGCCAAAACGAGGTCCAGCCAGCTATTATCTTCAAGAGTTCATTTAGTTTTTCCTTAAAAACTGTGAATGTGTATGATATATTGAATATAGCCTAAAAATGGTTGATTGATGGTGATTTTTTTTTTTTAATTTAGTAAAAACACTAAAATAATATATTGATGACATATAAAAAGCTTTGAATGAATTCTTTGCACTACTTTCCCACGAGAGGAAGCACAAGCTTGGCTCCCACTCAGTTCAGCAGAGGACGTTAACTCACTCCTAGACAATATAATGTCCAGCGGGGCTTACTAAAATTACCCATTAAACCTCTCCTTTAGAACAGATAGGTGCTGTTAAATAATTCACTGTGATGCATTTTGTAGGTGTGTGGCTATGTTCTTGAAATAAAATAATTTACTGTGCACATCCCTGGCCACCTAATCTGTAATTACTTCTGAACCCAGGTCCTCTAATGTTTTAATCAGGCCATGATATTGAACTGGTCGAGTTGTAATTAAAAAATGAAGAGGATTTAGAAACTGCCATATATGAGGGGCGTGATTGCCGGGGCTGTCAAATGCAGGAAAAATGACTCCAACTCCACCAGATTCCTCATTTGCAATGTAGATTACATTGTGAAGCAAAACAATGGGATTATTGAAATCAAAATCGGACCCAATGAATAAAACATAATAAGCTTAGAAAATAGGGCAAATAAATGTTCATGAATTTAAAAAAAAAAAGAAGTTTATCCCTTTGGCATGCTCTAAATATGAGAAATGAGAAAGCTGTGCAAGCAGGTTAACTCCAGGATGCCTTGCATTTTAATGGCCCTCTGCTTTCCAGAGAACTGTCTTGTTGTGTGCAGCTACTCTTTTACCCTCTCTCTCCTGGTGAAGACTTATTATCTTGCAACCTTTTGACTCTCTTTCCGCAGTAAAACCAACAACAGGAACAAGGACACATGGGAGAGAAGCTCGCTATTTACAGAGGCAGCGCCGCTGGGATCGGCCCCAGAATCCCTGATGCTCAGCGTGAAGTTTGTCACCTAGGTGGTTGCTCAGGTGACAGCGAAGCAGAAAAACCTTCAGAGAACTCACGGGAGTCATGTCCAGGCATCTTTACAGAGCTTTAGTCCTACTTCTTGGCCTTTCTAAGTTTTGATCATTGCTGTGAAAGTGATAAATTAGTCACGGGGCAACAGTGTTGGCTCTTTATTTGCACACCGAGCCGTGACTGAGCTCAAGAATACTTGATCTGTAGGTGAGGTGCTTGAGGAAGAGCCGCCGACGCTTCGAGCATGAAAGGCTATGTAATAGAAACACTTGCCAACTCATCGTGTAGAGGTTGATGTCAATGTCAAAAGTGAGATCCTGTGACAGACATGATTAAATATTTAATGCTGTTGATAGTGCAACTCGAGAGTCTTCCTGTGCTACCGGGATACAGTCGCATTAAAGAGGTCTTGTGGACAAGAGCTGTTAATTTTCACGTCTAATATCTTCTCACGGAGAGAACAAAAAGGCTTCCTGTGGACAAACTCAGATTTTGCACAGGTTTTGCAAACCAGTCCTCAACAATAATCATTATAAGCAACATAAATTAGTTCGATCATGTTTAAATATCAGTTTCAGATTTATTTGAGGGAATATTTGCCCCCAGCTCCCGTGGCCTCCTATTCCAACCATCAGCAAAAAAAAAAACCCACAACACGTAATTTTGAGCTCCTGTCTTGGATGTTTTTGGAACAGCTATGAATTGTTTAATAGTTCCATGTCACACATCAACAAGGATGAACTCGCTCACAAAGCTACAGAGGACATCATGGAAAAGATTAAAGCTTGTGCTTCCTTCAGGCCATATTTGGACATTTTTATGATTTGGTTATTATTTGGCTGTGTTACCACTTATGGTCTGCGTTTATGTGATGTTATACTCTACTGACACTTTTTGCACCTTCTAGGGACCCTTGAAGCCAAAAAAAAAGTACATCTACAAAAATTGCTATAAAATCATCATGCATTAATATTTGTTTCTGCATTAATCTCTTAAACCTTCAGCTCTGCTTAAAGCTACCAAATATTCAATCATTTTCAAAATTTTAATCCTTTAAATGTCAATTTGAAAACAGTATGCTACTTGTTTTATTAAAATAAAAAATCACATAATATGAGCAACTGCAGGAACGCTTGAATTTTCCAGAGTCTGTTCTGCATTTTGGCTGTTCAGGTCTTGGGTGGGTGGCTCAAGTCCGCACTTAAAAATGGTTTAAACTCTAACATTATAGAGGTGCGGAAGGTCAGATAGGGTTATTCAAGCAACTTTACTGCACTCCTTCACAATTCTCTGCAGTCTTTTCCTATTTTGTGATTGGAAGTTATCCAAAAAAAATGTAAAAAGTAAGAACTAATTCAATAAAAAGTCCTTTTAAAAGTCAGACTGACATCAAAAGAGTGGCATTTGCCACCAGAAAAGTATGCTCTGGTTAGTTTTCTTACAGACTACGTTGACATGAGGATCAATGATCAGCGTGTTCTCCAATACGGTCCTGAAAACAAGTTTCGTTCTACCTCAACAGCCTGGTCATGGGTAATTATAAGAGACGAGACTGGCGGGTTTTTCCCAAAGTTCATTATCATCTCCTTCTATCTTGGCCACGTTCATGGTGAGGAATGATAATTGAGTGAGATATATGACTTTTGAAAGTTGGGTGCCATTTGCACAAAGATAATGATTTTTCTGCCACTATTTTGCACGAAACTGGACTAACACTGAGATTTTTTTTCTTGAAAAGATGTTTTTACCCAACTGTTTCTACCCTTTTGTGCCGACTGGTTGACAGTAGTCCATGACAGACAGATGGCTGGTCCAATCACCTGCCAAATAGTGGCTGCCTTTTTCATGCAATTTCCAAAAACAAATTTCCAAATGGTTGTTTGCAACTAATTAAGCATCTGGCATTTTTGTGAAACTTACGCTGTCATTTCTCTGGCATACAAATGGCTGAAATGTTTTAAACCAAAGGTAGTGGGACAAATGGTAAAATATCACTAGTTGGTTGACTTGTTCTTTCTGTTCTTTCGTAAAAATGAGATTTGGAGCAGAGGTCCTTTCCACAATGATGCCTTGGAATTTCTCATTTAAACTGATCAGACACTTTTCAGTTGCAATAAATACCAGACTGGATGTTTTTTTAATTGCCTTACAAAACCTTTTAATTGGCTTTTTTAAAGTATTATTATGAATCAGAGTAGTTGGGAACTGAGAATCAAATAAGAAACTCAAAGCAATCATTACATTTTTACATTCCTCTGTTTAATACTGTAATAATTTATGTGCTTTAAATTTCAAAGCTACAATCAACTGCCAGTTTATAATTTTATTTCCTTGCTTGAAACGCTCTCCTTTGGTGTCTGTCTCCGTCCAAATATTTCTGGCGGAGTAGCATTTTTTTATTTTGTTGTTTAACTGCTGAAATACGATATATTTATAATTTGTTTTGGCTGATGAGTCATTAATCAATAATACAGCAGAAAATCATCAAGAGTGGATTAAAGAAATGAGTAAAAAGTAGAAAACTTAAGGGAGATAAGCTGGGAGAGGTAATGGAGACGTCCCCTTGGGAAGAGCTGGCCTGGAAGCCAAACCACCTCCACAAATTGGATTAATATTGCATGGTTGCTTGTGCAGGCCTCCACCCCTTTGAAGGAGCCCTGATTACCTCATTTGATCTTTCATGTCATTCAAAGTGAGATAAGTTATTAGAAATGGGAAAAAAAAAAACAACAGGTTTTTTTTTCTGAGTTTTTTCCTCTCTTGAAAAACCTTCGCTATAAAAACCTCTCAAAAGACTCCAGTGAAAGGGAATTAACAAGGAGCATGTGACAGGGAGCGTTTATCTCTTATTTATCTCGCCTTTAAAGCAGCCCTTGACAGATGCTCTTCATGCTCTTGAGACATGGTGTGGTAAATGCAGTGAGGTTGCGACACACTTTCTTTTTTTTTTGTCAGACTGTAATTGCCAGGTAATTTATGTGAATAACCGGTTTTCAAGGGTTTGTGTGCTGACACAGTTCCAGGAGGAGCTGCAGCCGTGTGAGGCGGCATGTTTCTGCACGTACGCTGCTGAACGCGACGCCCTCTCAACCCTCAGAGGTCTGACTATTGACACATGTTTGGATTTAATGGAACGACATTTGCAGACATCCAAAAGATCTCACGCCAATGTCAAACTGGCTGTTGAAGGCTTTTGTTTCCGTTTTTTCCGTGTTTATAAGCTGTCAGTCCACAGGGAGAATATGTGTGTGGGTGAATGCAAGAGAGCCGACTGCCCAGAAACAACAACAGACACGAGGTTGAGGTGTTATTTCCACACTGTGTACATCTGTCTCTTTGCTTCAGCAGACTCTGCTCTTTCCCATCTCCTGACCTCCCTGGTTTTATTAGCATCTATGGCATAAAGAGATCCAGCTGAGTCTGGGAAGGAGCAAGCACCAGCGGTTAACCTTCCCATTTGTCATATTCTGACTCCGTCTGTGCAACTGCAACTTTTGATGAATGACACAATGAATGACACCGTTCCCCTTTCCCCTTTCTCGTTTCTCCGTCACACACAGCAACCCAACCGTTAGATCAGGGATGGGAAATTCCCGGTCTTCCAGGGCCTGGACACGGCCCTGGAAGACGGGGAACAGACGGGGACACATCTAAACATGCTGGACAGGGTCCTCGAGGACCCTCCCCTGCGTTAGAGCATGTGTGTGACTTGGGAATGGGTTTGGTTTCGCCAGGCTGGATGAGCCTGCAATTATCCTGATCAGTGTTGATTTGGAGGACAGGAGCAGTTATTTGATAGGATGCCCAAATAAATAAATAAATAAATAAATAAATAAATAAATAAATAAATAAATAAATAAATAAATAAATAAATAAATAAATAAATAAATAAATAAATACTACAGCTTGAGACAGAGGGGTTCCTGGTTTCTCTTGTGAAGAACTTTGATGTAACTTGATTTCAAGCTGCATCTCGATGGTTCAGGCTTATCTGAGCTGAGCGATTACGGTCTCAGGTGTCAAATGTGAAGCAGAAGAGTTTAGGTCAGGCTTTCAAAAATGAATCTGCTTTTGTAGATATAGTTTGAAAAAGTGGCTTTTACGGGTAAACAAATCAATGAAAATGAGCGAGTCAATAAAACAGTTGTTCAGGGATTAAAGTCTGGTCCAGATCTCCGCAGCTGCTTAATCCCATCTCTGCTTTCATTGACTCCAGATGTGGAAGAAAACATCTGGTAAATATTCATGAAACCTTCACTTCCGAACGTTCAACTGAGAAATTTGGGGAATTTTCCAATTTGGAAAGTTTCCATAGGAATTGAAAAAGAAAAACATAAAAACTTATATCCAGTTAGACCAAGCTTAATACGTGCCGTTGGCCTTATAAATGTACTTGCAGTTTTTATGTTTCTGCACATTGAAATGGTCGGCTTATTTTACTAGTGTGATGCTGATTTTTGGTTAGAATAAAAGATGAGAGTCCAGATGCAGGAGGGATTTATTTTGTTGGAGTCATTCTGCATGAAGGATCTAAAATGTCAGTTACCGACAAAGAGAGCTTGTTTGACAGGGGCCGTACTCATTAAAACGAATCCTCCATCTAACGATTCCTTCGCTATGACACACATCTCTGCAGGTTCATACATGTGGCTGTTGAGCTTGATCCTGCTGGACAGCTGAGTAATTCTTCCGTTCAGTGCAAAATCTCCAGCTGACTTCATTTCTGTAACCGACTGACTTAGCTCTTACCGTGTGTGTGTGTGTGTGTGTGTGTGTGTGTGTGTGTGTGTGTGTGTGTGTGTGAAGGTTTATTGTACTGCCGCAAATCATAAAGAGGGAGCCCTCAAATGACATTCAAAGGGATTACAGCTGAATGCTCATGAGGGTAACATCAGTTGCTTATTCAGGCACTTTTTGCAGTAATAATGACTCGTTTGGTGATGAATTAGGAAGTGACAGTTAAAAGGATACAGCATCCATTACCACGCTCACGTTCACAGATTTATGACCCTTTCCCCAAATCTCTGAGCCTGTGAAAACTAACAAGTCTTTCATTTCAGTGTAGCTTCAAGATAAAGGCAACTGTGCTAATCTTAAAAGAAAAAAAAAATACAAGTGGATGAAGCAATTTATCTACACGAAGAAAAGTGCACATTGACATTTCTGCGGATGTGCCACAAGCTTATTAAACCAAAACAGTGATCAGACTCCGGAGATGTCAGCTTTGCCTCTGCTGCTCGACTATCACCTCTTTCATTATCGCAGACTTTTTCCAACCACAAGTTACAGCTTCTGCCTTTCACAGTAATGACACGACAGGAAGGTGGTGTCACAGCGGTACGAGACGCTTGAAGAAGGTTTCTGCACGACACAACAGACCCCTTTGCCCTACAGTTCGGCTTGAACGGTACGGTAAATGCGAATGGGCTGCTGAAAAGCAAATACAGGCTTTTAAGTCTCAGTGGGAATTGGGCTTCATTAAGAAAGGAAGGATTTACATAATTTGATATAGTGCATGTAGAAGTTCAAAAAGACATACAGGGATTTCTTGATTCATAATGGGCTTAACCTTAAAATGTTCTTGAAATGGGAACAAATATGATTTTTGATGTTAGCTGACGTGCTGCTCGGCCAGGAATGCAAATGAAGGAGGGATGTGGACGGAGATGCCTTGAAATTACATCATATGTACGTCAGTGAATATTATGTAAAGTGTACAGAATGTTTTCTTTTGTATTCTATATGCAAATACGTTATTAATACAGAGACATGTCCTAAAAAAGTTGGTCAAAGTTATTGTTCTTATAAACTAAGTACACAGTTAAGAGATGACTTCATGTCCAGGATCCTTCTGGCCTCACAGCTGGTTTGAATCCCAAGGTGGGTCTTCTAGGTGGAGTTTGAATCTTCGCTTTGTGCTTTTGTGGGTTTTTTCCCTCCCACTGTCCTAACAAATGCATGCAAGACTCACTGGTTATTCGAAATTACCCACAAGACAGTGTGTGTGTGGTTGTCTGCCTGTATGTGACCCTGCGGTGGACTGGCGACCTGTCCAGAGTGCATTCCTGACTTTGGAACAAAAGAGCTGGGATAAGCTCCGGCAGATCCCCAGGACCTTGAAAAGGGAATAAGTTGGTCTTTTAATTTTAATATTTTAATTTTGTTAAACTTCTTTTCTGAAATAGGCCTCCAGTCAGGTTTCAAGCTCTTGGTGTCAAATATTCCAGAGTCCAAGTGACAGACTCAAGTCGCCATCGCTGACATAAATAACCAAATAAAAAGTAAAATGGGCCGTAAATGTTAAGCCATGTTATTTATTTGATAAGAAAGTCAACTGACATCAGAGACCTTTGCATGGAGATCCCGTCTCTTTCTCCCCCACTCTTAAATTGTGGGAAGGAAAAACCCCTAATCTCTCATAAAATGTTATATTGGTATATATTTATTCATTATTTATTTTCAAATTATACACCACAAGTCAATGCAAAATAAATGTATCCACATTTAGGCATGCTCCTGCATAGAAATGTCACTTTAGAAAACGTCTTAGAATATGATTTTCATTGATCACAAAGCATCCGTGCTATTAAAAAAGCCTAAAAAAGTTAATTTTGTTAACAACAGATTATATATGTTAATATCAAGTGTAGGGCATCAAAAGACTGAAAGAATTGGAAACACATTCATGGCTACTTTATACACACCATCTTGGGGTCATAAATTGTTTAAAAGTAAAAAGTGAAAATTACAGATTTTAACTTTTACTAGAAAACTGCATGAAAGGGTTTGATATATCTGGATATAATTAGCCATGTATAAAGGACTGCCTTTGAATCGTGTCTTCTATCCATTCTGAAACTTCCTTTGTTCTTTTGAACACAGAGTCTGCTTCCAAGGCAAGAAAGAAAAAGAAAAAGAAAAAAAAAAAAGGTCTTTGAAGCTAATCAAATCGCCTGAGTGTGCATGGGTGGCGGCTGAAGGCTCCCCCGCTTCGAGCAGAAAGAGCTCAGGAGTCGCCTGGATCCATCTGTCTTCATCCTTGTCAATCACGCTGTTATCGGGCCGCACATCTTCATTTCCAATGTGGGCAATGTCTTAAAATACTTCCCAAAGTCACACTAATCCAATTATAATGTGGCATTCACTGTGATGCTGCCCATTAGAAAAAGGTCTAATCAATCTGAGGTCTTCATTGAAGCAATTTATGAATATTCATCCTGACACTTGGACTGACACTTCATTCAAACCATCCCCACCCTTGGTGTCACAGCATAACCTGGCCTTAGTTTTAATAGTAGCTGTTTAAAGTAATGTGTAATGGAGTTTATTTTATTTATTTCAAACCGCCTCCGCCTTATACGCTTTTTTAATCCTCTGAAGATACACACAAAAGGAAATTTTTACCATTCAAGAGGTGTTTTGAGAGCTTTTGACTCTTGGACGGTTCCATTTAGGTGTAGCCACACTCCAGGGCTTGTGCATAAAAAACTAATTGCTCTGTAACCCTCGAGTTGGTTCTCTCAATGGAGAATTAAAAAAAACAGCCAATAACTCATTGGAGGCCGAGTATCAATTACAAGAGGCTCCCTCTTCATCTTCAAGGAGAGCACACACTCAGAAGCTGAACTCGGCTTTCACGTCCAAAGCTGCAGCCGGTTTTCATTCTTCAGCCATAAACACTAATGCGTTACAGGAAAATCTTACTTATATCAGGCCACATAGATGCATAATGAGATGTAAAAAAATACCCCAGTGTTCAGTGAAAGCAGTTCATGTAAGTGCGTGGGGTGAAATAGAAGTTAAAGGAATATTTTATTCCTTTAACTTTATTCCTTTTAGTTATTTTAAGAAACAAGGCTTTTTCCCAAGTTGTCACCTGCGTAAAAGCAGGAAAATGTGGTGAACAACTGGTGCGTTTCTGGTAAAGGAAACACAGTCTTCTTACCAACAGCACTGGACCCCATATGGGTTGAAAGTGGGTGGAAATTGTGCTTTCAAGTGTCCACAGGTTCCATGGGGGACAGTTGTACCATTCACTTTATCAAAATGTTGTTTAAGGACATAAATCTCAGCTGTTTTTAACTATTCAGAACATTCTGAACCAGTCAGAGCCTTTATATCACAGACCGAGATGTGAGCCTGGACATCTCCGTGAGGGCGAGCCTCCGAATACGGTGCGCCTGCTCAATGTAGTGAGCTCTATGGTGCCCAGAATCAACAGGTTTTAGACCCCAAAGTGTTCCTACTCCACTGCACCCCAACTTTGATGCCTGTCGTCAACACTAGTCTCGTTGTTGCCCTGCTTGTGTCATGTGCTTCGTTTCAAAGAGGAAAAGAATTAGGATGGCTGGGCTGGTGGGATCTACCGTTTCAGCGAGGACCCAGCATGGCTTTATTTGAAGTCCATGATCTCCATATGGGAACTACTTAATCTTCCCTCTTTTTAGCCCATGTCAATATAGTAATCTTGCATCTCTTTATGGGCTCCACATATTTGGCCTACATAGGCTTCCCAATTGGGGCCCATAACACTGAAACCTTCTGGGACCCCTGCCATTTACCCACTTCAAGCCCAAGCCCACTCTGCACCCACATAGCCCACCTTTAATCCAGATGTAGACCACATTTACATGCACGCTGGGTTTTAAGGCCAGCTAAATATAATCTACTAGAGTTTATATGAAAGTTATATTTTTTCCCTTTGGGGAAAACACACACACACACACACACATTACATTAATAGGTGTCAACAATATTTCATGTTTTCTAAACCATCTACTAAATCGCTTAGACTAAATAATGTGTTTAAATTGTGACCACAGATTTGGAAGTATTTAAAAATTCAGTCCCAGCAGCTCGGTGGTGCCTCCCGTCTGTCTTCCTCTGCAAACCTACTCTGATTTGAAATGTAAAATTGTGGCATGGAACCACTTAATGTCCTCATTTGCATTTTCACACAGATTTTAAATGTCAGACATAATAAGCTCAACTCCAAGGGGTTTTAAAATATAGCGTATTATGCAAACCATTCCACTCCTTTCTCAGGTCAGATCCATCTTATTGAAATCAACAAGCTGAACCCCTCCACTCTGTTGACTCACTGATTGGAATTACTTTATTTTTTTGCTCTGCTGTGTTTTATTTCATTTGTTTTTATTAACAAGTGTTAAAAATGGTTGCAGAAAATTATTTAAAAATAACCAAACATAACTTACACTGAACTGCACTGATGTTTCCAGTGGTAAACTGCACAAAAAAATATTTTTTTTTCATATGATTGTTCCTTCATGACTCGTGTAAGCAACATTACACTTTTCTAATGAGTTCATCTTACCTCTCAGAATGACATAATTAATTAAACTTGTACATAAAAAGAACGGACAAATACTGCATTGCAGACAGTCGTGTCTCTGAAGTCTTAAATGAGCTTCAAATAAAACAAAAACAATGAATAAACACTAAATAGACCAATGTAAAAACAAACAAACAAAAAAACGGTAGGTTCTGGATTATCTGGGTTCATGCATCTTATGTAACGCAGTAGTCCATTTGTTCAATTAAAAACCTGTTTTGTTATCAGATAAAAAGGCACAAGTTGCATTTGCTGTGATCACTTGAAGCCATTGATGATCGAACTAAAGGCAGGTTTCCATTAGCAGTAAACGTGTTGTACGTCTCCATGATCAGAAACTGCCTCACAGCAACAAGTTTCAGGAACATATACAGGGATGAAACTTGTCTTGGGTTGGTTTAGGTATGTCGCTGAAGCTTCAAAAACTGCTGGTTGGAGGTGACGGTGTTGCCTTGCTGTGGGCATCAGACGCCTTGATGTCCCCTTTGAGCTCAAGTTGTCTCTTCTTACTCATCGCCACCATCAGAGGGTAGGCAAACAGAAACACAACAGTCATCTCAGCTCTTTCAGTGCTGAGTTTTCTTTATTGCAGGTTGGCAAATGGCACTACTGCCACTAAGTGGTGTGGAGCGGTAGCTTGCTAAATCAGTGGATCCTGCCAGGTTCATCACTGTAATAGATTAACAATAGGTGAGAGGAGCACAAAAGCGCTGTTACAGTTCCAGCCTCCTAGTTTTTACACTGGGTCCCCACTTATGGTTAATGATTTTAAAGAAACATTCACGACTGGATCAGTGCTTGGATATAAATGACATTTCAGTGGAAGTAGTGGCCATGAACTCTTACTCATTTCGCATCTGTTGGCAGTACTATGTGCAGCATTCAGCAGTCGATTGGTAAGTTGTTAAAGAAGCAGTGACCTGAAAGTGATGCTGGTATTCAAGGTCTTGTTGAGGGACACTTCAGAACATGACAGGGCTAGAGATTTAAATGGAGAGCAGCCAACTCTACCCACTGAACCATGGAATCTCCAGTTCTGTGTCTGTTTTTAGTTTATATTTACCTTTGTGGTTTCCAACTTTTTCATACTTGTTTTACAACTCTGCAGTCATGTTTTAATGTCTGTTTTTGTCACTCATTTCAGTACTCATTTTTGTGAATATGTGTAGTGGCTGTTCCTCACATGGGCAGTGTTTTGGGCTGTTTGTTAGTTAGTGCTTTTTATATTTCTGTGGATTTTTTTCATTTGCTTGAATTACATGTTTCAGTCTTTAAATGCCTGTGTTTTAACTGTTTATCTTGGTACTTTCTACATTTTGTCCACGACTTACACCTCTTGATAGTCATTATTTGTGCCTTGCTTTTGTGTTGATAATTTTAGCGGTCATTTGGCAGATGATTTGCATCTGTTTATAGACTCTTTGTCTCCCTTTAGTGAGGTGCTGCACATTACGCAGGCTTCGGTAGAACAAATAAAGCAGCATGAGCTCCACCTAGTGGAAACAAACCTGTCCTACAAAAGAAGAACAAAAAATGAAGAGCAACTGGCTTCAATCTATCCCAGCATGCATTTCTGTGAAGGAAAGCAGGCATCATGCTGCAAGACGGTTCCAGTCGCAACTTCACAAGGTGCAAAGACATTGCTGGACATTTAGACGCAGTCTGACACCGATCCGGCAGTGAAGGTTGTACAAAAAGGCTTGAAGTGACGGGAAAAAAGCAACTTATGATAAAAACGAAAAGAAAAACAACAACAAAATAACATGACATTTATTTATTTGAAGAATACATTATTCTATAGTCTTTTGTAGCGTATTTTATTTTCAGTTCTTACAGATATCTGCCACTAGATGGTGCTGATTTCAAGTACATGGCTCTTGTCTAAGTAGCGTGCACCTTTACAATATTTCTGAGGAAAGCAAGTAATTAACCTTGTGCTGACACTGTCCATTAATTAAAGCAATAATTTAATTGGAATTCACTTATCACTTTTTTCTTTTTTATATTATCCATGAGCAGAATCCAAATCCATTAAAACATTACAAATTACTTTGTTTCATGCAAAAATTCTCCTTTTGTCCAAGATAAATAAATTAAAAAAATAGATAAAGTAGAATTATGTTTTTAGGGACTTTTTAGGAGATAAATGAGATGTTCACACCTGATTTAATTGCCACAGACTGTCTGTCTTGCATCAGAGCTGATTTTATGTCACAAAAGCAAAAAGCAATGTTTCACCTCCCGCACACTCGGAGAGTCATTAGTGCCGAAGACCACCCATCATCATGAAAGGTCAATACACAATGAAAAGAGCCATAATAATATTGGTGCAAATTTGTCATTTGATGTGGTGGAGGAGGGATTTTTAAAGTGCACATCATTCACGGACCTAAACAAGTTGATGCACAGTATGGTGTTATATCATTATTTGACATAATATGGCTGTTTAATGTCACATTATGTGGAGTTTGGCTTTTCTGCAGACAAATCACTATTTATTATTGATGATGCTTCTGATCAATTACTTTCTTGGTGCTTTGTCTTCAATGCTGAGTCACACATGGACACAAGGGATGTTTTTGTTCCCGTGCAGTGAGTAATAGCAGAAGCAAGCTCTTTGTGGAAATATTTCTCAGGGAAACCTCTATGGCCTCTTCCCAGAGGGCTTGGACCGCTCTGGAGCATTTCCTTGAGGACAAGTGCAACTGAAAGGTCAAGAGACCTACTGAAAAATCATTAGACGTCCTTTTATTTGTTTTCATGCTCCACCTGTGTGAATGAATACCTCCTTTTGGACTATTTTTTCCTTTTGATTTTTTTTTACAGTTGGAACAGGGTGCAGTTTGAGAGCTGGAATTGAATTGCAGATGTCAGTATAGCCAAATTCTGTAGCTGAGAGGGGAGAAAGGCATGAGAGGTGGCACTAGACAAGGTTAAAGCTGTATTTGTTGGTTAAAAAAAATGGAAGGCTTCTATGTAACAGTGTGTTTATTAACCATTTGGAGCTGGTTGTCCGTCTTCTCTTCCACAGGATCATTGAATCATGTAATTTGTGTCATGGGTGAAAGATGAGAGGCTCCCGAAGTGGGACGGCGCAGCTCAAAGTTTCACAATCAAGGACTCTGTAAATACAGCCGCTGCAGTGCGATAAGTGCAGAGAAATTGCTTGCTTGAGAGTGTTTCATTTCACATTCATTAGAAATGTTCTTGAATTAATGATGCATGTTCAACTACGGCGAGTGATAAGATGCAGTAAACAAGGCGAGGATATTTATGACACTCAGGTGAAGTTTATCACCTGCAGGGGAGTTCGTGTCATATCCACAGGGCCCATGTACACATCACACAGATATAGTTACCAACAGCTGCCACACTTTCTTCTTTTTTTACCCCCTAGAAAAGTCACATTGTATATTTGATCCACTTTGAGTGCTAAAGTTGTCTTTGCCTACATGTGTCTTTTTAAAGGGAAAGTTTTCGAGATGATACATGGGCTTCCTGCTTGTGTAACACAGTTTCAGGTTACAGCATTGGATGCAGCTGTGCACGGTATTAGGTAACAAAGATTTCCCAAGGTGCTTGTAAGCCCGTATGGCCGCATTGATCGCCGTGGCGTGACAGTTTCACATAGAGGACCAGCTGAGGGCTCAGCGGTCATACGCATTGAACAGTGGTTTCTGGTTTTGAATCGCTTCACATAATATGCACTGGTAATGTTTTACTTTTGAACATATGAGATAAACATTTTAAACGCAAACTCTTCCGGGTTTTTACGTCAGATTCCCTACTCGACTGTCCTGTCCTGCTCAAAGACGCTTCAGGATGTGACGGAGCTGGGGATTGATCCGCCATCCTCCCAGCTGGCGGCTGAGCCAAAACACAGAAGCTGCTATGACTTGAAGTGACTGCTCCCTGTATCCTTGTGCAATTCTGGCCATTTCCTATTTGCAGTGTTGCTTCTGTTCATAGACGTTTGCTTGCAGTTTTCATCCATAGCCATTGACTTTGTGGTTGTTGAGGTCGGGACCTCTGCAATTCCAGTTTTCAGCACTGTAAGAATTTACAGTCACCTTGTTTAAAGGATAGTACTGCCAGTTATCACTTTGGAACAATAGGAATAAATAAAATAAAAGAAATAAAGTCCCAAGCATAGTCCTCATGACTAAGCCCAACCTTGGGAACAATGTTTTTAATTTTCTTTTTTTTATTTAGTCTTTTTATACACATTTTATTTTGCTTTCCTATCATTTAGTTAGGCATTAAAGTACTGAGCCTAGGTTTGGAAAACAGTATTGTTAGTATTTCTTTTTTTTTTCTGCAACACTTTTTCAACATTTTACATGTTGCCACGGTGAAGGGTCCTTTGACTGTTCCTAATAAGAAACGCCCACTACATCCAAAAGTAAAGCTTGAGGGCAGTGGCTCCCAAACTTTTTTCTTTTGCTTTGCCCTCCTTTGGAGAAAGAAAATCTTCCAGCCATAAACTAACAGAGAAAGAAAGTTGTGAAGGGAAGTAAAATACTTACAACCCTCTCCCTAATGAGTTGGTGTTCTTCATCCAACTCTCTGTCTCTAGCCCTTTTGACACAGATGCTGGGCCAAAAAAATGTTGATTTCCTTCGATAATCCAGACAGACTGAATACCATAGGCAGGAGATGACATTGTTCAGCAGCCTCAAAGTTCCCTTCGAGTACAAGTTTTCGCTTGTTGTTCATCCCTGCCATTGCAGTGTATGTTGAGAACAAACAGAAATATTGGCAATTGTCAAACAGAGAACGTGGTGCATAATCGCCCCTAAGTGCAAAGGACTGGTAGTTTGCCAGGTCAGTGAATCCTACTGGGTCAGACACTCTAATGGAGACACAGTGGCTGAAAGGATAGAGGATGTCAGTCCTGTTACAATTCCTGCCTTCTCTTTACTTTCATCCCTCACTAATGGAAACATGCCACCCCATTATCACCCCGCCATAATCAAATAATTCAATGTTTATTCAAAGGGTTTTTGTCATTATTTTCTTCCTTTTATCAATTAAGATACTCAAAAACAACAACAACAACAAAAAAAAAAAGCTCTCCAAAGTACTGCATACACCATTTATAAACTTTAGAGTCAGGTGATAATCTCTGTGGTTTGATAAAAACACAAAAACGTTTAGCATTCATTTGATGCATTAACACAAATGAATCAACTCCTGCAGCTTTAAGTGAGTGAATCCAAACAAACAACTCTTTTAACCAGCTGTAAATTCTTATAAAAATCCTACCCCTGTCAGTGAACACTTGAGTTATCACGATGAAAGTGTGATACAGTAAAGAATCCTTTCAGCCTTTAAACACATCTGAAGAGTTTTCACTCTTTTATGAAATAACCACATCTCGTCAAAGGACCGGAAAAAGAACCTCTTTAACAGCTTCTCTTAGCTGAAAAATTGAACCTGAAGAGAGCATTTGTGTAATATAGACATGAAAATGAGTTAACATTTCTATGTAAAGTAAATGCAGTTATCAAACGCGCATCTAAACTGATGTATAGAAAAGGAGAGCAGCATGAAAGTGCATGCAGCGTCAACGCTGTATGTGATTTGTATTGTAAAATCCAATGTTTGTCCCTGATATACGCTCAACAAACTTGATATGCTCATGCCCTAAAATAATCATAATAATAATACATTATGCATCAGTGCATGCCACATGGATGATGCCAAGTGTACGTCCCACTTCATTAATTCATCCATAATGAGGTTTGCAGCATGTAGGAGCAACTACCTTAGAGGCAGCCACAAGAGTCAAAGCTAATTAAATCAGAATCTTAAATCCCAATATACACTAACGTGTGTTTGTTTGCAGAGTAAAAAGCACCAATGAGCCTCTCTCATACAAATCATAGTCACTTTCTGCCTTTTAGGATACGTGGAGGATGTCTTCCTACACCGCTGGTAGGTCTTCTCTCCAGAGGAGAGGCGAACCAGTAGGTGTCTCTGTAACACAAACTAATTCTCCCAGAATCTCTCATACTTCACATAATGCCAGATCATACTGATATCCATTTTTTTTCTCTGTGTGTGGTTAAATAAAGTCTCCACAAAGCCAAAAAATACAATTTAACACCAAATTCAGGTGTAACGTGTTTTAATAATTGGTTTCAGGAAGTGTGATCCACATCACAAGATTCAAGTGTGTCATTGCCAGAGTCCAAGCAAGACTAGTGTAGGTTAATCTCCGTCTGTCCGTCCGTCCGTCCGTCTGCCCGCCCGTCCGCCGCCACCACAAAGTCATCAAGCACATTATCAGCCAAGAAGGGGCTGCGATTTGTTTGCTGCCCATATCTTGTTTTTCGACAATTAAAATCAACATTCCTAAATTTAAACATCCGTAGGTATGTTGTTTTATATTGTGAGGAATGTAAAGCTTTGTTGGGGACTAAAACTCTGAAGCCACTGGAGTTTTGATTAAAAACGGAAGTCAAAATTGGCAATTAACTTTAGCACCTGAAGCAATGGAGCTATGTTAAAGTAAATGGCCATTTTAAGCCTCTGAAAAGACTGAAAAATGTCATTCCACTCAAGCAAAAGTGAGCGTAGTATCCCTACAGACAAAGCGTGGAAATTTAAACTTAGTATGAATACAAAGAGCGCATAAAGAAGACTGTTTGTACGTGCATATCTGTTTACTCTCTAAACTGCCAGTTCCGTTCTAGACCGTCCTTTCGCATTCAAACAAGCCCTTTTTGCATCTGTAGACAAACGTTTGAACGACATGGGATAATGATGTGTTTAAAATGTACTTTTTTACACTTACAAAGTTAAAATTACATCAGTTTGTCTGTAGGTGCTCTCTCCATATTAACACACTGATCACAAAAGTGAAATTACATCTTTGAGTATTATCAGATGCTTAAAATGCCAATTTATTTTGACATATTCCTTTTACTTAACATTAATTGTCATTTTGCTGCAGACAAAGGCTCTGTTTTCAACTCCAACTGCTTCGATTCTTGCCATCTTGATCCTTTATGAAGGTTTACACTCTTTGCCGTCTAATAATAGACCCAGGGTCGTTTTAACTCTTGAATGTTCCTCTGAACAGCTGGATCATGTCGGATACTGAAAGAGCGATGCAACCTTTTCAGTAAGGTGGGTTCATGTCTAAACACAGGAGATGAAAAAAAAGAAGCACAGTTACCATTTCTTTGAACTCTGGCCTCATAAATTGTAGATAACTGACCCGGTGCTGCATTTCTGTTGATTCAACACATGCTGTGCAGTGTAAACACGGAAAGCACGCACGCGGTACGTAAACTAATGTATCTTGAATGAGCAAAATGCATGTTTTAAAATCTGTGGCAGTAAGCAGAAATTAAGAGCAGCCCATGCCTTAAATGTATCTGTGCAAGCTCCCGGGGCTGAGCTGAATAAATATTCCCATCTCACACTCTCTTAGAGAATACTTGAGCGTGGTTTGTCTCCGTAAGGAGAGTCGTCTCCGACACGTCAAGTAACTGAGTAACCTAGCGAGGACGTCACAAAGCCTCCATTAATCATCTGAATGCGGCATGCATCACACAGAGGTGGTTTGCCACATCTGGTCTTTAGTCATATATCCTCATCATCACCGTATCAGTGCTCCAAATCTGTCCGCGAATACATTATTCAAATTTTGCTCATTAGAAAAGTCATTTCAGCCGACAGTTAAGTCCACCTAAAAGTTGGAGACCAGGCTCTAATGGAATTACGTTACACTGTAATTCTCTGCTCTCACGCTGTGGATATCACACTCGTTTGCTATACTTCATCGTGACAAATACATCCCTCAAACATAACAGGAGCAGCATTTCTGTGACTCACACTCAGAAAGATGTATGCAACATTTTCAGGGAGACATCTCTCGGGTCATTTGAAGACTCTTTATAATGAAAATATCATTAGGAGAATAAGCAAAACAAATACATACTGTGTCGTCTACTTTTACAAGAAATGAATCATATTATGCCATCATATCATTTCTGATATAATCTCTGTTCTTCCAGGATACAACTGTAAACTTCATATTAGGCTTTTACAGTATGTACCTGCAGGACAAATCAACTGTAAAATTGTTGCTGAGATCGTTTTGACCGATAGCCACCTTAAGTTGCAGAGGACCCAAATAACTAGACAAATAACAAATAACAGACACCACAAAAGAAGCAAAAATAGAAAAAGCAGGTGCTTCCAGCAGCAGAAATGCTGTAATCTTATGATTATTCTAAAGATTGGCGCAACATACTAGACATATATAAATCTATCTGGGTTTTTTGGTATTTCGCTCTGCAAAAACTGTATAGTTTGAGACAAATGCAACCAAAGCTGTATATCCTGCTTCAAGGATTAACCAGGCTTACCCATTGGAATAGTTACTGAACACGATGCATGATCCATCTGTCTGCAGAGAAAGCCATTGTCACCTTTTCCCTGAACTAATCCCACATCTCTACCACTAAAAGTCTCAATTCACCAGGTGCCAGAAGGTTGCAGGCGGACTTTACCCTTGAGTCGCATGCCACCTCCGCTCCAAGGAGATCCACATGTGGCAGTTTTCTAGAGTAAAATACAGCTCTGTCTGCGTTGTTGATTGGTTTGACCTCCACGGTCCTCTGACTCCATAAAGCTGAAACATCTTTACAAAAAAAAAAGTTATTAAATCATTTTACATGAGCCTCTTCATTTTGTATTTACTCTACTGTTTCGTTATAACCTAGTGGTGCCAAAACAATTTTATTCTGAACTTTGGCTGTTCGACAACTGTTACAAGGCTCATTTACATTTTGTCTGCCTGCAGTGAAGGAAAAATACAACTGCTGATGTGTCTCAAGGTGACAATTTGAATGGAGGAGGATGCATTTGTTTCTTTTTCAGTCTGACCTGCAGAAAAATGTGATTAAAAAAGCCGACAAGCTCTATAATATCAACCACGGTGATGCACTGTTACAGAAATCAAGTACAAGAAATGCAATATACTCAAAAGCAAGTCAAATGTCATACATTTCAGTTGCATAACAGTGTCCCAATAATATGCCTTGCAAATCACAACACACAATATGCATGCATGTATCGCAGCATGGTTAACACGTGACAAAGCATGCAAGTATTATGTGTCATTGGTGTTAGATGAAACACAAAACCATGATTATACTGGATGGTCCAGAAATAGTTAGTCTCATAATTTCAGCAAGAAAGAAGGAATAAGAAAAGTCATAAAAATACTTCAGTTTGTAAAATTTGCATTCTAGAGGCAGCAGTCCAACTTCTGGGTTAATCGTATTACACAAATACATAAAGGTTGCAGTTCTTCAACTGACTAATGCGGGATAGGTCCAAAAGCAAGTCAGTCATGATGTTCACTCACCCCCTCTGTTTAAATGTCTAACTGTCCAACAGAAACAAACTTATTTACAGCCTGGTTAAGAAAAAAAAAAAGTCACCTCCGTGACAACTGTACTGTTGGACGTCACAGCTGGGAGCCACAAAGGTCGACTTCAGGACCCTTCCACGTGGAAATCTGCTGGGACCTGCAGCCCGATAGCCTGTGACTTGCACACCTAAACCTGTAGACTTGCCTGACTAACCCCGCAAGTGGCAGGTGGGCCGACAGAGGTCTGCCCGTCCTCGTTTCAGCTCTGGCAGCACTCGTCTCAAATGGTATTTTAGGAGTGACGCTTGACATGAGGATGTTTCAACAAAATTCAGCAGGATGAATGTGAATTAATAAATGACCATTACTTGTCCTGACTTTTGAGATTCAGTTTGTTTTTTGTCTTTTGTCCTCTTAGAAAGAAATGTAGATTTTCCTTTCAGACTTTTGATTTTGCTGTTACCAAAAAAAACTTGTGCTGGTGAAAAGCAGCTCATATGGACAAGACTAATAACACGCTTAAAGCATTAAGTGTAAATTGCGTCTGACTTTAAATTTGCATGGTTGCTCAGAGCTGTAGGACAGACCCCCATCCTGTTAAAAGGAGCTATAAATGCATGAAAAGGGAACAGCAGCGACATTTTAATCAAAGCATGTCAGAAATTTCATTAAGACCTCAGAAAATTGTTTCAACTAGAGAAGATCTTCAATTTCTCTAATTTTAAGCTCAATCTCTTTCACCATCTTTAATTTATTTATTTATTTATTTTTTTTGTGGACATTAAGGTCCCAAAACCTTAAAGCGCATCCTCCCACAATGTCTATGGCATTATTTTAAAAGCTGCATGTCTTAGTTTTCCGGTTGCCACCTCTCCAGCGGCAGAAACGTGCAAATGCGTTGCAGCGATAAAGGAAATTAATGCTTCTGTTGTCCAAATGAAATATATTACTTTGAAATTTCTGCTGGATGACATGGAAAAAGAAAAAATGTTTGCTTAAATCCTTCTATGTGCATTTCGCACTCACTGACACCGGTTATTAAGAAACAAACATCTCTTTTACAAGGCTTTTTAAGGGTTTTTAAGGGCAATTTAAGGGTTTACGATGACATCCTGAGGTGTGTGGGGATCAGCATCGGCCAGACTTTCCTGGTCTATGTTGTCACCGAGAAACGACGCGTCTGCGATCAGAGTTGACATTCTCTGGTTCAGGATGTCTGTTCGTTGGAGTTTTTTCAATGCTGATCCAGTTATAACAGCTCTAATTATGCTTCTAACAAACATTTGAGACTTATTTTACGCTGGATTTCGCTGGATCCAAACGTATAGCTAAAATTGTTGTTGTTTAATCGCTGCGCCGCTGTTAAAAGGAATTAGCTGGCTTTGCAAAACACCTCATTTTGTCAACACAAAAGCCTTGTGACAAAGCTTAAAGTGCTGCTTGTTTTCCCGTGACAGGTTTGTCTGATACGTTGGGTTCATCATGCAGGTATTAAAAATTATTTTTTAAAAGGATCATGAGTCCAAACAAATTATAGAAATCATTCTCTGATTGCTTGCAAGGCCGTAAAACAATGTAATAAGAAAAAAGTTACAGATGAACACAGACTAATTTGTTGGCTATGATCGGCACGCTGCAATTGTGCTCAGTTGTGACCCATCATTCGGTACCCAAAATGGTCGTAGCCCGACGCCCTACCATGTAGCGGATAATAGTATTATTGTTATTGCATTGTTGCTGCCTGGGTTGGCCCAGTTGGTGTTTATTTTCCTAACACTCCATGTCCACAGATGATGGCAGTGATCCATCCTGACAGCCAGAGGCTGAGCGACAGATTCCACACACAAGGGAACCCCAAGGTAATCATTTGCATTTGTTTTTTATTGCAATCATTAGGGCTCCCCTGCTGGGCCTCGGCACAACACTGTGTGACAGACCCAATGTTTTATTCGAGAGTCAGGGGAGGTATGTTGCTGGGAGCAAGCCGAGCGGTACAGTACAGCGCACTGATAAAGAAAGCAGGCTGGCTAGCATGCATTATAGACTTCCTGACATCTTTGTCTAAACGTGGGCTTTGGAGAACTGGGTTGAGGCCAGACCTGAAATGAAAAGAGTATTTGAATAAAATACTGAGAATATTCATTATAATATTAACTTGAACTGCTAATTTGTTCTGTTAGGTAATTAAAATATATATATATATATTTTTTTTACATTGTTGATAATTATAGTCTGATAACATTACCAGAACTTGCTGACAGCAAAAAAAAAAAAAAAGCACACCAGAGTGGAAAACTGTGGCTAACAAAAGGCAGTCCTTGATCAGGCCAGGCAGTGTCATGACCTCCCGTGTCCTCCAGATGATCCCTCGAGACATCCCAAGTGGTGCTTGAATGGAGAGCGCCATGGCTGTGCATCGGGATCCAAAGGTCAACCCCCAAACTGCAGCTTTTACTTTAATTATCTGGGGGTCTTCAGGACAATGGAGCTGCATGATAAACACTCATCTAAAGGAATTTGATATGGAGGAAGAAAATTGCTTCTATAGTTTCACTCCTTTGTGATACTACAAAAATCTGCTTCTTTTTATGAAGTGGAGTAGCTGAAGAAGAGTTTCTATGTCCTTGGAGTAAGTTTTTACCCCTCCCTGTGACATCTGATTACTCTCTGCACAGGTAATTAAGCCTCTTCAGCTTACATTAATTGCACTTTTACTGCTTCAAGCTCATCCATCCATCCGTTTTCCTATGCGGTACCTTTATCTTGTTTATCCCGGGGCTGGAGCCTATCTCAACTGCCATAGGGCAACAGGAGGGGTACGCCCTGGACAGGTCACCATTCCATCATAGTCCATAAAATGCAAATAGTGCAAATTACGTACACCTAAACATTAATCAATATACCCTTTACGTTTCCTTGTTTTTCAACAGTTAAGTTGCCCTCAAAGCCCATACTTCAAACTGCGATCATATTGTAGTATACATTATGTACTGAGGAGTGGTACAATGGCTGTCATAAGTTTGTAGTATGCCAATAACTTCTTAAGAGTGCTTTTAAAGCCCATTATTCAGGGCTCTGGGTGAAACCGATATTGACAGGAGCTGACTCCACCCAATAAGCTGACCAACTCCATTTAATCCCAAAATGGGTGGAACTAACAAAACCAGCAATGGGTTTAGACGCTCTGGCCTATCTATCCTCCATCACCACGACCGAGGTATTTTAGCTGAGCTCATTCTAAAAAAAAACAGGAAGAGAAAATAAAGAAACGAATCCTCCACAGCTGGCATGTACATGGAAATCTAGTTACAGAGACCAAAACTGTTTCTTGTAGCAGGCATGTTTATTTGTTGCTGTGAGTGACATTTTAACAGGGGCTCAATAGAAACTGGCTCACTTTAGCCATTTGATGAACTGCAGTTATCTCTGCATCAGCACTCGGGGTCATTTTTGAAAAATAGGGCCTTGTTTTATATCCACAGCCGGCTTCTGCTGTACTGGCCCGTGGCATTGTGGGATATAATATGCAAGATAGACTGATCACTTGCCTGCTGGAATTTTTTTTAATGATTCAGGTATTTTTAATAGGGTTCAACTGTTTGTAATCTGTATACTCAACTCAACTCAGTAGATACCAGTAGTACGGCACGCAGCTCTTGAAAACAGCCTTAGACTTACTCACCTTTAAATATTTATTATATATTAACACATTTCATATTAATAACACCTTGTATCAATGCACACCGTCCCTCTTAAACGCCTTTGTTTGTAAGAACACATGTGGGTTTGTTAAAGTTCGATGAAACAATGGCAGAGATCAAGGTGATGTGAAAAAAGCTTCCCACGCTGAACCCAAAATAGACAAACTGCTATCGAATATAAAACTCATTTCAGCTGATTACAGAAGAGCCTGGTGCTTTTCTGACCTCTTTTGCTTACTCGTGTGTCCTTGCCAGCAGCCCACACACATACACATACCTCTAATGGATGCCTGGGTCTACCCAGTCTGTCTGTCTGTGTCCTCCTTATCTGTGCTCCCAAGGAGGAAGATTGCCCCTCCTCGCCATCGCTGCTGCTTCTCAATCAACATGGCTCCAGCCTTCTAGACTCATTCCAATTTAGTGCCGTCCTCCCGATACCTGAGCCATTACCCTGTTCTGCCCATTTATGCCCCTTGTCACACTGTTTGCCATCAGGTTCTTGCTGAGCCACCTCAGCGAGGCAGACAGGACTTTCATGGCTTTATAATACCTATTCAGTGGCGTCTAGAGGCAGAGTCTCTTCTGCAGCTGTTGGTACTGCCCCCTGGAAATCAAAATCAAATCTAGAGGAACCAGACTAATTATTGTATTGAAGGGGAAAAAGCATTAGAACGGCTGGCCAGGCTGGCCGAACGCTTGATTGTCTGAACCATGTTTGTCTGTTGTTTCTGAGAGTAAAAGACACGATGTTATCAGAGAAACAACAGCTTTAAAGATAGAGCGGCATTAGTCACGGATGCTTAAATGAGTTTTTCTGCTGTTCATAATGTTATCGAGACGTTTTACACACATAAAACTTTCTAAAAGCTTCTATTTTGTTTCATTTTGAGAACGTTAAGAGGGTAAAATAAGGTTGTCACAATACGGTGCCATTATAGTGGTAAAATACCCTCAACAATAATTTTATTAGCCTAATATTGTCTGGACAGCAAAAGGTATATATTGTACTGGTTCATGGGAACATTTACATATAGAAAGCTCCCAAATCAAACCCGCCCATTCCCACCGATTTTTGCCATTAGATTTTTTTATTTATTTTTTCCACTGTTTGGTATAAGTTTCTTCTCCCAGGTGAGTTGTTTTTTTTTTTTACCTGCCATTGTTTATGTAAGAACTTCTCCAGGGTCATGTTCTGGGTCTCTAGAAAGCACCTACAGACAACTAGTTTTGTAATAGATGCCATAATATTACAACTGAAATGAAATGAATTGAATTTACAACTCACAACAATAAATATCTAAGCCTACAGGAGCTATGGCCAATATTTTCTGGTGAACAAGATTACATTTCCCAAAAAAAAACAAACTGTTGATCATTTTTATATTTTGACAGCATACATTGATCTCTTACAAAAATTAATAAAATCAATATATCAAACTGTGGGTTGGTGTTGGTTTGAAACCTATCTGGTCCCCGACGATAAGCACTTGCAGCTGTTGTCATTCAAAAAGCTGAGCCTTAATATTGACCTTTTCTGATTTTAAAAAAAATACTGATTCCTTTTCATTTATTTTTAAGGTTATTATAAGTATTCTACATCCATTCTATGTATTAGAGTGGATCTGTACTTAAACAAAAAGGCGGTCCTGCACAGGAGATGCCTTGCTGCTGAAATAGCTTTCAAAATAACTGTACTAAACAGATCATTAATCTGGACTCATTATACTTTATGGCGTTTAAAAAAAAAAAAACAAAAAAAAAAACCAAACCCCAGCTTATATTAAAAAAACCGCCTGTGGCAGCATTTTGGGAATTAGAGATGCTCCTGATGTTGTAGTTCATTTGCTTTCACACACAGCGTCTATAATTTTGTTCATTCAAAGTGAGGGTTAGTTCCCAGCAAAGAGCGACACTGTCCTGCTGTGCGTTTCATGGACAGGATATCTAAAGACCTGGAGATCGACCAGAGTCCGCTGTGCTGTCATATCTAGGCAGCAGATCAGGGAATGCCATATGTTTTTCTCATTCAATGCACATCTATGTTGGGAAAAAAAAAAATAAAAAAGTGACATCTTCTTCTTGTGTCCCGCTTTGTTCTTCGGCACTCGTGACATTTACTGCATGTACTGTACCACTGTTTGGTGCACTGTCAGCAGTGATGCAATTTCAACGTGGTGATAAATAGAGCTGAGTAAAAAGAAAAGCTCATGATTTACCAGTCAGTCCTTGTCAGACTTAAAGTTCTATTTTGGGATCAAAAGAGCGATGATGGTTGTGGGTGTTCTGCGCCGTTACGTCTCCCTGACAGGGTGACAACCTCAGCGATCAGGGGAAATATCAATCAGCGTGACTCCAGAGTCCTACTCCATATTGATGAGAGCTCATTTGCATCCTTCTGGCTCCTGGGCGCCTCCTGTTGGAGGTGTAACTGTTGTGTCACGTTATTTTAAATGCACGAAGACCAAAGATTAGAAAGTTGGACAACTGCTCAAACCGTTTCCAATTTTGTTTCCCTTTGTACTTGTAGCCGGCCGTAACATCTACAGAAGTGATCTTAAATACAGTTCTATCATGCAAACAGCATTTAATACCTCTGTATGAACTTAGACCAGGTTAGATTACCTGTAAGTAGATATAATTACATCCTACTGTTCACTGTACACAGAGTAATATGTAGCTGTCAAATGTGAGCACAGGATGGTTTAAATAACAGAGCTTTAGTTTATATTGTAAAAGATTAACAAGCAGTTATCTGAGTGAAAAATCTGCAGCTCAACAATTACAGGATAAGGTTTTAAATGTCCGGGAATAAATAATTTCAGTGAGTGTTCTGAGTTTAATACGGAAAACATCTGCCATCTGTGGAGGCTGAAAAAGACACAATCATTTATTTTACTCAGGCCGAAGGACGTAATTCATCTCCCTTTCTTTCTGGAAACAATAAAAAAAAAAAATAATAAGTCAGACTTTTTCTCTGTTTTTCCGTGGCAGCTGGATGCACACATCTCATGAATACTCAGTGACCGGTGCTGCAGGCAAGAGGAAGTTTGAGGCGGAGCTGCTTTTCACTTTGTGAAAACTCTCTCACATGAAATGAGTGCGAATTGGTGCGAGTGGGGGGTGTCCACCAGACACCCATGTCCACCAGAACCAATCATTACGGGCATTATGCATCAGCCATTTCCAGGTCTTCCACACCATTCTGGATGTGTTTTGGTGATACCAGTCTGCTCGTCACGCTGCCCATGTCACACACTTGGTTTCTCTGATTGGTTGTATGCCTATCCACTGGTGCCCACACGCATTTTCTTCAGCACCCACAGGTGTTGTCCCCTTCAAATCAAAGTCAGTTCCAGGGGAACCACATTTATTCCTTGTAATCTGCCTGTGTCCAGACAGATACAGAAAACCACTTCATATACACATTTCATAACCACTTTGGTCAAATCTTGTGCACCATATTGGACATTTTTTTATGTTTTTCACAAATCTCATTACCCTGTGAGATTAGGTTGGGTAATAGTGCAGGGCTACATCCCGTCAATTTACAGTACATGGCATGAAATAAAATGCATAAGAACAAAATATACATAAGAAAAAGACACCGTGTCTATGCTTGTTCTTATTTCAGACTGTTATGTGACCAGGCTGAGTATATTGTAAACAATTATAAGGTCTGGGGAAATATTACCTGGGTTGGCCATTATCCTACGAGAATTGCTCCCAATCTATATAATTTAACTTTTTTACTTATTTTGGACGAACTTCATTTATTTGCTCGTTAGAATTTGAATTAATTCATTTATATTAGTTAATAATTCTCTCTGTTTTCATTTTTTCTAACATTTTCAAAAACTTCTGAGAGAACATGTTTGCTTATAAATTAATTTATCTCCATTTCTTTGTTGTTCATTTGTTTAGCCTTTTATGAAAAAGCTTAAAAGTGTTAACATTTACATATTGAGTTTCTTTTTAATGCTGGCGCATTAGCCACAGTGTTTGGATGCACACAAGTCAAAGAGATTCTGTCCATAATGAAATCATTCACGTCACAAACTCAGGTCTGAAAAGCTGCTTTTATGCGATGCATTTTTGTAACTTTTAAAGACAAAAGTACAAGGCTACAAGATCCATTATGTGTTACTAAAAAAAAGAGGGTTAATTAAAAATTTTGACCTAAAATGTGTCTCATTCTGTGGAAGCTTGCTAAGTGCACCAACGCAGACCGCAGCCAGTATCTTTGGCTTCTCTGCTGTTGAACTTGAAAATAATTAAATGAGGAAGACAGCGACCCAAAGATGAAGAAAAAGCAAACAACAAACATGAGACACAAATTAAACCTGACCTTCCTCAGTTGTACAATAAGCTTCCTTTCTGGTTTTTCAGCAAATCAACTCCAAATGAGAACATAGTGGGAACGCTTCTCCCCACACACAACGGACCTCTAACGAGACATCGTCTTCTCCATCATCTCATCCATTTACACCTCTTTTGCTTTTATCTTTCTCTTTTTTAAGGTTCAAAGGCGTTGTGTTTTTGGTGGTCAGAAAGTGAGAGTGATCGTGGGTTGGTGGGAAGTTGTTATTCCTATAAAATCATTACGATGAGGCTTTAAGCCTTTTTTTTATTTTATGTGGCACTTTGAGATTTCTTTTACTGAAAAGTGCATTACAAATAAAATGTATTATTATATTATTATTAAGCCACAGTTGAAGATTCAATGGACTTTTTTTTCTCAGAAATTACATTGTAACTTTCTGTTGCTGTTATGATGGTTTTTCTCCATGTAGATTATCAACATTAATTATAATTTATTTATGGAAAGTGACCTTTCTATACATGTTACCGGCTTAGCGATCCTACAATTGTAAAACGCATTTGTTCTTTTTGCATTTTAGTATTAGATAACTTCTGATGGGCAGAGGTTAATTGTTTCTTATTCATATGTCACATCATTTTAACTCAAGGCAAAGCACTTAGTAAAGTGAAGTGATGTCAGCTGCAGAGTGAATAGAGGGGGAGTTTAATAAAACAAGATCCGACAATAGGTCATAATAAACAGCTCTGAAAATTAACCAATTCCCAGTAAATGTCACAACAATAAGGCAACATCCGTTTGAAACGGCTGGCTAAATGGGAGCATATCATCCTGAGGGGAAGTTAAAGAAAATAGAGGAATCTGTGCCTACCAACAACCTGCATGTGATTTAGCTTCGGGGGCGTGCAAAAGTGTGGACACCCCATGTCAAAACCATCAACAGCTCAGGAAATGATTAATTAAAGACAACGTTAAAGATTTTTCATATTCAGTTATTTTTGTAAAATTTAAGCCATTTTTTTTTCCATCTCTTACATATTTAAAATGACAGAAAAGAAAAAGGAAAAGGCCTGAAGAAAAAACTAAAGGAAACATTTCAAGCCCTGTTTTTCAAAAGCTGCCACAATTTCTTAAAGTTTGAATAAATTGTACGTGTGCTGTTTTAGTTGAAATAAAATACGATATTAAAAAAGAGAGCTAGAGAGAGAGAGAGAGAGAGAGAGAGAGAGAGAGAGAGAGAGAGAGGGAAAAAACACCTTTTGACCATGTTGTTAGTTTTAGGGGGTGGAGTCAAGTCCAAAACGTGCAGTTCCTCAAATGACCACAAGAGGCTGAGCTCTGGCTTTTTGACAGAAGTAAACACACTGACGCCCGGCACAACAACAACAAAAATGAAACAAAATATCATCTTTATCATCATCTGTGATGGTAAAACCATCAACTTGTATTTTTTTTTGTGGATTTAGAGGAATGTTCCGGATCATTATTGGGTTTTGCTGGTATTTACTGGTAATTCAATGTTTCTCTCTCTCCTCTCTGTGGGTGACCGGCTGCAACTGAAGTCTGATGATCCACATGACCATTCACTCTTCAGCCGGGAGCCTAAACTTTGTCTCTATGCTTACGTGATACTAAAAGAGTATTGAGGATTTGAAGGATGTAAACTGAACCAAACAGTGACAGTGCACTGATGACAACATTTTCAAAAGAAACTGTATCTTTTTTTTTTTTTTAAGATGACATTTAGATCCACTGACACAGTGTATCTCATCTTAAATGTCTCACAGACATCTTCATATTATATTTAGCTTCAAATCCTGAACGTTCACTTCTACTTCTTTACGCCAGAAAGAGGCGAGAGACATTTGTTGTCAGCCACAATGCGGGATGTCAGTCTGACTTTGCACTGAACAGATCCACAGAAAATGGATTGTGAATTATAGAAAAAGTGACTTTGACAGTAATCCAAAATGATTTCTAGAGGATCAACATGCATTTAAGCTGGAAACTCGCAGCGTTGCCGGAATAGAAAATTCAATCAAATGTAAAAGCTTAGACAGGCGCTGTTGAAACTGTTTTCAGCACACAAAGTCCCAGTAATTAGACGAGCAGATGAAGGATGCTTATAGGGATATGATCCCACTCTTTTTATGTAGCTGGGCGTGTTTTTATATGTAAATTTATGTAAGAAAATCTTGCACTCATAAAATTCACTTTCAAGAAATGTATTCATTATCTGTCATGCCAGTAGTTGGACAGGTCAGCAAACTGTTTTAGTCTTGTTTAAATACATATTTGTCTGTTATGTCGTTGCATTTTTCTGCCACTAAGTGAACGTGGCTCCAGATGCTGTTCATCAACCTTCCAGGAATGTCAAACGTTCAATTAAAAAAATACTGTATTTATCACTGAGGGGATATTAATTGTTGCAGTGATCATTAATTCAGTCTCTTCAAATAGTCACTGAAGAGGTTTTATTGCTGTGAGCAGGAAGGACCTCCTGTAGCGCCCGGTGTTGTGGAAGATCTGAACAAGCTTCTGACTGAAGACACTGTTGCAGAATCTTTGTGTTGTGAAGAGGATGTTGAGGGTTGTCCATGATCATCTTCTGTTTCTAAAGTATCCTTCTTTGCATCAGCTCCAGATGCTCCAGAACAGCAGTCTTCTTCATCAGTTTCTTCGGGTTCTTTACGATGCTGCTCCCCCAACGGATGACTGCAGACGTGATTTCCCTCTGCTTGACAGGCTTATAGAAGATATTCAACATCTTGCTGCAAATGCTGAAGGACCTGATAGTTTGTAAGAAGTAAAGTCTGCTCCGTCCCTTCTCATAAACAGCATCAGTGTTGCATCTCCAGTCCACTCTGAGGTATTTATGCTCCTCCACCAACCTCCATGTCTTCTCTCATGATAGAACAAGTTATTCGCCGTAATCCTGGCTCTTCTAAAATCCACAATCCTCTTTTGTCTTGCTCACATTCCAGATTAGAGGACTGGTACCGTGCCATGCCACAAATCGGTCCATGTTGTGATGTTTGGGAACGGGTAAACAAAGGCAAAACAAAGAAAAGGCCAAAGATAATATTAAATTAATAAAAGTCAAAATGTTCTTATCAAAATCAAGTCAAAATAAAGTCACATTGTGTAAAGAAAACAGTCTGGTAGAACCAGCTTTAGCAAGGATAACTTGAGGAATGACATCATTTGTCTTTAACGTTGTTTTGCAGGAACTTTGCATAACTTTTCTTGACAACGTTTGTTTTTTTAATGCGCACCCCTCTTACGGTCCCACTCAGTTGGGTCGAGTCCCACATCACATTTGTCCTTTTGTCAGTCATCTCAGTGTGAATTTGCCCGTGTGCCTCCAATCATAACTGTTTGCACGGCCAAACTTCAGCCAAGCTTTAGCTGTCAGACAGATGGCCTCTAATTTGTTTTGAGAATACTTTAGTACACAGAGTGGTTCATTGTTGACTGAATATTAGCTCTCCACAACCATGCTGAACAGTTGGGATGAGGAGTTGTGTGTTTAGTTATCTCCAACTGAGGCGCTGTGTATCAGGTTCCAACATCTCCACTTTGGTCATGTAAAGTGATCGGATACGGACAAAAACAGACAAATTGTGACATTTAAAGTAAAACTTAAAACAGATGAACTACATGGAAATTATTATAATGTCACATATTAACAAAATGTCCTTTTTTTTTTTTGGATCCATCGTGTCTGTCTGTTTGTTGGCATAGTGGTTTTGCGTGGAAATGCAAACAAACGGCACTATCTCATTGTGAGCCTTCTCAAAGTTGGAGAGCAAAGCAGGAAAATTAGTAGGAAACATTTGTGGAAACAGAACAGAAACCAGGAAGCATTTATTAGTGGTTGTTTTCTAAGAGTGACTCAACGGCACACGCTGAATCTAACTGCAGAAAACAGGTGTGCAAGGGGCTGTGTCTCAGACTAGCCCCACCCATCTCCACCCTCACTCAGGCTAGCTCCACCCTCTCCCCACCCTCACACAGACTAGCCCCACCCCATATCCACCCTCACTCAGACTAGCCCCACCCATCTCCACCCTCGTCCCACCCATCTCCACCCTCGCCCCACCCTATCTCAGACTAGCCCCACCCATCTCCACCCCCCCTCAGACTAGCCCCATCCCAATAATCCTTCCGACTAGCCCCACCCATCCCCACCCTCCCTCCGACTAGCCCCACCCTATCTCCACCCTCCCTCAGACTCATACCAAAATTTGCTAATTTGTTCAAAAGTATGTGACGTTTAGTATTTTAGCATCTGTGTAAACACAGATGTGTGACAAAAAACTGATGTGCAAATCTGGCAAACAAAACAAAATACAAACAAAACATTATGCTATTTAATTTCATTAAAAAAGGTGTATTACTTCCAAAGCAAGTGAAAATGAAGTTCAAAAGAAGAACTCTTGGACTTGCACTGAGCTCACATCTTTGGCGCCTCTGTCCCGGGAATTATCCCGTTTCCACAAGCCATTTAGATAATAGGACAGGAGGGCTGACAAGGTGACTCCAAGCCTCTAGAGACTTGAAAAGAAGATTATTCCAGCATGATAACACCTGAAGCAAACTGTCAAAATCCCCTAAAGAATTTCAAAATAAGAAAAATTTAAAGCATGTGAAGCGTGTATGTCACCTGACATAAATATGCTGAAAGGCTTTGGGCTATTTTTACGAGGACCACAGAGCAACATGGTCTCTCCATCAAAGGAAAGCTAAAGGAAGCGTCTTTGAACAAAACAAACATCCCTCTTGAACCATGTGCAACTCTGGAAACTTCCTTGCGATGAATTGATGGCGTTCCCTGCAACATGCAAAATAATGAAAAAAAAAAGCTTTTCATTAATGTAATGAAAGGTGCACTTAATTTGGTTGCAATTAGTTTTCATGCACAAGCTTGCATTTTTAGTACTGTAAAATTAAACTGTTAATCAAAAGGTGGGGATATAACCACTCCACCATTCTGCAGTATAATTTACTTCTTGGATGGATCATAGAACGTCTTCAACTGGTTTATGTTAATATCAAAAATACTATCGAATTAACAGATATTTTCTTCTTTTCCGAACACAATAATAGGTTTATTCATGAAATGTAATGTTTAAGGCATACAATGACAGACGAGGCAGTTTACAAAAAATACTTGTTGTAAACATTGATAACAATGAAAAACATTCAATCATAAACCATCAAACTATATACAAACTTCAAAACATATGGCCTAAAATTTAGAGAAAACTAATGTTTGAGTGACACAGATATTGGAAAGGGTGTGAGAGGACAGGGGTTTGTGCCAGCAACCCAGAAGTTTTGAAATGCTAAGAGAACACAAAGATGTATTGTCAAAAACCACCGTTTTAGAAGTCTGCTTTCATTTTCATCAGATTTTTATTTAATTTTTCTGTGAAAAAAAAGAACATTTGCTCTGCTTGTGATTTTCAGTCTGCAGTAGAGCTCACAGATATGATTCATCGGGGAGTTTAGGAAACCCTAATCGCCCCCTTTGAAGAACACAAGTAAGATGCATTGATGTGCTGAGCTGCTGCTATCTACACCATTGTCAGATTTACCACTGAGGTGTCTTCATCACCATATTGTACAACAGGTGTTGTTTGTAATGGATTAATTATAATTCTCTGGAGAGGGGGAAATTGCAAGGCAAGAACTGATTTTGCATAATTAAGCCTTCATTTTTCAATCAATATGAAAAGGGCACAATGCAGGATTTGTTACTCAGATGGAAATGAAAATGGCTTGATGTGAACTGCTGAATAGGAGTGTAATGAACGTTGTAAACAAGTAGCTCTTTTGTTTCGAGAATCATCGGCTCTTGTCAGGTTTAAAAAGTGTTCACACTGAATTCAACCTTTGCTTTCCATCAGACATTAATGAGATGTTGGACGTAAAACATTGCACACAAAACACACCAAGGTTGTGTTCTGATGTCCTCAGGTATAAAAACTAGAGCTTGAATGTTTTTTTTTTTTTTTTGTTTTTCCTTTTACTTCAGGGCTGCTTTTTATATTTGTTTGACCTGTTTAGCATGCAGCGAGGGGTCTGCAGCTGTATTTATCTGTATAGTTTTGTGAGTGTGTAATGGCTCTGTTCACACCAGATGAGGCTGTGGCTCAGAAAGTAGAGCAGAGCATCAGCTAATCACAGGATTGGTGTGTGTGTGTGTGTGTGTGTGTGTGTGTGTCACACCAGAGGGCAAAAAATAAGATGCGCTTGCTCTTTGCACACCAAAATGATGTACAAGTTCATTATCATACAAAGAGGGGCAGTGCGATCTGATCAGTTGAAACTCTTGTCAGGAACTGACCCGGTTTAAACTGTACTTTCATGGCCAGATCAACTGGGATACGTGTTAATGCCAGCTGTCAACAGAGACAAAGACGCTAAAACTGAATCTTTTGCTTATTTCGATTTTAAATCACTTAGACAATACTAAGTACCCTCATGCAACAACTTTGCTTCAGTTAATTCAATTATTTACAGCTGTTTTAAAGGTCCCACTGCATCATTTAAGTTGGGTTGAGGTGTGGACTTAGACTTGGTCGTTCCCAAACCCTTGACTGTTTTATTTTCTATCCATTCTGATGCGGATTTGCTGGTGTGTTTTGGATCATCGGGGCCCAGTTTCATCCAAGCTTTAGTTGTCAGACAGATGGCCTCCTGTTTGTCTCTACAATACTCCGTATACAGAGGGGTTTGTGGTCAACTCCGTGATGTAAACATGGTACTGGGCATCAAAGCCAAACAGTGCTACTTTTGGTCTCATCTGTGCAAAGTGGATTGTTCCAGGAGTCGCTTGGTTTGTTCAGATCACAGTTTTGCCTTCATGTTCTTTTCAGACCCGAAGAGCCCTTGTCCACTCCTGAAGATTAGCGACTGCCTTGAGTGCTTCCCACATATGAATAATTTCTGTCACTTAAGAACAATGAACCCTCAAATAGTTTAGAAATGATTTTATAACCATTTCCAGATTGATGCACAGACACTATACCTTCTAAGACCATTGCTCAGGGGTGTCCAAAGTCAGTCCTTGAGGGCCGGTGTCCTGCATGTTTTAGATGTTTTCCTGCCTATGTGCACCCTGATACAAATGACTGTGTTATTAACAGAGTTGTGCAGACCTTGATGACATGCTGATGATGACCATTAATTAGAATCAGTTTTGTTGATGCTAGGAGAGATCTAAAACCTGCAGGACGCCGGTCCTCGAGGACCAACTTTGGACACCTCTGCCATAGCTGATGTCTTTCCCTTGTTAGTGTTTAGTTCACACACACACACTAGATCAGATGTTTCCACAACATTTCAGTGGGAACAGCACTTTGACTTGGCCCCTCAAAAACATTATCTTGAAGCCTTCTTTAACCATTTTCAGGATTTCAGGGCCTCAGGTTATTGTCTCGTTGCATGACTCACCTTCTTTTTAGAATCAGTTCACAGACAGATGTCCTGACATCATCTGACACTATCTGCAGGCTTTTGTAGGCACTTCTTATCCTGCACCTTTTCTATAGAACAATTTACCCGCTGATTGTAGAGTCTGATACTGTTGCATCTTTTAAATCTAATCTTCAAACTTGTCATTTCTCATTGTCATTTTGTTAAAGTCAGCTGAGTTGGTTCGGGAATCTAGTTGGGATTCCTTCTGGACACCTCCCTGGGGATGAGTTTCAGACATGTCTAACCAAGAGAAGGTCCTAAGGCAGAGTTAGGACATAGTGAAAAGAATATATTGCTTGGCTGGTCTAGGAATGCCTTGCTGTCCTTTTGGAGGAGCTAGAGGAGGTGCCCCTACATGGATGGATGGATGGACGGATGGATGGATGGATGGATGGATGGATGGATGGATGGATGGATGGATGGATGGACTCACAATATAGGTCAGCTTTAGCTGGAAACCTAACACCCTATCTCCACCATAGCCTGACATGGACCTCTGCAGAAATGTAACTACACAGCGTTCACCACAACAAACAAGGTAACATTATATTTCCTTCTACATATTTCTCCCTACTACTCCTTAATAAAAATATAAGGTGAGATAAAAAGATTTGGCCACACCTGTTGACTATTGAATTCAGGTGTTTTTAATCAGACCCGGTGCCACAGTTGTATAAAAACAAGAATCTTGCCATTCATTCTCTATTTCCAAACACTGGGGTTACAAAATACGTTGTTCTGAAGAGCTCAGTGACTTCCGGTGGGGTTCTGTAATAGTGTGCCATCTTTGCAATAAAACTGTTTGTAAAATGATGGTGCATGGTGCTGACAAGTTGGCAACACTTTGCTGATTCCATAGCTGAAGAGTTCTGAACTTCCACTGGGATTACGGTGGGAGCTCCATGAAATGGGTTTCCATGGCCACACAGCTACACGAAGAGCCTCAGATCACCAAGTCCAATTCCAAGTCTCGGATGAAGTGGTCTGAAGTTAAGTCAAGTAGGTGTTCATTGTTATTTCAGACATATTTAAAGTACACAGCAAAACAATAGCTCTCTTAGACCCCTGTGGTGCAGCGCAGGGGAAGGAAACAAGACTACACCCGGCTGCATATCAGAGCAGCACTGACGCTGGACTGTGGAGCAGAAGAAACATGTCCTGTGGAGTGATGAATCACGCTTCTCTGTTTGGCATTCGTGTGTGAGCCTGCTGTTGGCAGAGGCACGGACAACATTACATGCTGCTTTGCACTGTGCCAACTTTGCGGTCTGGTGGAGGAGGGATACTGGTATGGGACTGTTCTTCATGGTGTAGGTTCGGCACCTTATCTCCAATGAAGAGCAATCTTCATGCTTCTGGATACCACCTCATGACATTTGGACAATAATATTTCTGGAACATTGTGGCAGCAATTTGGGGAAGGTCTTTTACTATTGCAATGATGCAACAGTATCCCAATGCACAACTCAGATAAGCACATACAGGGAATAAAGTCAAATTCACATTACAGTATCTGTATTCTAATAAACCATTGTCACCATTGGAGTCTCTGTTGGTGTAACAGTCAGGCCTCTGAATAGTTTTGCCCATATATACTATTAAATACAAATACAGATTGCTGCAATGTCACTAAAAAATTCTGTCGCCTTGCATTTATAAGCTCCAAATCATAAGAAGATTACTTAATTCCCATGTCTGATCCACATAAGAGGAAGTAAAGAACAGGAAGCCCAAAGCTGGAAGGTGCAGTGCTAGTGCCAGTTTTGACGTACGTCCCAGTAAGTAGCTGCTACGCAGAGTCAGGCTTTTGTTTTTTGTAAGATGTTATCTCTCATAGATTCTTCCTCCACTGCAGATTAACAGAGAATTCTGCAAAACGACGTCAGCAGAACAAACAATTCAGATGTTGTATTAGCTGCATCTTAACACACGTTATAACTTCAGCTCATATTTGCCATGAAATGTGGATGATGGATTGTGATTATTTACATGTAAATATTTGTAGCCAAGATGAGATGAATGACAAGAAGCTTAATATTGATATTAGCACACACACACACACACACACACACACACACACACACACACACACACACACACACACACACACACTGAGGATTTGTTCATACTTTCTGCTCTTTTTTTTCCAAAGTAGAGGAAAAGCTTATAAGAAAAAAAAAAATCTGTTATGTTTGAAAAAAAAAAAAAATAAAAAAAAAAAAAGGAAACGAAACCCTGATGTTTTGCTCCTGCTGAGGTGTTGAGCCTGTACATAGAATCAGAACAAAATGAGCTCAGCACACAAACAGGCGACGTATCCTATGGGAGCTCTCTGCTCAGCGGGGGCTTTGGCAGCAATCTCCCAGTTTTTCCAACAACTCCTAACACTGCTCAGAACTGTTTAACACACTTCAATCATTTCCAGGCGCTAAAATCACTTTGTCTTCTGCGCTTCTCCTTCTCTCGCAGCTTAACTCCAGACATCACTTCTTTTTCAGTCACTTGGGGGAAATCACACACTCCCTTCTTGACGAAGATCCGGAGCAGCTAATCAGAGCCAGGGTTGTCTGACAACCGGGGCCGAGCATGTCATTAGCACCATAGCTGTGTTTACATGCAATAAACTCATTATTGTCCTCCTCTGATTATCTTAATAAACCCATTATGTTGTTTACAACCGTAGTGGGGAAGTCACATGTTAATTCCATGTTAATCCAGTTAGGTATTCTGTAATTGATTAAATGCAATAACACTTTACCTGTTGTGTACTGCTTGTTTTTTTTCATTGTTTTTAAATATTATTTGGCACTGTGTTATTAAAAAACCTTCATGTTACATTCACACAAATTTCACAGTCATGCATGAGTGCACTTCGCTACTTATTCCTGCAGAAGCCATCTGCTTTATCTAAGCAGATTTTTATTCCATTCAGAGATTTTCTTTCTTTTTTTTCTTCTTTAGGTTCAGCAGTGGTCAAAAACAGGCAATAATAATGACTGTACACTTAGTGGAAAAGCTTTTAGCTTTTAGCTCCCAAACATGAGGTAGGTGTTTTTGTGATTTGGTAGAATTTGGGTAAACTGACCTTCTCGAGGACCACGGCCGTATTTTTCCTGTATTTTACATCACTTGAATGTAGTGGGTGGCAGTTGAAGGTGAAGTGACTCACTTGTGAATTTTTCAAAGATAGCACCATAACTGTGATTTGCGATTAATTCTAGGGTGGTGACAAGGGCTTACCAATGCTTTCCCTGACCTGCGATAATGTCCAGCTCACTATCACAGAAGAATGTGAGGATGTGATGAAACAGAAACAACTTTGTATTTGTGCGGAGGAACACAAATTCTCTTTGTTTCTTTGTTTTTTTGTGCCACAAAGCAAAATGTAAGTCTGTAGAACACGTTTTCCATATTTTGCCAGGAGGGCGATACTCCGGTAAAACCATATTTTGGCCCAGAAGATTTTGAAGGTGTCTGTTTCTGCTTATTCCTATTCAGGGTCACTGGGATCTGCTGGAGTCTATCCCAGCTCTCCTCAGATGAAACGCAGTGGTACACCTGAACGGGTCACCAGTCCATCACAGGGCCACGTCAGCATCTGTCCACCACACTGCCAGGGTACATGAAAGACCTCCCTTAATGCTTCAACGCTGAGGCTCGCTGGATCCTTGCTTCAGGTGTTGTCTCAAAGATACAGCCATGAGGGTTTTTTTTTAATTTTAATATTCTCAACCTGAGGTGACTTTAATTTTCAACTGGCTCTACATAAAAAGACTAGAAGATATATTGGAAATAATTTTTGCTTTCTTAACTGACCACCTTCATTGTTTTAAATTAAACAGATTTAAAACTGAACAGATCACTGAAGTCTGATTTTTTGTTAAAATTGAACAATAGATGCAATTAACTTGTCACTTTTAAATAATTTCAGAAACAGTTGTAGATTCTCCTTTTTATTTAACATTTTTCTTGGAACCCAATTAAAGTTGCTGTCATCAATATAATTAATGTTTGTTGTAATAATGGCTCTCAGTTGTACATATTTAGGCCTTTTCATCAGATATAAACTGATTTGAACTCTTCACACTCAGCATGAGTCCTTTTTTCACCGTGACTGCAATAAGATGATGAATACATTTAGCTCCGGCTCTTTCTCTACAGTGACCTGTCTAAATGAAACATATACACAGATTTCAAGACCTGAAACTTAAATGTTACACAACAGCAAAGAAAGGCAGAAACTACCCAGACTGAGCCAGAGATTTTTCTGATTTAATGTATCAGGAGACGTGTTACCTCGGGGAGCGTTGTCCTACCACACCAGCCATGATAAATATTAAAACAAAAATACATCATTATGATGTTTTTCTTTATCCAACATGTGTAGCTGTCAGCTTTGATCAATAAGATCTCACTAAAGGCGATGGCATATACATACAGCACTGTTTTATTTTTTTATTTTTTTTTATTTTTGCCATTTATGCATGCTGTTGAACCCAGAAACACTGCAGAACAGACATTCTCATGCAAAATCCTCCAGCGCTTTGTGTCCAAATCTTTAAGGTTGACCTGAGGGAAGGTGCAGAGGCAGGAATGCTGTTATCAAGCACACTGAAGGCGAGAAGGGCTGAACGGTTGTTATTGCACAATCATATTCTCTCAGGCTTCTCTGTGAAAATGACTCAAGAGAGCAATTTAGCTAAAGCATACTGCATATTCTCCATGTGTCCACTCAGAACTGCTGTACACCTGTAACACACACACACACACACACACACACACACACACACACACACACACACACACACACACACACACACACACACACACACACACAAAACGTAATATGATGGGAATTTGAAATTCAAATTTTTTTCTCCCATCTCACTGTAGAAGTGATCTAAGGCCCCACCCATCAATTTTGACTTTCAGATCAAAAAGGTCTTCATTTGCATGGGCTCATATGAATTCTCATCTCACACGCTGAGTTTTCATTGCTGCCAACATGATATGTCGGTGTAATTGCAACAATTGGGCGTTGTTGAACCCAGAATCTCCTCCAGAGCACTGTATTCAGTCTTTATTAGCTTGATATGTCATGAATTTTCCCTAACTTTGAGATTTCATTTACATTCATTTCAAAAGTCCAACTTTGGCACATTATAAATGTTATTAGCCTTCAACAGTTCTATATTTGTAATTCTTATTTTAATAAAGACAAAGCGCTAGCCACCCCAAGCCACCCATAAAAATGCTTTATACTAGTTTTATATTTTTTATTCAACTCTCTCATCTGCAAGGAACTCAAAACAAAATCAGAAATTGCGCTGTAGGTTTAAAAATCTACATTTAAGTCTGTGGATTTTGGCAACTGAACTTGTGTATGTCTGCAAAAACCATATTACAAAACCCAGTCCACATAAAAAAGGCCATACTGTATAAAATGTAAATGAAAATAAAAAGCACTGATTTGCAAATCTCACAAACCCCTATTTTATTCTGAGTGTAACACAGGAAAACTTTAAACACTCAAACTGAGGTATTTTAGCATAAAATGGTTGGCTTAATTAGATTTTGATGTCAGCAGCATGTCTCAAAACAAAAAAAGACCAGAAACGTACAACAGGAAGTACCTGGAGGAACATCTTACAGATAATTAAGGTAGCTGGGAACAGCTCAGTGACATGTTGGGGTATAAAAAGAGCATCTAAGAGGCAGAGTCTCACAGAAGTACAGACGGGCAAAGATTCACCAAATCTTTGAACAACAGCATCCACAATCAATTTCAGAGTGAAAGTTTCTCAGCAAACATCTCATCATCTGTAGTATATGATGTCATCAGACGTTTCGGAAAATCGGGAGAAACATGGAGATCCTGTAATGGAAAAGAAATCACTGTCTTCACGGACCATCGACAAATGCTGGGTGAAGCTGTGCCGTGCACAGAAGCCTTACCCCATATGTTGTCATCAATCTGAAAACACCATCCTCTCTGGGGTCAAGCTGATTTAAAATGGACTGAGGCAAACGGGAAAACTGTCCTGTGGTCAGATGATTTGAGATTCTTCTTGGAAACCATGAACACTGCCTCCCACCAGACTGAACTGAGCGCTGATAACAAGCTGCGTCCCTTCTCGTCTTCAAACACCTGTATCTCTGATGGTATGGGGGTGCGCTAGTGTCAGTGACCTGAACAGAGACTTCACCTGGAAAGGAAACATCAATCGTCGGAAACATCGTCACTACGTATATACAGGCTGTAGAGCAACAAGTGCTCCCATCCAGACAATATCTTTTTCAGGAAAGACAAAGCATGAAGAGACCTTTCACCAGATGAAAACATTTGGTGCATAATGAAACTAAAAACTTAAAAACGAATGTTAAGCAGCTCAGATCTGATATCTGACAAGAATCAGACAACATTCCCTTCCATTTTTTACTCATATCTACTGTATGAATTTTTGGGGGGAATTTGAGTTATCCATATATTTTTCAAATTATTCCGTATTTGTTGTGATTTATGGTGTGAGATATGAAATCACTGTCATGATGATTTTTTGTGTAATCACTAATGAAATACAAAGATATAATCTTCAAAAAGAAAGATTGGCAGTAAAATATTAATATTTACTGAAAATACAAGATTTAAAAAATATGCAATCATTGCTTTTATATAAAAGTTTATTTTTTAAGTTAACTTATATATAATATATATATATATATAATATATATATATATATATATATATATATATATATATATATATATATATATATATATATATAAGTAAAAAAAGTATTACAGTAGTTGTTTTTACATGTCTATTCATCTTCATTATAACAACAAGGCTGAGGAATAACAAAATCAAACAGAACTTAATTAAAGTAATTATACACATTTACCTCAGTCTTGACAGTGTTGGTAGATCAAAATAAATGAAACCAACAAAATCATAAGAAAAAAGACATATTAAGTACATGAGAAGAAGAACAATTTCAGCAGATAAAAATACGTGATCTGTGGCAAGATGAGGAGGTTGTAACATCGCTCAAATTAAGACATGAAACAAACATAACGCCTAAATGAGTTTTCCTCATCTGCGCCCTCTTCCTCCTGTGCAAACTTCCTATATGCACTATTTATCTCAATGAAGCATCCTTTTATATTCTCATAAGAACAGATGAACCTGCAAATGAAGTTGCATCTTGGTTTTTACAGTTTATGGAATTCTCTTGAATAAATGTAGTCAGTAATGTTTTATTATTAAAACCTTCCCTCTAAGGAACTTTCAGTTCACTCACAACACAAATGCAGGAGTGAACCTTGATTTGTAAACCTCAATCACAGCCACAAATTTACCTGCAAAACTGCGTGAGCCAAGAGGCAAAATCTGGTTTTCCAAGTCGAGTTTAAAGAAAAGTAGGAATAAGTGGGTATATGTAACAGATTGATAGGGACAGGGGTTAAATCATAACATGATAATATATATCAATAAATCATCACATCTTATGTAATAAATGTTGCGTGTGATGTTTGGTTCTGAGTAAATAAAACAATATGATAATTAAGACAATGAAATTCCTTTATGGTTCTTTTTCTACGGTGGAGTCGCGGATACCAAGAACTCGTATAAAAGCTCTAATTAAAACACTGATCACTATTCTACAGCGCCAGTCCACCAATGGTCTCACCGGATCTTCCATCACGACAACTCCAAAGCAATACAATCCTTCTGGTTTACCTCCGTCACACTTGAAGAAACACCACCCAAACTGTTGATTACAATGCATCAGCCAAACAGACGCTACAGTCAAATACTGTGGTCAAAAACTCCACCGTCAACTTTGGCCTGATTAACATTCACTCACGCACAAGCAAGGGTCATCTCATTCAGCATCTCCTCACTGACCGTACGCTTGACTTTGTTTAGCTGAATCATGGGAACAGTCATCCACTCCACCACACTTTGTTTAGATCTGTCAGAAAATCAAAATCAAAACAAAATCCACAACATTCAGCAGCACCTGTCCTTAAATCCACTGCCCCTCGCTCCACCTGAACCTCACCCATATTGCCCGCCTTTTTCCAGTTTTTTAGTCCCTAATGTGACTGAAATCATCAAGAAATCGAGACCCTCCACTTGTCACCTCGATCCTGTCCCCTCAACTCAGGTCAAATCCTGCCTCCCCTCTCTGCTAACCTTCATTTCTTCCATCATCCTTTCTTCACTTACCACTAAAATTGTTCAATCACTTTTTAGGACTGCAGCTGTCACTCCAATATTGAAAAAAACCTGGTTCAGATCGCAACAACTAAAACAACCTCTGCCCTGTCTCTAACCCACTCCCCATCTCCAGAATCCTTGAAAACCTCCTCACTGCAGCTGACTCTGGCTTACTTTCCATCTTCATCCTCCTTGCAGCCTTTGACACCATTTCACACTCCATCCTCCTCTATAGACTCCCATCCATTGGCGTCACCCACACTTCCCTCCACTGGGTTCATTCCTATCTCACAGGTCACACTCAGTTCATACAGCTTTCAGATCCGATCCCTCCCCAGTGAGTACAGGTGTGCCCCAGGGCTCTGTCCCTCTTCTCTTCATCACTTATCTCTTTCCTTCAGCCGTATTTTTCACAAATTTAAAATCCATTTTCATTGCTTTGCCGATGACACCCAATTCTACCATTCCAGTAAACCAGATTCCATGCCTCCACCCTCCTCTCCCTCACCTCCTGCCTATCCGAAATCAAAACCTGGTTCACCTCAAAATTCGTGAAATTAAACAGTGAAAAAATGAGCACCTCCTCATTGGCACAAAATCATCATCCCAAGTCAACAGCTTCTCCCTTACCATTGACAGCTCCTCAGTCTCTCCCTCGCCTCAGGTGAGGAGTCTGGGTGTCATCCTCGATAACACACTGTCATTTCACTCCCATATCAACACCATCACCCAGTCTGCTTACTTCCACCGTTGAAACATAAATCAACTCCACCCCTCCCTCACTGTCCACACTACCTCCATCCTTGTCTACTGCCTTGTCACTTCCGTCATCGATTACTGCAACTCTCTCCTCTTTGGCCTCCCCCAAACATTCCTTCACAAGCTCCAACTGTTGTATAACTCTGCTGCCCAGATCCATAACAAGAACCCCATCATTCCATCACATCACCCCCATCCTGCTGTAGCTCCCGGCCATCCATAATCCCACCTTATCTGTCTGAGCTCCTCCAGATCCTCACTCACACAATAAAGACCCAACAGAGTCCGGTTTGGGGCCGGCCAAGGACCTTTTGGACTCAAAGCAAAGCAGGAAGTTTTGCCCCAGTTGAAGGCTGCTAACCAGAGCTAACCAGAGTCCACCAGCTGGAGTTTCTCTCCTACGTTTCTACATCTTGCAGCTGCTGGGTCCTCCAGCCTTTTGCCTCAGATCATTTCAGGACACTTTTAAGTTGATGAACCAGACTACAAATCAGTCACATCTGATATGAGTGCTGCAAGAGTTGAAATTTAAAGCAGTGGTGGTCTACTGGGACCTGCAGTCAGTCATGTCCCAGGAGACTCATGACCCTACACTGACCTCTGCAAGCACCCTAGCCCCATGATAGCTTTGGCAGGCTTAGATTCATTTGTTTCAGATGCCATTTCAGTAGCGACAAATGAGGATGCTTGGACCAATTTGATCAAAATGAGCATAAACTAATATTAATTAGCATTATAGGTCAGCCTAAACCATTTGCAACATGCAATAAGAGGGAAAAGGAAGCTTCTGAAACACTTTTCAGAAAACCCATGGGCAACATCACAGTGTGTTTGTCCAGTTCTTTTAACACAGTCTGCACTGATAGCTCAAAATATCTCACTTCCCACTGATACATAGTTCTTTGTTTTCAAATGAAACTGTTTGACCCAACACAACCTTCTCAAATCACCGCTGCTTCCTTTCACTGTGTATTTTCACTCCTCCCTCAGCATCAGTGAACTGAGCACGCTCTGAATATGAATTCTGCCACCAATAATAAAGAACGGAGGGAAAGATCAAACAGAAGACTCAGCTGTGCTCCTCCTGTGGTGCAGCCCCAGAGATCCATGGTTTCCAAGGCTCAAAGGACCTTTTCCAGGCATCTTTCTGACATAAAAGTCAAGGAGTGCTCTCTGTTATCCACAGGAAGCCTGACCAGGCTGTAGTAGCCTGTGTTCAGAGATACATTACTCACTCTTTTAGAAAGGGACTCGGGGAGCTCAGTCATTTACCATTTTAAATTAATATTCATTTTTGGGTTCTGGTCCAATGAGACAAGATCTCTCAGTTTCATTTTATATGGATGGATATATTGCTATCAATATATTATCAGTCATTTTAGCCTGGATAAGTGGGAAGGGCTGTGTCAGGAATGGCATCAGACGTTAAAGCCTACGCCAAATTAACATGGAACACAATAATCTGCTGTGGCGACCCTACAAAGGGCAAAAAATGAAAGATTCTACTGTTTTCTGAAGATTAAAATTCGGATAAGTATGGGTTTTATCACTGCATGGAGATGGGGATTTGAAATGTACAACAGAATTGTGGAATGTGTCAAAGAGGGCGGTGGGACGGTGCTGAATCTCCTCAGGGCGAGCTCTCTACCAGGTGCGTCCCTTCCTGCCTAAACATTTTAGCATCATCCACCACAAGCTGAGTCAAAGAAGCACAAAGGAGGACCAGGTAGCAAACTAGATTAGTCTATTTATCTACCTGCTGTCCTCTCCTCCTGCTTTAACTCTTCTCTTTTCTCAGCAGGAGACTACAGTTGTGTCACTCCTGTCTCCTCTCCTGTTTCCCCCTCAGACAAAGCTGTCTTTGCAGATCAGCCTCACCGCTGCTCAACACAAGACACAGAGGATGGAAGGAATCAGAGAGGGAGAGATTAGCATCTTGTGGCCAGATCATGAATATATTCAACATGCGGCAAAAAAGACTGCAACCCAGCTGTTAGAGGAATATTTCGTGTAATCATGTTCTTCATGTGAGGCAATAACTGTGTGAATGAAAGCAATGCATATTATATTTTCTTTTCTCCCTTCCGCTTCCTACTCTGGCAGCTGCAGACTTTTATATAACCACATTAAAAACCACCATTGTAATATGACATTTTGCAGGATACAAGCAATGTTCCCGCTCAAGCCATCGATATTCACACACAACCATTGTTATGATAACTGTGATGCAGTTTTACACACCAGCAATGCTAAACCTCCAATTCAGCTGGCAGACATGCCTCTTGAAGGGCACTAAAGTCATAAACTTGGTAGATTAGTGTGAAGTAAAGCAAAATCCTTATATTATGCATTTTGATCCCTTTTATTATTGATCATGCACCACAATGAAGTCATTTTACTTTTATTGTGACCGAAAAATACTGGCAACTACATCATAAAAAGCATAAATCTCTGTTTTCTATGTGCTGCAGTGACTTTGCAGGATACAAGCAGTGTTTTCACTCAAGCCAGACGTAAAAAAAACCTATGCCAAATTAATGTGGAACACAATAATGTGCCATGGCGACCCCTACAAAGGGGAAAAAATGAAAGAGGCTGCCGTTTTCTGAAGATTAAACTTTGGATAAGTATATATATATTGCCCTCCCTGGTAATAAAACCCACATTTCTCACGAAAAAGCAAGGTTCTTGAGTGAGAACATAGCTTGTATCCTGCAAAATGTCATATTGCAATGGTGTTTTTTAATGTGGTTATACTTTAATTTTTAACTGAAAAAATACTGACAACTACATCATAGCACAAATCTGTTTTCTATATGCAGCAGTGAGCTTCGTGTTTGTTTTTTGCTTTTTTTTTGCTGCCCTATCACTCTGCTATTATCGGTCACGTTCCTAAACCAATCAGAAACGCCGCTCCCAGCTGCAGGGACAGAAGCCGTTTCCACCCAGAGATGGAGTCAGAATATTGTTGGAGATGCCCTCGTCCTTCCGCCTCCACTCTCCAGATGCGTCTTCACGATGATCTGAGAAAGGCGCAATTATTTGCTACCCAGCAGGTGTATTCACAAAACATTTTTTTCATTGCATTTTTATATGTTTATTTATTTACTTACTTTTGCTCTGCCTTCTTCTTGCATGTACCCTGCTGTCAGACAGCCCGGTATTGTTTTTTTTAATTTTTTCACTGCATCTCTCTTTTCCACCTATCAGCCCGCTGGGCCTTTTCTCACCATCGCTGTAGATGGATTGATTTTATCATCTGCAGGAGTTAACGGCCATGTTACGTCTTTCCACACTGCCAAGTCACGCAGCACTCGTTTCTCTCCCGTTACATCCCTGTCGCTACCGCTCATGATGGTACAGTTACAGGACACACTGCTGCACTGTTGTACCTCCTGTGCCTTCATACCGTGCAGCGGGGCATAATATAGGTGCTCCAGAGAGACATTTGAAGGATGCTTCCTTTTGAGATGATTCCTGCCTGAAGGGGAGGCAGGGCTACCCCCACATGGGGATAGATGGGGTTGATCGCCTGGAGTTCAGAGGGCCAATCTGCAGATATAATTAATGTATTTGTATCAGGAAGATGTTTTGAGGAAAAGAAAAACAAATGGTTATATGACAGCTAAAGACAATTCTGAACCTTTGAAAGTCAGGAAAACATAATATGTATCAGTTAGTAGTGGGGCTGAATCACCCAATAAACCATGAAATTGAAGGGCATGTTCACTATATGAAAGGACTATTTTTCTGCTTACAGTACACTTCGTCTCCCAAAACTCCTCCAGTTATTCAGGCTCCATAAAAACACAAAGTGCAAATTTTGATTAACATGCTCAGGAGATGATCAGTGGGAGTGTAAAGTCATATAAACAAGTTGGGGCACAGCTGTAAGTAAATCACAGGACTGACCCAACAACAGAAGCGTTTTCCCCAAGTAATTTTTTATCTAGCAGAATTTTTTGTCTCCTTTGATTTGCCTATTTCCCACCATCATTGTCCTACATTATACTTCATAAATCAACTAAACTGCTTGATTCAACAAAACAAATAATTTCAAACTCGCACTGGTGTCAGGGTGAGGAAAAAAATATTAATTTGGATTATCTGTTCACTGCGTAATTTGTCATCAGGGTAGGTCAGTGACTAATGATGCTCTTTAAATGTTCCCGCCAACATTATGGATAGTATTTTATTTCTGTATTAATGTTAAATTGATATACAAGATAAAGAATAGGAGTTAATCTACAGTAACTCTAGCATGTGATGACATCCCCGTGATTCATATGCAGTCGTACAGAAAATGTACTTTGATCCAATATTTTCACCACTGATGCCACACCATTTTAAAGCACATATAAACATATTTCTGTTTCACTTTCTGTAGTTTTCTTATATTATTTTTTTGTAGTTTTCTTGTTTAGTCTATTTAGTCCTTTATGTCTTTTTTTTCTTAGCTCAGTTTATGTTTCTTTGAAGTTGTTTGTAGGACGTTTGAACAACGATTAATACCGACTTCAAACAGAAGCCATGGTCCAGTAGCATTGTGTCTTCATCCAAAAGCTCATTTGAATGTTGGAGCAGCGGGGGGTGCCAGAGTTGGCCCATCTGATTGCAGTGAGGGCCACCCCAGGCCCCCTTCTGGGCTTGATATTAATACATTGTTCATGCATGTTATGGGATCCTCGCAGCAACAGAGGGGGACTTAGGAGATAAGGTCTTATCTCATATTGTACAACGAGACAATTTGTACCAAAACCTTATCAGTTATACTGTATGTGAATCACAATAGCTTGAGTTACAGTTGCATGGTGTGTTAAGTCTAAATGAAATATGGTGACAATTATCCAGTTTCCTGATATGAGAATTGGCAGCAACATGCTTAATGGAGCTGGTGCAGCAGAATGATATAGTTATCAAGGCTTTGTGTAACACCCAGTGACTGTCACTGCTTTTGTTGACCTTATCCAATTTTCTTTTCAATTACCTGTAGTATATTACCATCGCAGCTTTTGGTATTGTGGTATAAATCGCCTATCCAGAATAGTAGCTGCAGCATACTGGCACCCCCGTGGGTGATATAAAGCTGCGTCCTGGCTGGCCCTTGTCTTTCAAAAATATATTTTAGATTGAATAAAAGAATACAAAACACTCACGACCCAAATTTGAGCAGGTATAATGCTCAGCTGGGTCTCTCCATAGGATGTAATGCATAATTACAGTGACTGAAGGTTAGACTCAATAGAGATACCTGCATGAAAGTGCTAAACGAGTCCTGGGATCTCAAGCTCATTATTTGAGGATGTGTAATTAAAAAAAAAGGCCCACCTGTAATGTACTCCCAGTATTGCTGCTTTATTTCAATGTTCACATCTTTCTTTACAACCAATAGCTTGTGGCAGGTTCAATGAGGTGACAGTTGGTCAACGAGCAACGGATCAATTGACTGGGTTGTGTTACTGCTGTCACCTCAGTGTCCTACTGAGGAGACAACATTGATTAATTCAAGAGGGAAGAACCGAGAGCAACCAGGTTTGAAAACACCCTTTAATCAATAGGCACGATTTATACAGTGTGCTTAATGTGAGAGAAGAATCAACCATGGTGGAGTATGATGTGGGCACAGACCAAAACTAATACAGTGAGTGGATGCTAAATGAAATGTCAAGCAGGAGAACAGGCTTTTGAAAGGTCATGTGCATCAGTGGGGAAGGTGTTTGTGTTTTATTTGTAGGTCAAGGCAATGTTAACAAGCTGAGTCGCAGTAGAACCAGTCTCAAGTCTGTCTCTACTGAGTTTGAAGTTCACGCATGCCATCATGCTCTTTTAGTCCATCACTGACTGTAATAACAGACTATAGTGGCTCAAAGCTGTGTCTCAACTTACATTTTTAACAAACATTCATGTCACCCATGTTCCCAACTGGCCTTGATAGGAGATACAATCAAAAATTGGTTCAAAATTTCATGTCCATTTGAATCGTATGCGTCTAAACTTATCAGTTCCTTTACTGATGCTGGCAGGGAATAAAAATGCATGTGCCAAATCAACAATTCAACATAACATGAGAATGGACATTTATTTTGACATTTAGCAATGGAGTGGCAAACTAAGAGTAGTTTCAAACTGCACTGTACTTGAAGCAGATATACTGCTGCAGCCTGCTGTGGCGCATCTTTACTGACCTGTCGCCAGTGTTATTTTTTGTAATGAGGCTAAAACTCTGTGTAGGTGAAATTGCTTCCACACTGAATGTGCACAAAATTGAGATGGGAATCAAAGAATCAAATTGAAAAGCGGCATTGATAGCGGTATTGATAGCATTACATTTTTATCAACTCTAATCCGTAACGGACAGAAGACATTTGCTTTCTGAGCTGAATTAAAACCTACCTTATAACTGCACGCTGGTGCCCAGCAGTTCATTGTAGAGTTGTGGATAACAAGTCATTCTCCCCAAAGTCTCTTTCCTGTTTCCCCTCTGTTCATCCCGTGTCTTTTTTGTCTGGTAATTTTTTTTGTCTCCCCTAAAAGGGGAATCGCTCCATCACTGGGACAGTAAGAGACAGCTCAGTGGGTTGTCTGCCTGGAGCCAGGCCCACTGTCAGCATGTCTAGCCAAGTGATAAGCAAGCTAAAGCGGGGAAAATAAAATAAATTAATTAAAAATAAAACCTCCAGTGCTCCCTGCAGGATTTCGATCGCAGTGGTTGGGGACACAGAGACCTTCTAAACTGCCAGTGTTGGGAACTTGGTCACTCACTCGATTCCTTTACTTCGAGGAAGAGTCACCGCTAGCTACGGCTGAGCTGCTGTTTCTATCCTGCAGCTGGATAAACACCACAAAAAAGTTTAGGAGAAGCTGAGGCCAGGACTGCTGTTTCCCACTAGAACCACCACATAGACGTTTAGACTTTTTGAGCATTCTTCAGTGCTGAGTAAGGCGGCTGGGGATCGGTGACGTTAGGGATTTGCTGCTGGTTATGTACCACAAAGTCAAGCGAAGGAAGTGTCTTCAGATTGCAAAGCGCCATGGTTCCTTGTAAAATAACACATTTATTGAACCATCATAGGATTGTTGTGAACACGCAGATAATTTACAAGCAGTCCAGGAGTGCGGAGATGGAATAAAGAAGGGTTCAATCTTTATACCATGATTTCTTTGTGAAACTGGCAAAAGAGAAACCACAAATTTATTCTAAGAGCTAAATGGTATTCTGAAATGGTGTCACTTGGGCACAGTCTTGAAAAGATAGAAATTCAGAACAATACTTGACTGTGGGCTTCCCTTGGCTGTGTTTTTTTTGTTGTTTTTTTGTGTGTGTTTGGTTCTTTAATCTTTACTCTGCTGTGGAAACAGCATTGTGGATGACAATCTGTTTTTGGTGGGGATCTGTACCCTAAATGGTTAAACAAAAATACCTGGTCCTTTGAGAAAATATGGTATTTACATTCTTATTTATAGATTATTATGTAAATCAAGAGTGCCCGGAAAACAAAGGATCTGATCGGGTCAGTCAGGTGGCAACAGTTTCAGCATGTCCTCTAACCGGAAGGCAAGAGGGCAAATCAATGAGGCAAAGCTCCTGGAAGCAAAAAAAAAAAAACAAAACAAAAAAACCTCTTCCTTGGTGATTTTGAGCAGTTATAGGTTTAGAATGTACAACTAAATAAATGGTACTGTTTGTGGTGACAGTTTTAAAAGCCAGGCATGAACCTTTGTCCAGTGTGCTCCAAGCACTTTGGGATAAGATGTTTCTTCTCACCTGACCCACCCGAATACAACTGCCTCTATGTTTTGGGCTCCCAATTTATATACTAAGCACTGAGGCAGAATATAACATCTTAAAAAAAGGAAATTAACACTGAAAAATGAAAAATGAAAAATAAATAAAAGGTGAAAAAAATAGATTGGTGCGCGTTTCATCATGGACATTATGAGGAGAGAGGCAGGCATGTTCCTTTGTAGTATAGTATTCCTAATTTTTGTTAATTATCAATGAAATATAGAAATAAATGGCCCAAATAAAATGCTGTTCCTATTGTAGGGACACAATGAAAATGCTAAACAAAAATGTTTAATCTTATCAAGAGGCGATAAATCAGTTTAGGGCTTTTTGTGGCATTGGGGTGATTTGCTGGTCTGTTACGCTGAATCGTTGTATACAGTCTTAGATTGTACTATCCAGAGGTATTTTTTCATTAGCAATGGTGCAGTTTTGTTTTACAGAACCTAAATCCTAACAAAGCTTCTGTCACATGAGCACAAGGCAGCATGCTAATTGAAGCAGTGTTTTCAGTAAAAGATTCTCTGAATTAGAAAAAAAGAAAAGTTAGTCCAATGGACTGACAAGAAGGACCAAACAATGTTGGCCCACTACACCGGTGAACAAGTTAAAGGGGGGTTTACTGGAAATAAAGCCATTTTTATAAATGTCAGTTACAATCCATATTTGTAATGACTCCGGATTACATTGATTCCTTACCTTTGAATTTCCATGAAATACTTCTCCTAGAATGATGCAAATATAATAATGATCTTTAGTATAATATTTAGGACACTACTGCACAGATTGTAAGAAAAAAAAATCTTTCCAGGGTTTGTAAATATTCATGCCTGGTTTATTTGTGACAAAAGTCACATACCCACTACAACAACTTTGTGGCTATCTGTCGTTGGACCTGTTGTGTCTGCATTTACCTTATAAGTACTGTTTGCAGCTAATACATCACTTTCATAGCTAGATCTAAGCAGGGCATCTAGCTGTCTAGCAAGATAATTAGCTCTTTAATGGGTGTGCAAGCTCTGCTTGCTTGGCACACTTCCAGTAAACCACCATCGTTGTGTTGGAGAATTATGTGGAAATATCCCTTTGACTCTTTGTGGGATCTGTAACAAAAGCTGAGTCAACTGAATTTTAAATGGTTCATGCCACATTCTATTTAATCCAGAAATCTGTGCACCGATGCAATTACATTTCTGATGTTTAAACTGGGTTCTGATTCATCGTCCTTACCTTTTTACACTTCAACAACTGACTACTGAGGGAGCTATGTGTAGAATAGCTTATTAAATAGTGGGTTGATTGTCATGAGTGAAGAACACACACACACAGACTATACATTATCTTCAGCATCACCACTGTTCCACAGTTTATTCCAAAGATAAATACCAGCATGCATTTCTGAGAAGTACTGAACCTTTTTCCATAAAAAAAAAAAATATTACAAATTCCTTGAGCAGCTCGTTTTATAACTTTCTGGTCTCAGATGACACTTAGTACATTTGTTTTGGACCAAAATATATGTATTTTTTTCCTTGCCCCTGCATTTACGAGGTCAAGTTACCATCCATCATCTTCTATGGCCCAGCTGTCAATGCGTAAGGCGGGGGCACACACTGGACAGGTTTTGTTGTCTCTCTGAGAACTGTACGATCTATGAGAGCTAAGAGAGTACAATCAATACCTTTTTATTGATAATATGGCTTGTTGTGCTGTTAATAAGTACTAATGGCCAGATGAAACTGGCTCTGAATTGGCCTGGACGTCTCTGTGTTAGTTGGACCTTAGGTAGTCTCAACAGTGCAGCTAGTTTAGGATTACAGGTGCAGATTTAGACATAAATAGCCCTCTGGTATATTCACATCTCCACATGGTGAAGAAATTAAAAAAAAAAAAAAGAGTAAAATGGAAAGGAAGTTGTACTCTTGTAAATCTGTAGACTCATCATGTTTCGAGAGATGGTCAAATAGTATATAAAAAAGCCCATGGCAATGCTAGCAGCTTATAATTCAGGATTAATAAAATATCATAAACATATTCCATGTTTTCTTCACTGTAGCCAGACTGACAAAGCGTCCTAACTGTCTTGAGCCATGAATTTCTGCAACTCTCAGTAATGAAGTCTTTGTGAGCTTTCTCAGTAAAGCCACCAGAATGAGAGAGGAAATCAACCAAGCCCAACCAACAATGGCTGTGGCCGTTTCAACAGCTTCACTAACTTCCTGACCCGACTGTATATTGTTTTTGCTCTTATAGACCTTCCAGAGCTGACCTCAGTCATCCATAAAAGCTGAATCATCCACATGTCTGCTAAAATCCATCCTAACTCGACTACTCAAAAATGTTTTCTTTCTTATTGGTACGCCATTACTAGACCTATATCCCTGAAATCAGGATATGTGTCGCAGGCTTTTAAAGTCGCAGTAATTAAACCTTTACTTAAAACACTCTCTTACAACCCAGACATTTTAGCAAATTATAGACCACTAGATCAGGTTTGTCTTAAACATAGCTTCATCGTACATATGCTGCTGGAGGTCTACGCTGCAGGGGAACACCAACATGATCCACTGACCGGTGCCCTTTACCCTTTTTCTCTTTTCTTTCTTCATCTTCATCCAGTTATTAAAAGTATAGTGTAACTGTGTAACTCAATTTTTCTTGTACTGGTGCTGGTCTGCCTCATTTTCTGTCTTCTGTACATGTTTACAGGCCAGAGCTTCCAGAGTTGCATCCTGACCTGCAGTCCATGACCTCTGACCACCTCGGTGTCTGCTGTCTACATGTTTATATAGTCGTCTCTGCACTACACCAACCACCCATGCATCCGTCATAATATAAGTACATAGAACTCTTTTTACTTGCTCTTGTTTCATTAACATTTGCTTAGGGGTCTTGGTCGGGATCGGGGACAATTTGTATTGTAATTGATGCTAGATCAATAAATTTGAACTGAGTTGAAATAGTTTTTTTCTGTTTTTAATCTTTATAATGAAACGAGGCTGAGGCTGTCCTGTTTGTTGTGACACTTGACGTCGATGAGGACCAGAACAAACGTCATGCAGTGATGAGCTTTCATTTTTTTCTTCCTAGATAAGACAGTCATACACTAATTTAAATGTCAGAACCACTTTGTTCATATGTGTGAAAGTTTACAATTTGAACATTAGTAAGTGGAGGAGTATTTATTGTGGATGATTTGTGCGCTGTATGGATGCTTCTTGATGATTAGCCATTTTCCCTTCACTGCAATCTGAGCCTCCACATTTGCTGGGCTACTAACCATCAATTCTGCTCCAGTCTTTGCAGGACACTGCAAAATACTTTAGTTAGTTTTAACTTTGCATATGGAAAGCACAACAAAAATTTGGAGGAGATTTTTCAATTTCACCACAGGTCCAATAGAAAAGATCGGCAATACTGTGATGTACTGTGAGGTTTGTCAGAATAAAAAAATAGAAAAGAAAAGTGGAGACAGGAAAGACATGCCCTTTGCAGCAGGCTTACAGTCAAATTTTAAAGTCTTAGAAATAAAAGAACAAAAAGCCAAAGATTAAGGAATAGTCATCCATAGTTGGGAACGACAACACATTGAAATGCAGGTACAGATGGGAACCAAACATGCCAGTTTTAGTATGTGGAGTGGAAATGAAGGTAAAGCTAAAGAAAAACAAAAGGAGATCTGGAGTTCAACAGTGCTAAGCTGTTTTGTAGAGGCTAGTTAATTGAATGAGCTGCCTGAATTGACTTGCTTAAATTCACCACCTTAATGAGGTTGATATCTGTGTTCTTTTTAATTAAGCGCTATTGTTTTTGACCACCTCTAAATAGAGCTGTAGCCAATGGGGGAAAAAAAAACAAAAAAACACTGCAAATTGCCGGTGATGTCCTAAGACCTTTGTTGACCGACCAAAGCACAGAAGCACCGAGTCCGCCGTTCCCAGATAAGAAGCTGCGAGTTGTAGTCCAGACTAGTATCTAATAAAAATACAGCTATTATTGGTACCAAATCGCTGATAGAGTGCGCTTTCAAATATGCTGCTGTACAAGTAGACCACACAAAGAAAATACTACTTTATTTGTAAATTCTCAGTCAGACTGGGTTTTCAAGCAGTGTATTATAAACATAACTTCACAGATAGTCACCGCAAAATTAATTTGTTGTGAATTAATGTAAGTAATCACTCGCCACATATTATTTTAAAGCCCTTTGGTGTTTACTTTTGCATGTGAGGCTACTAATTAGTTATGATGTGTAGTGATGACATATTAAAGAAAAGCCTCTAAGGCAGCTCTTATTTGATCACAATTTAGTTTCCAATATTATTATTATTATTTATCGTAAACGTGACATTCTTCTTGATACATTTTCAGCGTGTTTCAGTACTAAATTTACTTTACAGTTGATGGACATAAAAATAACTGTTGATGATGTGATGCACTGTAACTGTTTTTTAATGCTTATGTAACATATACAACATGTAACGCAGTTCCTCATTCGTCTCCATCTCTCTTAAACAAGCAACAGTTAAAAAAAAAAAAAAAAACTTGACCATGTGGAGTGGAGAAATGGAAGACTAAATGTCAACGTTCGGTTATTTGTGAAAACGAGTCCTAGTCTGTACTTGTGTTCTGGCCAAATGTGAAACATCTTCAGCCGCAACTGAAGTAATGTTACAAGTCAAAATCTGCAAATAACCACGTAATGTGGAAGTAAGCTGGCTGCGTCAGTCGGCCTACTTTATCAAGGAACCATTCAGTGGAGATGCGTAAATTTGACAGAGAAAAAAAAGTGCCCCAAGAAAGCTGTTTGTGTTAATGAGCGGCACTAAGGTGCAGGAGAATTTCAGATCAGCGCATCACTGCTGTGTTGCGTCTGTAGCCTGGCGACAACCGAGCTGACGACATCATGTACAGTGTCGACAGGTGACACAGGTTACCTGTGAGGTCCCGATCCTCACGCATTCCCCCTTTCAGCCTGTTCATGCCAAGTCCCGATGATCTCTAAATGCCTATGGCGATCAGTGGAAGAACGTATGCAAACCTCTTCCTTCCTGATCTTTTCTTTCCCCTCGAACCTCTCCTCTTTAACTTGCCAGGATTTGGAGTCTTTTTTTGGGCGCTAACTGAGCATTAGAACTCCTCGAGTGAACTGCTTATGCGTTGTCATGGCTACCCATCATAGCCAATATCAAATAACTGCCTGAATAACAAGTAAAATCCTTCAAGTCCAATCATCTAAAGGAGCGCTGAAAGCAGCTTTAAAAAATGAGAGAAAAACAAAGCAAAGTTCAACAAAAGAATCATTTCAAGCACACGCAAAGAAAGAAAATATGAGTGGAGCCACAGCTGGCTGCCACTAGAAGGGCGTCATTATAAAACCAGTGAATAGCAAATGTAGTTTTAAGTTGTTTTCACTTGAGAATGTACTTCTAACTTCATATTCTTGATTGATTTATCACATGGAGCCTATTTGAACATTTCTGCAGCATTTTAAATTTTTAAGGATGTGGGTCTGCTGCCGACTCAACGGCAGAAAGACCAAACCGCGTTGTCCCGCCCTCTGAAGTACATTCTCCTTAATCAAACTTGTCGTATGTGAACTACCACGTATACAAGTCCAAACATTCCTACTGTACACATCTTGATTAAGGAACAAGACTATGGCTTTACGATTATTACTGAAAGATAGAAAAACAATCACTGCTCTCTTTATTTGCAGGACTGGTAGCTGCCTATTTGTCTTCAGTAACTGGAAAGTTGCTCTCCTGGGTGCAGAGCATGCAGGCAACTGACTTGGCCCTTGAAGAATATTCAATTTCTTTCCCTCCAAAAACTCTTGAGGTGCTTTTTGCGGTACATTTAGGGCCATTGTCCATCTGCTCCCACTTCATTTAGACTTCAGCTTAAGTCAAACAGCTGCGAAATGCCAACTCAGTACCCAGTCTCGCCTCCAGGTGTTTTATTTGCTTCTTTGTGACGAGGGAATGGGCTTTAACTGGCTAATTAACTTCTTCTCAGTAAATTGTCCAAATACTTTTTAGTCCCTGAAAGTGGAAGGTACTTTATTTAAAACGGGTGCCCTTTTATAAAAGTAAATGTCATAATTACATCAAACCTCTTAAATTGATGCTGAAAACTCTACACTTTGATCACATCTTGATTGTTTTATTTTGAAGAGAATGTGATGGTGTATAAAAAAAGGCAAATATCATAAAAACTGACACTATCCCAATACTTTTGGACTGTAAACTATTTAAGATGATCTAAGATACACAAAACTTGCAACAATACTTTAACTAACTTTTAACTTTGTGTTGATCTGCAATGCACCATCTCAGCTGTCTTCTTTTATAATGTTTTAAAGTGTATTGCTTTACTTGAGGTGTAACGTTAGCGGTGTCATCTCACAGCGAGAAGGTTTGCATGATTTAGTGGCAGGGAAGCTGGGAGATAAATCAAGTTTGGTTGGTAGGAGGGCAGGATTGAAGTAGGCCTGAAGAGACAATCAGCAGCGCTTTATTTGCATTAAGCAAATTGGAGTTTCAGCTCTATCAACATTTCTCAGAGGCAGAAGTAATCTTATTAGTTTAGTTCGAGCTGACAGAGCTAAACGACCAAAGTTTGGTCAAGTTCTTTCTGAATGTTTTTAAAGCTGTGTCTCACTGGCTGAAAACAATTTACATTTTGCTTGTAAGTTGAGAAAATGGTTACTGCATTAAAAAGGATGCAGAGAAGAGTTAGCCGAATAGGTTTTATAAAAAAGGACTGAGCACTTTGTAACCCCTTTATTTAATGCACAATATCAAAGTGTTTATGTTCCCCAGGGTAAAAGTATTCTTGAGCAGCTCTGTCTCCTAGAAATCACATTTATTTATCACTAATTTGAAACAGCAGGTATACTTTGAGGAAACAAATTCTGTTTTCTATTAACATGCAGATCAGCCTTTGGTGCCTGGAGCATTATTTAACTTTTTAATGGTTCTCCTTAGGCACTGGCAGGAGTTGGTTAGAAAACACTATGAATTGGGTTGATAGAGAAAATATCCAGTCAGTGGAGAGACTACAAGTTAATTGATATTCAGGCAAAACCACACTCTTTCCCAACCTTACCCAAGTGCTTTCGTTGCCTTATAGGAGCCTGGATTTGAACCCTGCAGTTTGGAGTTTGCATGTACTATCGCATTCATCTAATTCAAGTTAAAATACGTAGATAGCATTCAGTCTCCTGGGGGAGAAGAAAAATCTACCACTGATCATAATAATTCAGGAAGTGATAACATATACGCATGATAATTTAAGGAAAAACGAATTATATATATCGAGCTATATAATGATTTTAATCCCACTGTTTCCCATGTGCACCGAGCTCCATATGACGATTCATAAAGCCTTGTTCAAAGTGGTGAAAAGTGAGTTCAATAGGTCAGAAATCAGCAATGATAATCAGCCTGCAACCCTCACCGTATGCACATTTTTAGTGATAGACATCAAACTCTACCCACTTTGCGGGAACCCTCTAATCCACAAAAAAATGCCAGTAAGGACTTGTCTCCATGTTGTAAGTTTTAGCCCATGGGCTGGTGTGACCTTGAATATTCGTTTTATATTTAAAGATATCTGGGATGTACAGCATATGAGCAGAATTTGCCACAATCAAGGCTCTATTCAGAGGTAACAATTCTCATTAAAACTCCTGATACTGGTTAACCACTTGAAAATTATGACTGTTCATAAAATTTAAATGTTCAAGTTTTACTTCTATAAAAATGATTCCTTCATCTCTTTAAAAGGGGATTTTTGCAGAAGCTGGCATAATTTGCTTGTATTAATAACATGTTTTTTTTTCCAACGCTTTGGCCAGGCATACAAAAAAAAAAAAAGAATAAAGCTACAAAAGCTCCCTTTAAGACCATGATTTTCACTTGTATTCACAGGAGATGGTTCAAAGGTGCGTTTACCATCCCACCTCCACCCGACCATCCTCTTCTGTGGCTTGTGCCTCTTGTGAAACCGGGGTTACCCCTTTTGCCGAACGACTGACAATTGCAACACATAACACAAATTCTAGATATATTATTTTACTCATGACTTTGTTTCTACGATACAAAATCAATCATATGAATATGTTAAAAAAAAACAACAAAAAAACAAAAGAAAAACAAAGCTATGTCACGATTCAGGGGCTCCATCCTTTGGAGGATGAATCTTACAAAAATGCATGTCTTTCAAAAGACCATAACGGCCAAACTCATCATTGTAGAAATGAGAAAATGTAGCGTTTGGAGAACTTCCTGTTTATGTCAGCAATGTTGGTCCTGGCACCTAGTAAAGTTGAAAGGGGCAGTTTTTTCGTGATATGCTTAGACTCTGTAATAACTGAGCAAATCGACTCAGCATCTAACTGTCAAGGATTGAATTGTAGAACGAGAGGAGCCAGGAATGCAAACAAAGTCCTTTATTATAAATAACGCTGCAAGGGCAAAACTCCAAACATGACAAAAGGCCACCAATGGAAAAATAAAAAGCCAGGATGAGCACAGACTTGGAAAGAACACAGCCAGGGAGACAAACAGACGGCGCAGCACTGAGGAGCGAAGAGACACGACAACGGCCGTTCCTCTCATCAGTACTTGGGTACTTCTACTCGGGAAGTACAACGCGGGAGAACATACTTTGGAGGACGCGAGGACCCATGTCTTCCTTTATCCAATTGGAGCAGCAGCATACCTGTGTACTTGATGACATCACAGCTCACCTTTGGTTAACAGGCAAAGACTATTTAGAAACACATGCAGTTTAACTGGTTATAAAAATTAACACCCTAAACATTAGTACAACTAAGATTGGAACATGTATTACATTTATCTAATTTTTTATAACCATTAGTTTGGACCATATATGTTTTTAATGGGTATTAAGCTTTTGTATATCAGCCAGGTTATATTAAAGTTTGATGGAGGTGAAAAGTAAAAAGAAAACAACAAAAAAACTCTGAAACTGGCTCTATTTTTAAAACTTTACTGCAAATATTAAGACATAACTTTACATTTACTCCTCTTTTTGGTGCGAAATGCATTCTGTGATTGGATCAAATACGCATCTAGGAATTTGAACTGGACTTCATGAGATGCAATCTTGACAAGTGGAACATAACTTTGGCAGCAGACAACAACGTTTAACAAGAATACAAGTACAGACAAGAACCTCCGTTAAGAAAAGGTCAATATATGCACTCTGGGGCTGGTGAGACACAGGTGCAATCAATCACGGAAGATTAGGCAAATTAAGTCACGCATAAATAACGCACAAGGAACTAGACTTTCAAAATAAAACTGGAAACCAAACTAGAAATCCAAGAAAACACAAGAACAGAAAAACAAAAACAAAAACATCAGATATGACACGATGACGTCTGTTGTCCTATAAGATCCAACCTCAAATTCTCATTTCGCCTCTATTTCTATTTTCTGGACTATTTGAGAATTAATGCTCTCTCTGGGTTTGGCATGAGGTACTGCCACAAGTGAGGGAGTTTAAGTATCTCAACTTTTTCACAAGTGAGGGAAGGAGGAAACAGGAGATTGACAGGCAGGTCGTGCAGCATCTGCAGTAATGCAGACCCTGTCTGTTGTGGTGAAGACGGAGCTGAGCCAAATGCCAAGGCTTTCTGTTTATCGGCCAATCTATGTTCCTAACAAAAGAATAAGTTCACAGATTCAAGCAGGTGAAATGAGTTTCCTCTGCAGGGTGGCTGGACTCTCAGATACACAGTGACAAGTTCAGTCATTCAGGGACTTGGAGTAAAGTTGCTGCTTCTCCACATTGAGAGGAGGTGGTGTGGACATCTGGCGAGGATGCTCCCTGGACGCCTCCCATGAGAGATGTTTCATGCATGTTTAGCCAGGAGGAGGTCCAAGGCAGACCAAAGACAAGCTGGGGAGAGTGAAAGTTAAGGGATGATTGGATATTTATGAAAATAGAGACAATTTACTATGTTTGAGCTATCTCATGAAAGGATGCAGAATTAAAGCACAGCTGAAATCTCAGTTTTTCTTCTAGAGAGGTACTGACTCTTTATAATAATAATAATAATAATAATACTACTACTAATAATAATAATAATAATAATAATAATAATAATAATAATAATAATAATAATAAAAGGCTTAGAGAGGACATGTCTTTGATGATTATTTGACTCTGGTATTGATGTTGGTGGTAGTGTTATACCGACATTAAATTGAAAGAAAAAGAAACCTCAATTCAATACAAGGGGCTTGTTCAACACTGAATTGTGTTTACCCTTCCGGCTGTGATGTATGCTGTGGTATGGTCTCTTGCCATAATTTCTGAGTGGAACGGCAAAGAGTGTGCCAGTAAAAGTGTTTTAAAACTCCAGCCAGTCTGCATGTCACTGGCTGATTAACGAGTAGAGGTGGTTTTCTGCTGCAGAGTTAATGTCTGGCCTACTTTCAGTGTCCTCTGTTTTCAGTGGTCCTTAATTTATTGCATTTCTTCTGCCTCATGTCAATTTGACATTTTTGGTATGTTTTTTAAGAATAACATGTATAGTAATGCCTCTGGTTGATACTGCTCTGCTATACAGAAAACTACGCAAGTTGAACCAGAAACATAAGATGCAAGATATGCAGTGTAACTTCTTTATTTCAGTTTCAGTCAGTCACCTACGCATATGTTTTGTTATTGTTTTATCCTGTCCAACATTCTTGTTTAGCCGTGCAAAATTGGATTAGATGTCAAGCAGCCTCAAAGGAAATTTAATAAACATAGTTTATTGGCCTCACTTACCAATACGTGTTGCAAAAATTGTTTCATAAATTTGCTTTTTAGGAAAAGTTCATGTCAGGATAATGCCACCTTTCTAAAACTGCCAACTATTTGTGGCTGCGTTCATTTAATGATGCATCCCACATTCTGGAAAACTGCCTATTATCCTTAATACAGGAAGAAGACGGAGGACCAGCGGGAGCATAACAACGTCAGCGGAGTGCGGAGGGGGCTCAGAATGATCACTGGCCACAAAAAGCCCAACTCTCAAGCTGACGGGGATCAGAAGTAGGCGAATAACTCAAATCTATTCTTTAATAGATTTGATCAGACGCCCACCCCTGCCCTCACCCAGTCTGCCCTGCTGCAACCCACCTTCTCTGCTCCCACACCTCACTATTCCAGCCATGACTCTCTGCACGGTCATAAGCTTGTAGCCCATCAACAAAACATCCCCCCTACCAATTCACACCAGCCATCACTTCCCTCAGTCCTCACTGCCCCTCACAGAAGCCCAGATGAGGAAGGAGCTCAGCTGGACCAAGGAAAGAGAGGCTGCAGGCCCAGATGGCATCGGCTCCAGGCTGCTGAAGACATGCACGGACCAACTGTGCCGCAAATTGCTGTACATGTTTGGTTTGACCCTGAAGCTGGGGATGGTGCCACAGCTGTGGAAGACATCTTGCGTGGTACCAAAAACATCTCACCCAAAGGACTTCAGAGACTACAGACCAGTGGTGCTTACCTTACATCTGATGAAGATGATGGAGAGGCTGGTGTTCACCCATCTAATGAGCCTCTAGTGAGCCAGTCGTTGGACCCACTACAGTTCGCCTAATAGCCAGGCATCAGAGTTGAAGATGCTGTCATCATCCTACTTGGTAGGGCTCTTTCACACCTGGACAAGGCGGGGATGACTGCGAGAGTCATGTTTTTTGTTTTATCTAGTGCTTTTAACACTATCCAACTTGAACTTCTGAGGGATAGATTGGTACACATGGGGACACACCTGCAGAAGTTTTCTGACAATCCGATCACAGATGATGACGACAGAGAGCATAGAAAACTGATCCAGGACTTGGTGGACCGGCGCCAGCGGAGGGCTGGTGGTGGATTTTCGCGGGCTACACCGGTGAACAGTCAGAAAAAGAACATTGGAACAGTGGACTCTTACAAATACCAGAGTGTTCAGCTAAACAATGGTCAGAGAACAGATGCTCTCCACAAAAAAGACTTTTTCTGCTAAGAAAACTAAGGTCTTTTGGAGTGCAGGGAGCACTACTGGAGACTTTTTTACGGCCTCAGCCATCTGTTATGGAGTGGTTTGCTGGTGCAGCAGCGCCTTGTCTACGGACAGAAAAAGACTAAATAAGTTGATGAGGAAGGCCAGCTCGGTTCTGGGGCCACCCCGGACCCCCTGGACTCCTTCAGTGACAGACTGTTACATCCTAAGTGTCTGAAGGAACAATATCGATGGGCTTTTCTTCCAGCTGTGGTCAGCCTTTACAATCAGAGCTGCTCCCAGTGAATCATTGATGACTAATAGACACTTGAGTCCTGCATTTTTAACCATGCAATGCATAGATGATAGATATTTTTGCTGCTGTAAGATGGAAATTTCTCCACGGTGAGATGAATATAGGTTTTATCTTATCTTTTTCTAATGAGCACTGAAAAAAAGTGCACCAAACCCTTAAAAGTTGCACAAAAAGACAAAAAGGGAAAGTGTGGTTGAGGATAACTAAAAACATAAGCAAAATTAAGAGTTGGAGATTATTTACAAATTAAAAACCTAAGACACTATGTGCAAAAACCTGTTTTCGTTTTGTCCTGATGTTCAATTTCAAGCTGTGAATAATTACAGTATTAAAGTCGAGCATTTCCATCTTCTGAACAATTACTAGTTAAATTACGCTGTACCAAATTACGATGACATCGTGCAACACAAGCTGTTCTGTAAATCTTTACAAACCTAAAATGATGAAATAATGCCTGGCAGTAATAAAAGTGAAAGAAAAAAAAAAGGACAACAACGTGGATTTAGATAAGGTCATGTATGAGCCCTCTTATGTTTATGCCAGGTCTTATCCTTGATGTCCTCATAAAATCATTCATACAATCAGTCATTGTAGGTGCAAGAGCACCCTGTAGCTGGAATTTATAGTCATCGATGAGGCATGCCTCTCCAGTAGCTCCTCCTTAGAGGTGCAGAGGTCTTATATGTAAAATGTATGCATCTCAAGGAAAACAAGGAATTTTTACTGGCAGAGGAGTTGTAGACTTCTTGAGACTTTGGATGTGTTTAAAAGGGATCTGAACGTTGTTAAATCTAAATGTATTTCTGCTCAACCCTGCAGTACAAATGGAGCTGGACCCAAATACTAATAATAATAATATCTGCATATTTGTTCATTATGCGGATATCTAAATTTCACTTTGGGTATCCAGATGGGTTTTTTTTTTGTTTTTTTTTGAACGAATCAAAATCATGTACTTCTACTCATCGGTGGCCATGAACATGACCTGCAGTCAAGCTTCAGTTCATTTGGGCTGTTAAATAAGATGGCATGTTCTGTACCAGGTACCGTGCTTCTGTTGCACGCTCCTCAATTACTCTTGCATAAATTAAGAACTTGCTTGCTGTCATGCAGCTCTTGGTCTCTGGGGGGTGCGCTCAGTGAACCATCCGTGTGGGTTGCGCTACTTCCGCGCGTCATACACCCTGAGTGAAATTAATGTCTCAGCCACTTGCCATTGTAATTTTATGGGATGTTATACGTGTGCAGCTGCCAGGCCTGTTCAACCGCATGTGTCTCATGGTCTCATTGTCAACCTGGAAATACGCATGTTTCTGTGCATTTACAGACATTCATAAAGGCATCACTATGTTAAAAGACACTGTACCTGGACTGCACACAACAGAAAGGGTCAGCGATGCACATACCGCAACGCAGCTGCAGCCACACTCTGGCAATGGGAAACCAGCCCTTTTTAACAATTAAAGTAAGCTCACTTAATTTGCTTAGACAATACATCCAAAGAGCAAACTAGCGAATCTAATAAAAACAGGAGAAACATAGGAGTGAAAAATTTGTGTAACGTTCCGATATCAGTGAAATCAGTGATCATGCAAACCACTTAAAGTAATGTAAAGTAACAAAGAAGCAGGTCGAGTAGGACAAAGTACCAACAAACTACAAGTTTTGGCAGGAAGAAAGCCCCTGTCACCTGTAATCGTGGGTCTTTGGATGGACGGAAGCCTCTGGTCAATGAGGGTAAACAAGGTATTGGAAACTAATTGTGATGCTGCAATTCAACAGAGACCACAGGCTGCGGTCTCCACAGAGACAATTAAGATGAATTAACAACTCCGTGAAGTGTTTCAAGTGCAAACATTTAAGCAATAAGAAGGCAGGAGCTGTCGCAGGGATGTTGGACAGCGTTTAAATGTCCATGGCGTGGACCCAGAGAATGCCACTGACAATTTCCTGCAAATGTTTGAGAACCCTGGTTTTACCCTAAAAAAAGAGCGATCCTAGTCCAAAAGGATATTTTTTGTTTTGGATACTAAAAAAAAAGCCTACACTGCAAAATATTGAGCATGTTTGGTCAATTTGCTCATTTGTGTAACTTTAACCAAGGTCTCAGACTTTAATTGGCTTGTTAGGGTTTTGGTTATTCACCTCGTTCACAAATTTTTTAATCTTTGTGAACCGTGACTCCTCAAACACTGTCCCAACAAACTTTAGCCGTAAGCCCCTCACAACAGCTGACCAGCACTTTGAAAATTAAGATAATTGATTATCCAGGTTTTTCCATTAAGTGTGAGAAAGGCAGACAGATACACATACCACAGTGTTGTCATGGTGATCTTTTCTTAGTGTGAGAGGTAATTAAGAGAAAACTGTTCAACAGAACTACTCATAAGCTTGCTTGAAAGGAATATAAAAAACTCCTGTTTAACTGAGAAAGCCCTTTAAATTGACGTTATGGAATTAAAGAAGGAACAAAAACAGATGTAGATATGCACTAAATGCTGTGATCTTAATGAAAGTTCCATCTGTGGGTTAAAAAAATGCAAAGGTGGAATCCAAAACACATTTCAGAATCCAATCTACCTGAAGAAATGAAAGCTGAAGGTTTTGATTTGACCCTGACAGTCTTCCAAACTAAATGTCACTGAAAATCCATGGACAGAGGCTTCACACTGCAGAGCATGGATGATGCTAGAAGAAACTTGCAGAGTTTAAGATTTTTGCCTAAAGAATGAAAAGAAATAATCAACATAGCACAATTGTTTATAAGCCATGAAACTTTCCAAAGGGGGTTTCGGTAAGTGCTGACAACCAGTGTAGGGTAACTCTACTTTTAAAAGAAGCCAAAATCGATGACAGGATTTTTGCCCTAAAAAAAGAACTCGTTACAGCACTTCTATCTGATCAAATGTGTACTCCTCCTTTAATGTGCTGACTATTCTTTGCATAACCGTTTCTATGGTTTATCATTTGAAACTGCAGGTTGCTGTGCTTTATTAAAAACATTTTACGGCAAGCGGTAAAAATTTAAATGATTATTTTACGGAAACACAGAATAGGAAACATAGAAACATGCCTAGGTTCCACCAAGCGCCACGGTCCAGCTGCTCCCAGCCAGCTGCTGTGAGTCGCAGTCAGTCAAATCAGCGACAGTGGTTCCACCCGGGGACAACAACTAGTTTTCAGGTTGAGTCCGTTGCCTTGATATAAAAAGCTGCACTTCTGCAACTGACCACTAGGGGCCGGCATCAAAGTCTTAATTGACCCTGACGTAAAAATGTCCACCTTTACAGAAGATTGTGCATATTTACAGTCTGCCAGCTAAGTTGTGATGATTGAAATAATGTGAGCGTGTTCCAGGCAACTTGCAGGCCTGCCCGCCTATGATAAGGATGATAGCAGGAAACAGAAGATACGGAGAGCAATACATGTTTAAGCAAGCAGATTATGTGATTCCCACATGATCTTGTTTAATTTAACAAGTAGAACAAACAGCGTGCTGCATGTTTTTTCCTCCCCTTCTTCATATTAAGTTTTATTTATTTTTTAATTCTCACTTCGCTAAGCCCACGTCGTGCTAGCAGAAACACACTTGACACTAACAGAGAGGGCTGCAGTGAGCGCAGGGCCCGACTCTAGATTGTGGACAGATGGATGACTGGATGAGTCTACGGTACAGCGTGTCCCATCACTTCAGGATGCCGCTGAGGCGTGTGAGATAGCAGAGCACATGAGCCACCAGACTCCATCAGCAGGGACTGTTATAATGTGTGTTCAGGTCCGTCTGCCCGTGTGCACGGAGAATTAAGTGTGCTGGGAAGAAAGCGCCACATCTGCAGTTCCACGATGTTAGTTTATCCTCACCAGGGCATGGCCACAAAGATGGCATTGCCATGGATCTGCTGGCAGTACAGTCTCTCAGCAGCAGGAAAATCCCTTATGTCAATTCGGTGAGACTGCACAGCGCACGCTCCCCGCTCTACAAATAAGATCACAGTCAAAATGAAAAGCATTATTACTGATGACATCTTTATCTCCGGTCTGCCTTATTTAATAACCAATTTCTTTCAAGGCTTTCCTGGAGGAGTTTTTCCTTTGGGCAAGCCTCTCTTTGCTGCTGAGAGTCTGCTGTTTAGTTATGTAGACAATGTTGCCAGAGGGACAAAGCTGCTTCACGGCTGTTAGCCTTGTAGCTGCTCACTGCCTGCCCCACCATCTAATATATTTATTTCAATAATGCTTTGGGGAGGTGCCTGGAATAAAGTAGCAGAGGCAGGGGCAAAAGAGAGGACAGTTGTGTCTATAATGAACCTAATGAGCCTCTGAAAGTACAAAAACATAGTACTATTATTTAATAATCTAACTAAAACCCCGCCTCTAGTTTTTTCACCTTATTTGTTTAATACTTTTCTTTTTCTTAACCAGGTAGCTCAGGCTGTCATCTAATAATCTAATCTGTAGTGGACTTGGAAATTCATAATTGATGTGAAGAGCATAGACATTTGGTTAAAGCTGAAAGACGTCAACAATTTGGTGTTAATAAATAGTGAAGACCAAATGCAAAAACTCAACTTATTCTGTCTTATTTTAGTCACAAAAGTCCAAAGTCCTCCTTCACCCTCTTCCTCAACTCTTTTCTACTCTCCAAATTGCTCTGCGCAGTTAATCCCAAGTATTTAAACTCCTGCACATTCTTCAACATTACTCCAGTGTTCTGATTTCCTAAAGCTGACCTTCATTTCTCTTTTCTCTGTTGCATATCTCCACCTCTCCAGGCTTTCTTCCTCCTGCTCCCTATTCTTACTACAGATCGCGATGGCAGCTGCCAATATCATAGCCAGTGGAGACTCTTGTCTGACCTTTTCCATCAACCCGTGGGTCATCATGGCAAACAAGAAGGGTCCATGATGCAGTCCCACTTCCAGGTGAAATCCCTCTGATACTCCAGCAGAACATCTCACCGCTGTCACAATCTCGTCATACATGTCCTGTACCATTTCATTTCTAAGTATTCAAAATTGCTCAAATAAAGTCATCAGTTTGTTTACAGTTACATCCAGCAGATAGCAAAGTGGTAAAGTATGACAGCAAAGACTGTACGAGAAGAACTGGACAAAAGTGTGACAATCCAAAACGAGTCTCAGCAGACTGTTAGTAAAATTAATGGCGCAACAATCCATATCCTCTTTTAAATATGAATTACTATGCACTGTTAGGTCTTTATTCGCAACTCTGAAGCAGTCAAGACAATGTGAAGGGTCACTAAGTATCTAAAGTGATGACGGCTGGCTATCAAATAAAAGATCACAGCCCTAATTGTGCACGATTATGATTTCTTTCTCTTTCATTCAGTTCTGACTGACTTCTTGAGTTGCAAATAGTTTAAAGGCTGCTGGGACATTTCATTAGTCAGCATGTCAAGGTGCAAATGGTTAAGAAACCACCTTCAAGTATGAAATTCAGTCTTTTATAACTGAAGAAGCTCTTTTGATAAAAGCCAAAACATATATGATTGGATTTATGTGTTACGTGTAGTGCTATGTGTGTGCATGTATATAGGTATGTATGTACAGATAGATAGATAGATAGATAGATAGATAGATAGATAGATAGATAGATAGATAGATAGATAGATAGATAGATAGATAGATAGATAGATAGATAGATAGATAGATAGATAGATAGATAGATAGATAGATAGATAGATAGATAGATAGATAGATAGATAGATAGATAGATAGATAGATAGATAGATAGATAGATAGATAGATAGATAGATGTTTCAACATGGTAGAATAATTCTGAAGAAGACGTGAAAGACGCTTCACCTAAAACAAAGTGAAAGTTCTCAATACTTCTGAAGTGACAATCATGTGCTGTGTTAGTTACCAAAATGTAGATTGTTGTCTCTGTTCCAGTATCCAGTAATTCACCAAAAAGGATGTGTCTTCTGGGGTCTTTGGAAGCTTCCTTAATGAGGCTTCTGTTCATTTATTAAGACATCCTAGTTTGGAGCCAAGAAACTGAGCAAGTAATCATCATTCATAGAGCAAAAACATCAATTATTAGATTGTATTGGGTCTGATATGGTTTGCACAGCTGTGTTTTGACAACGGCGTGTTGACATCTTGATGACAGGCCTCAGCTGTTGGTTATCAATTGTGACCTTCAAGCCGTGCAGGTGCCTCACGCAGCAGTAAACCCTAACACACTGAGCCAGCCTGTGTCTCTCAGTGCCGTCTGCCACAGCACGGGCCTATTGAAAACCGATGCAGAGCCCACTGATAAATGAAGTTTGAGTTTTGGAGTTCAACACGTGTAGCGTGTGTGGAGTTTGTGATTGGGAGAGGATTTACAATTAATGGTACAGCAGTGGGGGAATCAATTGCAATTAGGTGTCTCTAACACACTGCAGCTGATAAGCATCCCCGCCATCGATCAACGTGCCAGAACTATGGTTCCGCAAACCCGAGGCGCTTTCTGTGTCTTCTCACAGCAAACGTAATTGACCCCACAGGGTCAATGAACAAAGCAAAGGATCTGCCACGGCGTTGCGATGATCCCTTACGCCAGAGAAAAATACCAGGCTTTGCATTCATGGTCATGGTTATTTTTATGCAGATGCTCAGTAATCTGCAAATGCACGGACACCGTTGGAGCAACATAGAGGCTAAATTTAAGCATATGTTTGAAATTTGCCTCAATTCTCAGCACTGCATCCAATTCAAACATTAACTCATGCAGCTGAAAATGTTCAGTCTGGTCTGTACAATTAAATGATACAACTTGTTTTCCTCCTAGTCTTTAAAAACATGAAAAGTACTGTTTTCTATGTTTTTCTCTCTCTCAAAGAACCACAGATATTTCAAAGGTTTTCAGCAATACAAACCTGTGGATGCACGGAGGCTTTTACCTCAGTGCTTTGATCAGTCTGTTCGTTGGAAGCTGCGAAAATCTGCTGTGGGGAGATTTGAAGATAAAGTAAAGGTTTTTTTTTTTCGTTTTTTTTTTTAATCTTTTACACAAAAAGCCAGGATTTTGGTTGTAATAAACTGGTTTAGCCCTACAATTTGTATTAAGTGAAGTAAGATGTATGTAAACTATGTAATTATATAAAAAAAGCAAAAATATATAAAGTTTTACTTGAAAAGACAAAGATTTTTTTGCTTATTTGAGCAATGAAAATGGAAACTATCAATGACAAAGATCTTATACATTTATTGTAAATGTCATGAAAGAAGTTGGTCATCTTTACCGTTAAACTTTTTCAGCATTTAACAGCATTGGCACTGATGCTGAGCAGCCTTTATTTAAATGTAATCGTAGATTTAATAATTCAATTAAGGGGATGGCTTCAAAATTTACTTAAGACTGCCTGTAATTTCAATTTATACACTTTTCAATGGCACCAATCAAAGCAGGGGAGCAAGAGATACGGAACTATGCCCACACGGACGCTGACCTATTCACGGGCTGATGAAAAGTGGAGGCAGGATATATTAAGGTGGTGGGGGGAAAAAAAAAAAAAAAGGATTCATGAAGTGACTGCAAGAGAACAGAAGCTGAAGTGAAGTAGCAAGACAGCAGCAAAGAAGAAGTGAAGGCTGAAGCTACGGGAGCCAAAGGTCAGCTTATGACTGATGTTTTCACTAACATTTCACCATGTTAACATGGAAAGCACCCAGCTCATATGCAGGTGAGGACACGTGGACACAAGACTGTCTGCCACTGGTTATTTTGTTGGATGGGTTAAAAGACTCTACTCGACTTATTAGAACCTTGTTCACAACACTGCAAAAAAAGCATGTTTCGAAAAAAAAAAACCCATGTCAAATCACTTTTATTAGTGGAGAGATGATCCAATCAGTGACTGAATACGAGTTCCCCAAAGTTGTGTTTGGCCAGAGACTGAAGTGAGCCTCCTGGACTGCTTGCCTGAGCACAACTAAGAATGTACCTTTTGAAGAAACATGTATCCCGCAACATTTCACTTGTTTTTCTGTGCGTTTATTGGAAGTGTCCTGATATTTGGCATCATTTGTTGGTTTGGAAATTCCTCTGAGCCTCATCGCCCTCTCTGTTTGTAAAGACTTGATCCGAAGTGTCTTTTCTTTCCAGAGGCCATCAAATACGGACAGAAACAGGATGCTGCGGCATGTTTTTAATGTTTTGTTGTAATCTGGAAATATCATGTGACTTTTGCTTCAAACAAGTTGTCACACAGGCAAAATCTGATCGTGTTCAAGCTGTTCTGTTTTTTGATTTTCCTCGCCTCTTCCTCTCGTTGTCAGCGTTTCCCTGCATTCGGCTACCTATTTCCAACCACTGGCAAACATATGGAACCCAGTTTATAGCACAAGTGAAAACACATGACATTATACGCAACAGCAAAGATATTCATGAAATACAGAAATAAAAGTGTTTCATTTGTGGCCTGAGGTCTGGAACCACAAACAGAATGGCAACTGCTAAATGGAAAAAAAAAAGACCTTATCTGGATTTAAAAAGAAACGGTTGAAATAGTAACTGACTAACAGTGCATCATTTTACACTGGGGAAGACTAACAAGCTCTGCTTTATCTGCAGTCTGGAAGGTGGAGGGGAGCTGACGTTGAACAGGGCGACATCGATGTGCAGATGGAACATGTGGCGCTGGCTGTGCATGAGCCGCCATCATCCTGCGCCAGAACACAAGACGTGACCTTTAAACACTTGTTCTTTTCCTTAAGTCACGCGAGAAGGGGCCTTCAAAAGGTTCAGCTATCGTTGGAAGTCCACAGAAGAATAAATGGGCTGGTAAAGGGAAGAGGCAAAGACGAGAATATCGAGGCATAAAAGTCAAAATAAATGTAATTCATACATTTCAGTGTCTTACATGGAATGGACATTATATCTTGTCCAACTGGGGTAATGTTGCCATTCCTTCTTAATTGGCTTAAGAGACATTCCAGCCTCGGGAATAGCACACAATAAAGCATATTTGGTGCTATTTTCTGCCAGTCTCCTTGGAGTTTTTCACATTTTTCAGTCCACTGCTTCTTCTCAAACATTCCTTGTGATGTCAAATTCAAATTCAATTCAAAATTTGAATTCAAAAAGTCTTTATTTCGAACATGATCGCAAGTAACAGACATGCTTGAACATAGTTAACAATGCAAGAGACACATATTTTTGCTGCAGCAGCAGTCTTGACATGTTCGAAAAGGAGCAGGAAGAAGTAAAAAACTGAGGAACTCCTACCTCTTGAACTCAAACCATGTTTTCAGATGGACCGTCATTATTATTTCTGTGGTTTAAGATGTCAAAAAGTCTTGATGTACTTAGAAGTTATGGACATTTGCACAGTATATATATATATATTGTTTTATACCTGAGTTTAAATTAACGGATACCTGAGTTATTATTGCCATGTGTAGTTACATGCGACTGTATATAAACGCTATAAAGTCCCTGTATTCATCTATACATTAATGCATACATTCATTTATGATGTGAATTTATATACACCCTTGTACAATCTTATTCATTACAAGCATTCTTACTCATAGATATTTCTATACACATTAAATCACACACATATACAACTACACTTATTATTACCCAAATATGAATAAATACATGCATTTCCACATACATATATATGCACACACACACACATATACACCTCTGGGTACGTCCCCTAGTGGAGATCTCTGGTATCGCGTGTACTGCACATGTAGTACTAAAACAGGAAACATTTACGACGCAGCTGGTTTTGTAAGCCAACGGATGTGAACTCTCTGTCGTACTGCAAGGATATCCCATACCTAAGATGTAAACCAATGATCTGCTGCAGCGGTCCCTAAGGGGCGATATCTTAACATCCATACAATTATTTATATAAAATCACATTCGTTTTCATCATATATCCTTTAATCAGGGTGGGGGGAAAAAATAATTTTCCTTTGTCCCAGTTTGACACTTTACTTCAACAAGATAGAATCCCTTGAAAAGAAAGACCCAAATAACAGGCAGACAGGAATCTTAAGAAAAAGAAATAAAAAAGGTCCATGTGAAGCACATACTTTATGAGCCACTTTGTGTTCACTGTACAGGCTTCATATATATTTGCGCTGAAACATTCCCAGCTTCCCAACACAAGTACAAGATCATTGACCTTCAATTTGGGTTGCTCTCGTGACTTAACACAGATGTTTTTCAACAGCTAAAAGAGTTCCATGCACTTAAAGTGTTTGCACACACACGAGACTGACCAGACTCACAACGCAAAGAACCAAAAAAAAGAGAGCTGATAGTGAAGTTAAAAGGCATGTCTGTAACGTACCGAACTCCGGAAAAATAGACGCCACACTTGCCTTTTTGGCTGATTGGAAAAAAGGTGGAACATTTTGATCTTTATGTGTGTGTCTTCTATTCTGAAATGACCATATTTCATGAATATAAGCAGTTTTTCTGTGCATATCTCTGTATTTGGCTCTAAAGCCATCTTTTCAGATTTCAACTTAATTGTCAGAACGCATGATTTTCATTTTATTGTCTTGGATTTCTGAAACACTCAGTTAATTTTTAACCTGCATTCAGATTCAATTTTTTCAGCGGTGAACAGAGGCGTTAGTAGCAGAACTTCCAGCAGATTTACATGTTGACGTTCTGAGAAACACAGATGGCATTTTACTTATTTTAGGAAAGACGTTTTATTAGGTGCACTTAAGGTAAAAGTCATGCTTAGAGGTGCACTTTACATTATTGCACACAATATCTAATTTTCTGAAGCTGCATGTAACACCAAAAATCAGGAATTGTAACTGAAGTTCAAGTTTTCAGCTTTAACTGAAGAGGTTAAATAAAAGATACTGCAAGTATAAAACTAATAGACTATTGATTGAAACGCTGTGTCAAGGCCAAGTGAGGCCTTCTTCTTTGTTAAAAAAAAAAAAAAACTGAAGAAGATAAAAGGTCCAAGTATAATTCCAAATGTTTAATTTAATTTGCTGTTCACAGGGATTCAATATGTGGTTCAAAGAGGTGTTGATGCAGGTGAAATAACTTAAATAACAGCTTAAACAACAACAAAGACCAATGATAAAGATAACATCCATGCCGATGAAGGAAGGAGGAAGGAGGAATGCAGCAAAATCAAAAGACTGGCAAGACCACAGGAGAAGAAAGTTGAAGTGGATGATTATAGATTTCATTTTCTAGCCAAGAAAAGCCTCTTTATTAGACGAAGCCATTTCAAGAAAATTGTGGAAAAACTTAATAACACCTCTGTATAATATGTTTTAGCCACTAGGTGACTGTCTGGACTAAGACTGAGTTCATTAGACTGTCATGAACAAAGATGTGAGAGAAGATCCAAAGTTTAGGTTTAATTTCAGCAGTTGCACACAAGTGCGGTCAAACATACATCAGGCGTCTGGATCCAGACTCTGCACAAACTGTACCATCAGAAGGCCACAGAATATTTTAAAAACCAAGATATGAGTCTGATCATAAGAGGTCACAGACGATGTCAAAGCTAAGGTCAGGTCACAGAATTAATATTTTCCATCACAGTGAGCATATCTCAAATGATCAAATGAATCAAATGATGTCTAACAGTAAATACAGAGAGTTCACCAGCACATGACACACTCAAGCACGGAAAGGGCGATTTAGACTTTACAAGAGTACACACCATTATCGAACAAGGTCATTTGGACTGATGAAACCAAGATTAATTTCTTCCAAAATGGTTGAAAGAGAGCAGTTTGAAAAGATACAGGAATTCAGTTATAATCTAATTCAGTCCAACTGACTTCAAAATTCAAAGTTCATATAATGCTGATTCATAAAAACAGCGTATCTACCAAACAGACTGTATCAATGTCTCACTTTGTTCCAAATCTCCTAATTTGAGCAGATAAGTTTAAAAAAAGATAAGCTAAGATTTCTAACTTAGAATTAATTTAATTAATATTGTTATCTGTCCCTTTTATCCATCCATTTTCTAAACCGCAATCTCTCACTCAAGCACACAAGACAGTTTTACTTGCTCCTGCAGGTCATTTTGAACCATTTTCTGCACCAGTAACCATCAAATATTTGCATTACACTGTCTTACATTGTCTTAAAATCTCTTGCTGTTTGACACTGTGCATTATTGTATAGCTGTTAAAAATTGCTCATTGCCTCTGATTCTGTTCTGCTTGAAGGATGTCGTCCCTCTACAGCAGGAGCTGCCTGTGTTTGTTATCACTCCGTGTCATCTTTGGGATGCTGTGAGGAAGTGAGACATGATGTGCGCTTCGGTCTCATCTCCATCAAATAACAAGAGACAGTGCAACTATTGCAATTATCCAATTTATGCTGATGATACTGATGTTCACACGCTCGTATTCTTTGTAATCTATGATGCAATAGTTGCACGAGCTGCATGAATAAAACATGACACAAATGTAAAAGTCAACAAGCTGCATGACATATGCATATGCAAATGATTCAATGCAATTAAAATTTTTCAAATGGTTTGAAACTTGACTGACAAGGCGTTCTCTTTCTCTCTCTTTCTCTCTCTTTCTCTCTCTTTCTCTCTGTTTTGTTTTTCTTCCCCAAACCAGAAACCTAACAGGCTGACGGAAATGGGTAAAATAAATTTCAGGTGACAGTAGACAACCCTAAAGAGAAGACCTCTGCTCCAGTCTTAACTTGTGAGGCAAGAAAGAGGTGTAGGCAAGTTTAACTCAGATGATTATGAGGTAGACCAAGAAGCCAATGTTAAGATCAGAAGGAAAGTTAAAGGGGGTAGAGATTTGCAAAGTCAATCCTCACCACCCTGTTAGCTGCAGATACACCGTTTGATAAGATCTTTGGATCGATGCTGTGATGGACACGGTGACAGAGACATTGTGGTTATGTAGTCCCGACCACCCACCAGGATCTTTTGATGTGCTGTGCTGTTAGAGGGTTAGCCTGCTAACTTGGAACTTGACTGACCCAAGAAACACCCCTGGTAAACAAAGTTCCCTTGAACTCCTGACAGCCAAAATAATGATGTACTTTGTGTGTAGTTCTGCAGGTTAAAAGTCTGGATTTCACAGAGATTGAAAACATCTGACTGGATTTATTAAAGCACAACAACTCTGAGATACTTTTGAATTTCCGCTGTAGGAAAACTGTTGACCATTCCAATTAAGGCATATCGTAAAACACAACGATGCAACAGTATATAAAAAACACAGTGCTTCCAAGTTTGTGCTATTTGAAGACAACCTTATAACATTTCAATGTTTGTATAAAGCTGTATCTTTAATGAACTCATTATGAATTCAGCATAGATGAAACTATGTTTTAAGTTCCTTGGGGCTCAACAAAAACACTAAGTTGATGTTCCTCCTCACTAATGGTTATACGTTTTGAAATGCTATGGAAAGTCTTCCCATTACAGAAGCACATTAATGCTAAAATCATGCTTGAGTGCAACACAGTGGCTTAGTGGTTAGCACTGTTGCAAGAAGGTTCCTGGTTTGATTCCTAGGCACACTTTCTGTGTGGAGTTTGCATGTTCTCCCCGTGCTTGCGTGGGTTTCCTCCGGGTACTCCGGCTTCCTCCCACAGTCCAGAAACATGCATGCTAGGTTTAAAATTCTAAATAGCCTGCAGGTGTGGACATGTCTGGGTGTTTGTCTCTATATGTGGCCCTGTGACAGACTGGCGACCTGTCCAGGTGGACCCCTGCCTCTCGCCTGTAATGCTCCGGCAGACCAAAGGATAAAATGGATATAGAAAATGGATGGATGCTCATGCTTGAGCTCCCACATATGGTTACCCATGGATATCGCAAACGTTTGCAAAGTAAAAATCCAAAGAACTTTTCAATTAGTTAAAAAAAATAAGAATAGTCCCTTTATGCAGATTACATGTCAGTGCGTGGTTTTACTCTTGCATTTAACTGTACACAAAACTGTAGAAAGAAAAGAAAAAAAGACATCTGACTCATAAAAGTGCAACAGAGCAGCCAGAGAAGACGGGATTTCACTTCAGATACTCATGTTCTGGGTCTCTGGAAAGCGCCTAGAGACAACTTGTGTTGTAATAGACGCTATATAAATAAAATTGAATTGAATTGAATACTCAAGATCTTAAGATTCATAGACTTGAGTTGGGAGAGGTCAAAGTGACGTGGCAGCATGTATGTTTGAAGTTTCCATTTTCAACCTGCAGATGTTCAATCTTCAAATTTTATTTGAAGCTATACATTGATTAAAAAGTATAGATTAAAAGCACAGTGTAGCTTCATTGTTTATATTTGACAACAATGAGCAGATATTCACTCAGGCAACCTCAGACATCGTTTCTCTTCAGTCGTGGTATTGTGATGTATCAAATGTGTCTTCGGTACATCTTCTGCCGTTCAAAGGCATACGGAAAAAAAACAATTGTCCTGCAGGAATTCACTCTCTCCCAAATGCAGATGTGTCGGAAACTGGTAAAAACATTCAAACATACATAAATACATTCTACATCCCTTCTCTCACACTTTCTGGCTCTAAACTAAATATTCTTTGATGAATCAGTGATTTCTTAGAGGCATTTTTCAAACTGCATCTTTATATCCATGTAATATATTAACCATTTTCTCAGCCTGAGAAATACTGCCTTTGATTTGAAAAATAGACAATTTCTTTAAAATTTGAAGTTGGTGGACTGCCTCTGAGGTTTTCTCCCATCTCCTTATCCCTTACACTGATTAGTGGGTAGTTTTCCAATCCAAAGAGGTTTTCTATTTTGTTAGGACCTTTTAAACTGCTTGTAGAACATCAATCAGACTTTACAAAAAAATGAAGTAAATCACAAAGGTTCCCTCTCTTCAGCTTCCTTTAACACTCAAAGACTTAACTTCTTTGGAAATGCATCGAGCTGCACCGCAGGAGATGTGTTCACAAATGTTGTTTTTCCTGTAACGCTAATGGAGATTCTGCTGTTACTGGCACGCAGCCATCAATAAATAAAGGCTCCCCATCTCCTTCTTCCCCCTCGCAGACTCCCTCTGTTTGTTATCAGCTGGGCAAAGATTGAAAGTTTCAATTGGGTTTATCGCATCAATTGTCCAGACTGACATTCAGTGTAAGACCTGGCAGTATTGTCATGGATAAGAAAAAATTCACTCTCCACAGACTTTCTTGAGCTCTCCTCATTCACAGAGACCTAATGTCAAGGTGACAACAATAAATCAGTGTAACTAAATGAAATAATTTCCAAATAATCTTTGAAATTAAAGATATAATATTCAACCTTTTCAAGGCACTAAGGCTTAGTCAAGCCCTTTGAGGAGCTGAGGGCCTTCGTCTGGCTTTGACCTCAGGGGTAGCGCCTTCCAAACGTTAACAACTCAGCGTCTGTGTTGACTTTAGGAGAATTCGTAATTGCCAGTTAATCATAAATAGAATGAGCATAATGGAGGTTGGTGTCTTCACCATCAAGCTCCAAATAAAAATCCTCAACACAGTACGTCCAGCTGTTCCAATCTACTAAAATGATAACACACAGAAAATAATACCAAGGACTCTCTTGCCGTGAGGTAAACTCTAAACCACCATGAAATCCCATCTTATCCCTTAAGGCCATCACATCGACCTCTACATAGCTTTCTGAAACTCCCAGAGCTTATTTGTGTTACCACTCCCTGGAAAATTTAAAAAAGAAAAAGGAAAACAAAAAAATAAAAACAACAAATATTTAAGCATACACACTGCCAATCAAAAGTTTGGACACAGTTTCTCATATATATGTACATTTCTTAAAATATTCCCATCTTTTTGAGATACTGAGGCTAAATACTTAATCATTTTGGTGTAGTCAGCTATAGCAGGAAATGTTATTTTAGCATCAGTGTTAATTCAAAGAATAAAAGAAAACCAGAAGGCGAGATGATAAAAGTATACTCATGTCTATGGAAATTTAAGACCAAGACTTTTACGACTTTTGTGTTATAACTTGGCAAGATGGTTTCCTTTTTTTTGTGCAGGAATTTTTTGCTTGATGAGTTTTGATTTAATGCTAGGAATGTTTACTTTTTCAGAGACCCTTGGTTGTATAAATGTGGCGTGTAGTATAAACTACTTCAGGCAGACACTTTAAGGAATATTTTGCTCTTACATTCACATGCCTTTACATGGTTTATTCCAATTACACTCACTACTTTACTGGCTTATTTAAAGAAGCAAATCAGTGCTTACTTGCCAACCAATGCACAACACCCAGGCTTGCTGTTAAAAAAAATCCCACCACTACCCCAGTACGCACTGGTAGGTTCAGAGTCTCGCCCCCAGGTCAAACTGAGCATTGAAACGCCACATCTCGGCTCTGCCTCAGTTTTGCTCTGGACTCAGAACTGGAGGGACTTATTGGAGTCCTAAAATTACAAATTTATCTCAGAGTTTCAAGATCAATTGAGAGTCATGTGGTAATCTGCCAATTTCAAGACATAAGTATAACACTCACCTTCTGCTCTAACACGTTAGCTGTTTCACAGCTATGTAAAACTCATGATCAAACTGCGATGGAATCATAGAAAGTAATAAAAACAAAGGAAGGAAAGACCACTTCAGACAGAAGATTTGTAAGACAAATCTTTTAAAATCTTTCCCACCTGCTTCTTGCATCAAATGCAGTGTCTGTGTCACTGCCAGCTCTAATCTGTCTGTAACAATATCTGCAAATTGGCAACCAAGTTTTGTGCAAGCATTTTAATTTTTGTTGAAAACAGCATGGAAGCGCAAAAGATGAAGGTCTGCAGATCAGGATAAAACAGCGAGACTGTCACCAGAAAACTACCTAAGACGTTGCCCGGGACGTCTCTACATTGATGAACTGCTGTATTGCAAGTTTTGTGGTCTTTTGCTGAACTGGACACAGAAGGACATCTTGAAATATCATTTGAGATCTACCTGTTGGGCTGCCTGAAAGGCAACATCTGCAGCAGCCTCAGAGAGGGAAGAGAGGAGACATGAAAAAACGAACCTCTCCTTTCTCCTGGTTAAACTCTCCTCTAACTTTTAACTGTGGTCTCCACGATTAACATCAATGTACGAGTCAGTCAGCCCATTGACTTTGATATTAAAAATTGACTGGATGTGCTGACCCTACTCCATTTATTACATCAACAAAATCTGCAAAAAATCTGTAAAAATGAACGTATAATCCCTCAGAAAAACAACAATGGAAAATGAATGTCGGTATGTGCAGGTGCTGATCCTGGCCCTAAAAATCTTGTTTGGAGTCGACTTCATGCAACTTTTTACCATCAACATCCGGGTGCCTGTCATGCCTGCTCCTCCCACGTTACCGGTTTCGCCAGCCTTCTGATCATCGGTCCAGACAGTACAACTCCCCACATTCCTCTGGTCTCCTCATAATGGACTACACCTTTGCCCTCATCATCACTCTGATCCGTTTCGGCTGCCCACTAATAACCTGCGAGGACCCAGCTCATTGTGTATTATTGTTTTAGTTTGACTTTCAGCCTACACCAACGTACCTGTGCGTCTTCATGCAGTGTTTTCTTATTAAACCGTACATTAGTCATGTCCACGCTTGACTATCAGTACCCTCTTCAAACTTCTCTCGTACCTAAGCTGACCACCAGAGAGAAAGAAGACGTCTTTGCCGTCTTCGCGCCACTGCTACTTACATTTAGATCCATGGTTCCATTTTTTGGGCTTTGTGACTAAACTAAACTCACTGAGGTTGTTTAAATATGCAAGTTGCATTGTTTTGGTTCATTACAATAATCACACCCGTTGCCCATGATGTAGGGGTTCTTGGATCTGGCCCAACGAGGTTTTGGGGAAAAGTCAACGCCATCCATGCAGCCGGCAGTTGAAAAGCAAAAACTACATTAGCGCTACTCCAGGCACAAGGAATTCATTTGGAGGAGAACAAAGAAAGTCACTGTCTTAAAATCAGGCCAGAAAAGAGGATTAAAGTCAAAGTATGAAGAGTAAGGGTTGGCTGTGTAAGTAGGGCACGTCAAATGTATGAATGCTCACACGAAGCACTTTATGATCCTGTTATCCCGCCACTGAAGCAGGTGAGGGATGAGACTGGCAGCTCTTTAATTCTGGATTTTTCTTTTAAATCCACCAATCCACCAATCCTCAAATCTTTGAGTCACATCTGGATTGGCCCACCATCATTTCACTTGGGTAATAACCCCCCCACCCAAAAGAAAAACAGAGAGCTTCAGACAATGGTGTCACCGTGGATATCATCAGCTGTCAGTAGTGTAATGAATATCCAGGATTACTTTACATATATATTGGATACACTTGACTGGTAGTATATATTATATATGTATAATATATATATATGAAAACAAAACTATGCAGTGCAGACCGCATTATCATCATTGTTCTTATTTCTTCCACTTTCTTTCTGTAATCAAACTCTGGCTGCAGTACTTTGAAAGCTATCGCTGCCAAAACCTCGAAGCAACTTTGATTTCCAAAGGGGACGAAGCCTGGCCCCCTGTGATTGGTTGGTACGTTCCGTACCAGTGGATAAAAAGGCTGCCAATGGGAAAACGGGAATGTGAATGGGTTTGATAAGCTAGACTAGTGAAACCAGCTGCTTATCTAAACAATAACTATCAACTAAAAGAGGGAAAACCAACTTTAATAAAAGAACATTCTGTCTAGTGGTTGAATATAGAGGGACAAGAGAATCAAACCGTTTTTTTTGTTTTCAAATACATAGTCATCAAGTTGAATTTTGTGGCACTTTAATGCTAACATGCTGGACATAGTGTGTCTATAAAACAGTTTCTGGCAGATTAAGTCTGACAGTTTATATCCTCTCTCTACAAGTACAAATGATGCATTCCATCAGGTGTTTAGTTTTACTCACACTTCACTTCATCAATTCTGTCTTCCCATCTTAAACTGCAAGGACACAAATTCAGGAAAACTGGATTTCTGAGCTTGAGGAAATTATCATTCGCTGTTGGCAAGCGAAGTCTCTGGGCAGATGACATGCTTCAGAGACATGCATTTAGGTGTCTAGCTCATAAATCTGATTTTACTGCCAGTGAACAAAAGTTAGAAAGAAACAATGTGATATTACAGAAGAGTATAGATGATAGCTTTGATAGCGAGCGCCTCACAGGTGCCTAAGAAAGTCAGGTAGGGGCTAGAGTCCTGCACTGACACCTGCTGAGATAAGTCTGACCTCTTCTGCAGTGATGATGCCCCGGGCCGCCGTCTAAATTGCCCCTAAAAAAGCACAGCCTTGCTACCTAATGGAGATTAATCAAGACTAAAAAAGTTAAAATCACTAACTTTTGAGACCAGGGTTATTTTAGCACAGTGACGCTTTTCTCTAAACTCAATCAAGTGCTTCAAAGAATGCAGATAAAAAGGGCCATCCCACGATACAGCAGCTGTCTTCTCAGCAATTAACAGCAGCTCACAGGAGATATATTTTTTAGTCTTAGGAATTAAAACAAGACCAAGCAGATATACTCTCTGCGGTCTTATAGCGTTATAGAGTATCTTGGTAAAATATGGTTTGGTGCCAGACAGGACGATGAGGTCACCTTGTACCCACACAAATATGCCAGTGTTAATTTGTCAGTGTTAGTTGTAATCAGGGCTATTTTAGCACTATTTACATTAAAAGTAACACGTTCAGAGTAAATTTCATCAAGTGTTGGTGTATATTTTGGGTGTGACTTGCTTTCTAACACCTGCAGCGCCTTCCAATTTCTGCAGAGTCCATTTTACGTTGTTGCTTCAGTTTTGTTTTCAAGTTTTGTTTCATTAAAACCAGGTTTTAGAGACGGATTGACTGGATTGTTGTGGAAATATTCTATACAGAAATGTCAGTAGTATCCCGTAGTAGTAGTATCCTGTAGTAGTATCCTGTAGTAGTATCCTGTAGTAGTATCCTGTAGTAGCCCGTGTTGTTATCAAAGTGGCAGTTTGCTGCCTGGACCAAACAGTGAGCGTTTTTGGTCATACACTCACCATACAGTGTTGGAGTAGTGAAACAGGCCCCAGTTCTTTCCAGCTGATGTGGATATATAAATACTTAAGTTCAGTTCTACTCTTGATTTCATGAATCAGGCTCAATTTGTTTACATAACCTGGAAATTGTGCAGGTGGGAATTATGAAAAGAAAGAAGCCTAACGGAAACTCATTCATTCCCCCAAAATTCTCACATGCCATATGAGGTGTTTTTTTTGTTTTTTTTATTCAGATGATTCAAAAAGGGAATGTTTTGCAAAACTGCAATGGATTATTTTTGTCCCACAAGTGACATGATGTAGCAGAGAGTCCTTAGGAATTGAAGGGACTGGACCTCGCTATGCCTCCTCAGGCCAAATTTGGGATGGGACATTTTTGTAATTACATGTACGCTTGCCCTCATCACAAATATCCTTGGCATGGAGCACCTTGCAAACAAAATGACCTGCTGGTTTTCTGCATAAAGAGGAGCATTTTTACAACAGAACATTACCCTATTACAAAAAGCATGTCACATCCCTACAAAATACCCACAGCTTTGGAAAACAGGATCAAAAAGAACAACCTGCTGGCCAAGCTTGATGAAGACCCGGGTCATGGAGATAATAACAATAACAAAAATAATAATAATAATAAAAAAAAGACCTGTCCAGTTCATGATTACAGCTCACCAAGACTGTTTAATGAACCTCTGTTACGATGCCATTAAACTCTAATAGGCATTTTAAACCATTACATTTACTGCACAAGATACAAATTGTTTATAATTAGACTTATGTATATTAAATAACAACCAAAGGAATTGTTGCTTCCTTTAAGTCTAAATATTTTGTGAGTTATCCTCTACTTTTTAATCCAGTTTTTATCATCATAAGAACAAACTGCTTCAGTATTTCTTAGTTTTTTGGGGTTTTTTTTAATCAAAATACACCTACCTGAGCATTTGCTTCAGTGACATATCCTTTGTCTTAAAACTCACTGACTAAGTTTAGTAAAACCTCACAACAGACTATCACAAGGTTTTCTTAGTATTACAGTATTACAGTACAGTATTACAGTAGTGCAGTGTTTATTCGGACAGTGAGACTGAGGAACTTTCATTCATTTTCCCGCCAGCCAGTTCAACTTGTTTATATTCAAATGTTTATTTAAACATCGTGTTCCCACACCTCACATCATGTTATGGTACTGAAACGGGTTGATTTATCGGTGCTGTGTCTTGGTATGGGCTTGGATTTGGTGGTTACGGCTGTTTTGATCAAATTTAAACCAGGATGAGACAGAACAGTTTTTACGCCCATTTCGACTTCCATTTGGTGAAGTTTGAAGTTGTTGCGCTTGCCTTTGTAGGGCAGGAAAGTCTAAAATATACTTGGTGAATTTAACATGGACAGTGTTTCATCATAGTCTGTAAAAATCAAGAGATTCGTTCAGAACATAACAGCAGTTTTGCCAGCTCCCCTATTAAATACATAATAATAATAATAATAATAATAATAATAATAATAATAATAATAATAATAATAATAATAATAACTCCTCACATGAGACCAAACCTGTTCAGCACATCCTTCAAGCCTGACAAAAACCCACAAGTGTCCAACAAATCCCCCAAACTATAATAAAATATTAGCTAATCTTTTAACAATTCACAGTGATACAGATGGGGATTTTTCTTTAACAGCTGCATTACTGCTGAAGTGCCTTGGGGACAGAGATTAGCTGCAACTGTGGGACTGAATGAATAATGCCAGGAGTTGAGTATTACTGTGACTGTCCACTAAGGCCAATCCTGCTGCAATCTGACTATCAGTATTTAAGCTTATAATGTATGTCCCCAGAGCTGGCTCTTGTTCACTCCGTAGATATATCGCGGCTTATAAAAATAATGTCAGAATCAGTAATAATTCGTAAACTCATTTTATTTATCATAGACCCGCCAGACTTATATCTACAAATTAACTGCTTACTCAGATTGCAATAATGCTACTCTGTACAGAGTGCAATAAAATGCCATCTTTTATCAGGTTGTAAAAACTGACAGGATGGTTGGAGAAGCACCTTCTCAACCTCCAAGATTAGCTGCTAAAATGAGGGCGGCAAAAGCGAACAGGACATGCTGTTCTCACTACTTTCTAACTGGTGCCAAGGAGCCTTTTTCCAAGCAGTTTAACTTCCGTGACATGAGCTGCTGGTGGCTGTTGAAATTGATCTGCCTGTCTTGGACTTTAGACAAAATCCAAATGTAAATAGAAATTGTCCAAAGTCCTCTCTATTCTGTAACATTCCTTCACCATAAATAAAAACAACTGACTGTGCTTTAGCCATATTTTGGCCTCTATTCTGGTCTTTCAGGTTGTATTGGTATGAAATAAGACAGTTGTGAAATCAAAGCACCCTTTGAATCATTATTGCTGCCAATAAGCCTCAGAGTTAACAGAATACTAGTGAGGCAATTTAGAGGGCCACAAAAAACTGTTGTTTTTTTTTCACATTAAAATATCAGCTTCAAATTCATTTGTAGAAATACTTTGATCATTGTATTTCAACTAACTCAGAGTTTGCACCAAACTCTGTCTGAAAGAGGCCTCAGTTCTGTCCAGCTGATGTGGATGTACGAATACTTAAGTTCAGCGCTGTTCTGATGAGAAAGATGATGGTGATTGTTTTGCCAAATGGTTGCATGGCAGGAGATGCAGGAAGATATCTGACAGCCAAACAAATAGACAGAGGAAGCCAGTAGGAGGACAGTGAGGGTCTATGATTATGTTTCCCTTTAGGAATCTTTATGTTCCTGTCTGTTCCTGAGCCTGCAGGGCATGGCGGCTGGTGGAGCTCTGTGTGCATCACCTTCATCGAGTTTGATCCAGGTTCTCCATCTACTTTTAAGCTCAAGTCTTCTCTCCTCTTGTTACCAGTTCCCATCGGTGGTAAACAACGGCCAAAGGATTCACTTGTGTTAAGGTTCATGTCATGTTTTTTAAGACTTCTGTGTCCCTAAATCTCTACGTCTCTTTTTGGAAAACCAGGCAAATTATTACTCCTCCTAGACCCTGACCTACTTCCACACATATCCACACCTTTGCTTTCGGTTCTGTTATGTTTGTTTGTATTTTTTTTGTCCCTGCAGCATTCTGCCACTCGATTTGCTCGTAAATAAAACCACTTTCCCTTTTTACTTTACTTGTCCTCCTCGGTTCCTTGTGGATTTTGCCTTCATAGAGTAGTAAAACTTAACAGGGACAAAGGACGTCATCTTGACAGCTGCTTGTCCAACCAGTGTGTGTGTGTGTGTGTGTGTGTGTGTGTGTGTGTGTGTGTGTGTGTGTGTGTGTGCATTAAAATTAAAAATGTACTTTTTGGGTTCACATTTACTTTTCAGTTGGATTGAACTTTATTGTATATATTTTGTAAACTAGATGCATGCTTAACATGTCAGTACAGTATGTTCTTCGTCGTGGATCGCGATATATTAACACTTTCTATGGAAATACCTTGTCAAACAGTTCTTTAACTGCACCAGCTAATTATTGCTGCAATATGGAGCAGCTGCCTACCACCAATACCAGCTCAAATCACTCATTAATCACACGTTTGCTTTAAAAAAATAAAAAAGAAATGCTGCAGCAGGGAGGTGGCTAAAAAGGTGCCAGCAATTTTATGCTTTCATTAGCAGCTTACAGTGATAATTACCTGGAGGGCACTTGAAAGTGATATTTTAGTTTTATACAATTCAGAGAAAAGCTTGGCAGAAGTAGAGTGATACTTTTGTGATACGTTTTTTTGTGAGGTACAGAGACGAAGCACCTCTGTTTTAACAGGCAGGAGATCAAAAACAAGCTACGATATCAACGCTGTCCTTGTTGTCCTTTATATAATGCGTTCTTGTTGCAGGTCTTAGACTTTCCAGTTCTGTTCGTGTCCTCAGAGGTGGCTGCTTTCCCACCAGCTTAAGGTAGAGGACATTGTTAGGACACGGTAGCTTATACATGTTAATGTTCCCTTTTTCCTATTCTGCTCCTGTTAGATTGATGGCTCGGCAGTGGTTCTCATTGATCAATCAGACACAATCTGCTTCTAAAATGAACCTTGGCCAGGGGGATTGTGCATTCTTCCAGGGGAACTACATCCCAAAGGGTATGACAGTGTGATGCACTGGATCGATTGTTTTCAACTTATTTGTGTAAATACTTTTTTTTTTTTTTTTTTAATTTAACCTTGCTGATTTATCTTCTGCGTTTCCCCTTGCCGCGGAGTGAGAAAACTACAACAGATATCATCCAGTCTACTGTGACGTGGATGCTTGGTTTGTAATTTTCATCTCTGCGGTCAAGGCTGGAGAGGGATTACAGGAATAATGAGACTTAATTATGCGTTTCATCAACGTGATGGATACCACATGCTTAACTTAAAACTATATTTCCCTTGAGCTCAGACAGCAGTCTTCACTTTCCTTGAGAGAATCCTTGGAGAAACGCTGTCAGTTCAGAAGATGATTTGCTGGCATTAGAAAGTAAAAAAAAAATAAAAGATAAACAGTCATATGGGTTCTTACCAAAGTGGTTTACTTACAGTTTTCCCTCTGGTCAGATGCTCAATCTCTTTAGTCCACCTGCTAGCAGCGTTTAAACCACAGAGGACACTGAAATTATCTGGGGGGAAAAAACATCTCCTGCAGGTTATTTCTGTGCCTATCACCCATTAAATCCCATAGATGAATATGTTGGATACTTCTAATTACATAAATTTTAATGCACAAAGATTAGGTTTTAATGGTTGAATCAATGCCTGGATTCAGCTGTACTCATAACATATTTATTTTATGTCTTTTGAGTTGAACATGTCAGACAAATCCATCTACTACAAAATGATACACGAGCTATAAATAAAAAGGTACGGCAAATCCGTAAGCGCTTGGTTAGGAGCAGTTGGTGACAAAATCTGGACCACAGTTGTTGAATCAATTTAAAATTGATCCTGACGCAGAAAGCTTGTATGCAGCAGATAAATTATCAGTTGATTCAGCTTCATAGCAGTTGTCTGTTGACAAGAGTGTGTTTAATTTCAAATCAAGATTTTATGGGTTTGACAGTGCGGTGTGCAACCCATCATCTCGGACCAGGTTGGGGGGCTGCAGCTGGAGCTGAGACCCTCAGGCTGCTGCATCCCTTTCCTAAGCCACTTCCTCTAGTGTTAACCAGCCAACACTGAGGCATTCCCAACACAATCATAACCTTTAGGTCACTAGCCAGAGGTGATGACCATAGCCGGCTGGTGAATCAAGATCTTTGCTTTGCAACTAAAGATTTTCGGCTAAACCCCACCTGTCTCCAATTCATGAACCAGACCACGATACTTGAGCCCATCCACTTGAGGAAGCAACTTATTCCCCTTTATCGTCAGTGATCTCCAATCTTGTTGGGAAGCGCGTGCCCTTGGTATTGTTTCGGACATGGTGCAATTCAAAAGCCTCGTTTGGATGGATGGTGCCAGGACTTCGCCCTGCGGCACGCCTGAGGACAAGGCTCATATTTGAGCGCTTGGTTGTCCAGCATTTGCATTTGAATCTGACTGGCAAGACTCAGCGAAGAAACATAGGACCGCCATCACCTGCAGAAGGCGCCGTATAGGGTATGGCGGCAAATATACAGATTCTCTTTGACGGCACCACTCCTGGTTCGGACTTCGCCTCCACACATACCTTGGTACAGCGGCGGCAGCCACTGCTGCACAAAAGACCATCGTTTACATTTGTGCTCTCCTTTTTCTAAATTTCCTTCTTTCCTTCACCAGATGGGCATCTTTTTTTTTTTTAAGTAAATCACAAAAGATGTTACTGTGTGGTTCTGGTAGATTTCTTTGGTCTCGTCTTGGAGTGAATAATTACTCAGAGATAAGTAGAGGATATTGGAGGCGTGCATGTAATTGGACAGCAGATGGCCAACAGTTGGCTGGCAGCTGACATTTACTCGTCTATCCTGTTGGTTCTGAGATTACAAAGAAACATACAAGTTACTAAAAATAGTGTTAAACAATGATGTTTAAAATTTGCCTCAGTCCAGCTTTTACAGGACGCGTCACATGATTTGTTGTAGATAGATGCCCTTTCAAAACATGTATTAGGTGTGGATTTGAGCTTTTAATGTTTTTTGTTTTCCCAGACAAATATATTTGAGTTCAAGCAATCTCTTTGTTTCCTTTCTTGTTGCCCTGCTTTTCTTTATTTTCCATTCACGGGGACTGGTGGTTGACAAATGCTCCTCTCGCTTGAAGGACCCAGACACTGAAAGAAGATGTTTCCTGTCGAATACAGAGAGCCACTTCAGGCGGCGCCGGCGCTGCCCTTATTTGTCATAAGTGTCCAAGACAAAGGCCAGAGAACGTATGAGGAACATGCATTTTTAATGTGACATCCTCATCAGATTCACCACAGTAGACTGATCAGAATGCCAATGACGCTTTCGTCTTCTTCCAATTACAAAGAGACAATCCAACAATAAAGGTGCAAAACTGGATTTATCTGCCTGGAACATTTTGAAGCTTAAACAGCGGTTCATCTCCTGTGAACTTTATATTGGCTTGGTGTTTGATTAGGAAATAACTTGTTTTCAAAAAGATATTCAAAGGCATTTATCTGCAGAGCTGAAGCCTGAGGAAAATATGAAAAATGTTCTGTGAAAGCCGTATTATCTGGCCTTTGTACCTCCTGCTACAAGAAAGATGTTTTCGCTGATAGTAGTACAAGATATAAGCGAGCACTTTATCACAATTACTACATACATTATTTATATACAATGATGTCCCGGTGAATGCTGATTTGACCAGGCTCACCTCTATCTTGTTGCAAATATGCTGACCATCACTCTGTGCCTATTATTTTGACAGCGTTTAAAATGTCACCGGTGACTGAGAGATAGTCGCTTTCACGGTTTTGTTCACAGTGAAGAATGTAAATAATTCCGAACTGCAGCTTTCATTTCTGATGTTCTTTTCTCAGTGGTTAGGCCACACTCCATCATTATAATGAGGAAAGCTCAATTAGACAAGGTCTACAATGGAGGTTTTAAATGTCACCGTGCAGGTCCTGACATTTCTCTGTTTGATGTGAAATCAGAGTGGGAGTGGAATTCACACAGAGAACTAATCTCAACCTCCGAAATAACAAATTCCACCCTGTCACAAAGCAACGAGGGAAGGCTGTGTGAGGCCACTTTGGAGACATTTACACCAGTGGTGCTGGTTTGGCTCTCTTAGATCTTTCTAATGATGAAATCCATTAGCATCGTTTAGGTTTCTAATTAGGTTTCTGAGGCTGGTGTGTTTATGACGAGCACATAATGAATGTTCTTGTAGCATTTTTTTTTCCTACAAAATAATTGAGTTGTCTAATCGAAAATGTCGTGCGTGTGAGAAAATGTAATCTTGGAGTCGCCAAAACCACCTGCAGTGTTGCATATTAGGTTAATAACAGAGCACTTTTTCCTATATGTGAAACCACCTTCATCCTTTATAGGCCATTTATAATAGTGTAGTGAGACTAGGCTGTTTTTTGTGGTGGATTGTGTAAATTCGGGGGGGGGCTTTATTAAGATCGGACTTCTTTGACTTGAGGGTAGGCTTCCCTGTCTTTTCCACTCTCATGTTGTGCTGCTCTCACTCAAAGCCCTGCGATTCCAATAATAAAACTCTGCTTTCATTCATATAAGCTCTCCTGCACTCCAAAAACAAATTCAATATTGCACGTACAAATATTCCCCGCTCCAATTAAAGCCCTTCTCTTTGCACTCTGGCTTCTTTCGTGAAAAATGTCTGCTGAAATTGTCACTAACCCCCAGCCAATTCTAGATTTGATGTTCAACTTTACTGTACTTGCTTGTGGATACATTATTTTTACTTTCCAGTCTATCAGTGGTGAACTGGGCGCAGTTCCTCCCACGCACGAGCTTTTGTTATGATATTGTTTTATTTTTCCAGGGTTAGATAGTAGTTCTTAATACATTGTAGAGACCTTCTGGTTATATAGGAATTCAAGGTGTTATCAAATATTGATCAATTTCGTTCTTCAGAATGAAATTAAATGACATTTATATGACTTTTTCATCTCTGTGAAAAAGTCAACATAAAAGTGACTAAACCAAATGTTTTCTTGAGCATTTCTGTCACTCAGAGATGTTGACTTCTACAAATCCTCTTGTGATCACACTGCATCTTAAACCGGATTCATATGTATGTCACAATCACAAATTCTTCTCTTTTAATTGTTTTGGTCCTCTAGAGTCAAGGCAAGACCGCTGGACTGCACTGAAGTTGATATTCCGGTATGATTGGCACTTTCCCTCGGAGCAGGTCGTCGGCAGGGTGTGTAAAAATGTTGGAGACGGCAGAGGGGGGAGAAGCAGGTAGAAGCCAGTGGGTAGCTGGGACCCACTGGTTATGGCCGGAGACCCGTTCTAACAGATGGTGGAGGTCTACTCAGACATGGAAAGACTCCCACTTTGAGGACATGTCACAGGCTTCCGCGACATCATCCGGAGGTAATAGCCAACTGTATTAAAAAGTAATTCTTATCATGCCTTCATTTAATATATTTTCATTTGATTATTTATTTTTACACTGTTAGAACTAGTTAGAGTCCTGGAGCATGAAAACATCATTGCGTGAGCTGCTGCAACACTGGTTACGTGTGCTACTACCGCCCTTACCATAGTTAAGTCATCCATCCATTTTCTATACAACTGCATATTTAAGACATTCTTATTAAAACTGTCACACAAATGTGGTCTTTGGCATATTGTGTTCCTTTTAACAGCCTTAAATGAACTGAAGCATTACTTTTTGTGATATATACAGTCACCAGAGCCTGGTATTTTGCAATTAGCTATAATAGCCACGAAAAAACAAGTATGATACTCAAATTGAATATCCATACATCCTAGTACTTGGGTCCAGCTCTAGTTACTGCATACTGATAATGTGTATCAACTTGTTGGTTTTTTTGTACATTCTTTTCCAATTCAAAACACTATAAACCCTAAAAACCCTATGAAGGAAATACTGTAACGTCATAATTAAAACATTATTCTTGCCTGAGATTCCTTCATTATGCTTGCCTGCTAGTGATCCGTTGAGCTTCGTTAACAAGGGCTCATAATGATGGCACTTGCTGAAGAAAAACAAATGCCTCTACACAAAGAGGCTGAAAAATTCATTAGTCAATGTCACTTCTGGAAATACATTGACTGTTCTTGACAGTAACAACAATCTGTGAGCAGACGTTGCGCAAGCGTGAAAAGGAAGCGTGCAAAGAGACCCGTTAATGTTGAATAGCAATAATGAGTGCAGAAACATCTTTTTTTGTTTCTTTGAATTCATGGACTTTGTCTGAAGGTCCATTCATTTCAGTGAGAGCGGTGTTAGCTTTGTTAGCATTAGCGCTGAGCCAGTCTAGAACTGTTGCATTGTGGTTGAATATAACTTAACCACCAAATCCACTGTTTTAAAATGTACGGTGAACCTCCAGATGAATCAGAAGACAAATGAACACATGTGTAAAGAGACCGTGGATAAATGTGAGACTTGTTCCCGATTTCTTCTTTTTTCAAAACTAAGTATATGCTGATTTTAAACTTTTGGCACGTAAAAGGGCCATTGTTTCTGGATTATGCTTAAATATGTTTTATATGTGGGGTTTTTATGAAAGCAGAGCTTTATCTTCTGTAGTGGAAACTGGTTTCTCTGACAGTGGTTTCCAGCGGTGTTCATGAGCTCAGGCAGTAATTTCCATGGCAGACTCGTGTCTGTATTTAATGCAGTGCTGCTTTTACAGCCTGAAGATCACAATTATTTGATATTGGATTTCAGATGTCTCCCTTAGGGAGTGACATTTTTCTGCATTAGATCTTTTAACGAATCATTTAATGACACTGCCCACCACAGATAATGAAAACTGCAAATTCGTTATAGTTTTCGTGAATGTTGAGAAATGTTGTTTGTATTAATTGAACAATTTCTCTTTTCATTCTGTATTTGTTTATATTTTAAGTCCGTCACGCATTTCAGATCTGATCTGTTTAACCCTTTAAAGCCTGCCATATGAAATGTCACAAAAATAAAAATCTAAACTGTCTCTTTATTTCAAGTGTTAATTATATTTTAGAATCAAAAACACACCAGTAACAAATTTAGCATTAAAACAGATTATGAAAAATCTTCTGCGAAACTACTGTTATGTATATTTAGAATAGATGAGCCAGCTGGACCTAACGCGACACAAACAAACGCGACACAAACAAACGCGACACAAACAAACGCGACACAAACAACCGGAAAATCCAGTTGATCGGTCCAAGTAAAATAACTGGGTGCTTTTTTTTTTTCTTTTTTTTTTACAGTGCAAAAATGTGAAAAAAATATTAAAACTAATGAAAAAAAAAATTTTCTTGAAAATGTTCAATACAGTGCTCAAAAACTCAGCTTTTAAATTTTAAAATTCTAAATGTGACAGAGATTTATATAATAGTCTTTTACATATCTTTCCAAAGCATTAACAAAGTCGTCTGATATACGGTCAGCAGAGGTTGATTTGTGGTTTTGATTTGACCGTAGGTGTGAGCGTGTGGACCTGTGATGCACTGGCGACCTGTTGATGTCACAGCTGCAACTGAAAAGTCTTTCCTACTACACACATTAGGAAAAAGACCAAATACAGCACAGCCACGATTCAGTTCATGTCTTTATTTATAACTGTTGTCCTGATCGTGCACACAACTGGGAGAATAAGGAAGACAAGAAATCTCTGTAGTGATTTTGCAGTCGTTGACATGAGTAGTCCCGTTTTTCAACGTGACAGAAAAACAGGAAGGAGAACGCAGAACACCATGCTCACTCCACTTCAGTGGCAAAAAAACAGATTGTTGCCGTCCCGTCCCTGGCAAACATGGTGACATTTCAGAGGAGGAATTATCATCTGCTCAGTGCCCTAGCTCAGCTCCAAAAAGCATAGGATTGTTCACAGAAATCAGAGGAAAAACGAAAAAAAAAAAAAATCAGAAAGAAATCCATTTGTAGGTCTGGGCTGTGTCTATTTGCATGGCGATGAAGGCCCCAAGTGTTCTGCAGTGACTGAGATATGAGTTTCAGACAAAAGAGCCTGTGTTTGTTCTGCCCCGGGAAGTTTGAGGAGGACAGAGAAGGGGTGAAGAAGCAGAAGACAAGAGGAGGTCGTCAGTGCAAGGGATTACGCGTAGCGAGAACCACGAGCATTCGCTTGTCCTATTGTGGCGGCTGAATTGCTTTCCAGTACCATGGTACTTAGTTAAGCAGACTGTGTATCTTCACACCTAGAGATGTTCTCTCTTGGCGGCTTAACAGCAAGTGTTTTTGGGGGGATGACAGAATGACAAACAGGTGCGTACGGTGAACTTTTTCTGCTGTATGTAGTTTTTGAAGTACAGGATACAAAGAGGATACAAATAAAAAGAGGAGTTTTAACACAACCACAGGGATAAAATTCAGTTTATCCTAATTCCAAATTAGTCTATATATATATATATATATATATATATATATATATATATATATATATATATATACGTACTCAAGTTTGACTGTGTATTTAAAAGTATGTAAAATGTAAATAGGATCCAAATGCACTGATCTGCATATTAGACAATGCCTGTATTTAATTTAAAATGCTACAAAGACAGCATGCCTGGATGCGAAATGGAGAAACCGTATTGTTACTTAATAATGTATGCTGACTTTGAGTTTGATGCCAGCAACATTTTTAAAAGAAGTGAACCAGGGGAACAAAAGAACAACAAATGTTATATTAATGTAAAGGTTATAAAATAAACAAAAATCTAGTGGAGAATCTCCAGTGTAATTGAGATGGTTTTCAGTCGGTCAGTAGCATAATTGGATCAAAGGGGAATCTGAGAATCTGTCAGAAGTAAACAATATAATTTGAATATTTAGAGGACCACAGAAATGTTCTGTATGCAAGGAGCATGTTTGAAAACACAGCCTGAGTGGTTGTAATGTTTAGGCCCTCGGGCAGCGGTTTACTGAAAAACCACGATCCTGTGATAGAAATCATGGCGTGAGTGCAGTAATGCACCTCAAAACCATCGTCAGTTAACGCTGCTCATCACGGTATCCATGCAGGACGGAGTCCCCCATGCAAAAAAAATGATACAATAAATGAAATCAAGAAACCGACGCCCATCTGGCTTAAGACTGGTGACATGGACAACTGCTGTGGTCTCAAAGATAAAAAAAAGTGTAATTATTTTTGGATTTGTGGATAGCTGAAATGTCTTGCCTGTAGTCCAGATCTGTCACCCAATGAGACATTTGGAGTAATATAAAAACAATAAGACAAAATAAAGCCCTAAAATACTGATTTGCTGAGAATAAAGAAGAATGGTTAAATTATTATCTCTAAAACTACAGATGTCAGCTTGATAAACATTGATAAAACTCACAGATACTTGGTTATTGGATACTTGGTAATAGTGTGTCAACTACACCTGCAGGGTGACTGCGGATCGAGGTGTCCTCCCAACAGGTAGCCGAACATGCTGAAGTGGGATCGGCTATCTGTTGGTTGGTAGTCCTGTTTGTCGATGGAAGGGTCCTGAAGAAGACCCAGCATCTGTGGGTCCTGGCTGAGCTCCACTGGTCCTCGTTTCAGTTCTTGCTCTACCGAGCTTCCAAGTCTGGCTTGCTCTACCGAGCTTCCAAGTCTGGATTGCTCCACCGAGCTTCCAAGTCTGGATTGCTCTACCGAGCTTCCAAGTCTGGACTGCTACACCGAGCTTCCAAGCTTGTTCACTCCACTGGCCCACCAAAACACCTTTTTTTAGCAGAGTCAGCCCCAATATGAGACCACACAGAACAACTAAACAGAGGCTTCAAAAGCTCTCTCCTGGAAATGTATGGTAACATCACAGGGGGGTTGAGCAGTCGTATTTATGCTGTCTGGTTTTATAAGTCCATTCCCTCATTTTTTAGATCAACTTGAGTTGATCCAAAAATCAGTTCCTGCCATCATGCTTTATATGTAAAAAAAAAAATAAAAAGTGAATTAAAAATTGGCTTCTCTTCAGAAACATGACTGACGTCACAGAGGGTTTGTTTACTACTTCTTATACAGCCGATGGGTAAACAAAGTACAATTAAGTTTTTTTTCTCTCTCTCTGACTTTATTATTTTTATATTTTAAAGTTCAGTATTTGGTTTGTGACCTTTATTCTATATCTGTAACATGTGTGGTCTAAACTATATAATGTCTATTGCATTATTTTACATTTGGACAGCTTTGAAACCTTTTTGGAATCAGTATTTCATTTCATTTCATTTTATTTCAAAACTTTTGTCACAAACTTGCTATTTCACTGACTATTTTTAGGTCTTTGATTTAAATCTGTCAATCCCTTCTTTGTTCTTTTGTAAGAACATTAGCAGCAACACGATTGTTTTTCTCATAAAAGAAAGGGAAAAAAAATAAGAGAATGTGGTGTCATTGCTGATTAATGTCAGCGCAAATGTGTGACATTTTACAAAATGATTTCCTCTTGTGCTTCTAATGAAATCAAACAAATTACTAACAAACAAGTACATGATGGCTTGACATTTCCCCTGTTGTTCTTACTCAGTCTTGAGACTCATTTGAGGCCCCAAAGTCAGAAAACATAAGCTCCATGTCAGAGTTATTGTTATTGAACAGTAAACAGCAAGTCCCACAAAACACTCCCAAATGACCAATTAAGAACATTTTTGTCAGAGGAAGCATGATCTTAAAGAAGCAGGGCTTAACAGGAGTGTTTTATTCAACATTTAAAGAAGCTGAATTGAAAAATCTACAGTGTCACTGTCACATTTCCCTAAAGTAATGTTTGATTATTTTAAACAACTATCTACCATGAGACAAAGTAAGACTGACGCTTCAAAACAAAACCGGTAATGCTCTTTTGAGTTAGCATTAGTTAGTTTTGATATCGATCTGTCACCGACTATGTCAAGAAGGAGCTTCTTCTTCTTCATTGCTGTGGTTCAGGATTTGTTTTGGAACATTAGACCCTTTCTAATAGCATCCTGGAACTAGTCCTACACAAGAGCGACATTTTATTAGCTAGGAGACGCTGCCGTACAGAAAAATGATGGGATGGTCTCAGCGCATCTAGTGCTTAACATTGTGAGACAGCAGCTCATTGTCATTCTGTCATGTGGCGGAGCGGCGCTCGGTACATATCGGCTACACGAGGCCTGCTGGAAATAGGGGGACGGCCTATTAGAGGTAATGAATGGCTGTCAACCGCAGGGCCCTCTGCGTGTTCTGCATGGCATGTACAATGAGAGTTTCTTTTGAAAAGAGAAATCTCACCACTGAGTCCAGATGATGCTATTTTTAACTTTACACATGCTACTGGGCCATCATACGCTTGCATTATGAAAGTTTATGCACATGGAACAAAACCTTTCTATTTTCAGACCTCTATTTGAGCGTTGTTAGGATAGGGGCATCATTTTATCACTTATTCCGGAAAGGCCCCCCTCTTGTTATGTCGACACTTAAACATCTGCTAACCTGTGCACTATTTCAGGCGGATATTCCCGGGATGATTGCGAGCCAGACTGCTTGGCACGTTGGCAGTTGCTCAGAGTAACATCACTGAGGGCTGTTGTCGAGGTTTTGGCTGAAGGCATTCAGTCTGGGCTCATGCTTGGCAGCCCTATGAAAGACAACAACAGCTCACGATTCACTGGCCACTAATTGGAGTGTCACTCCACAATTCTCGGAGATATGAATACAGCCTGTAAAGGCGCACATAAGCACAAACACATACTCTCATTGGTGTCCCGTATCGAAATCTAATTTAAGAAGTAAATCCTGCATCAGTAATTGATTTTACCAGCTCATTACAAATGGGCCCTGACAGCTAATTTACTTTTACAAGATTAAACATGAACATTATGAGCTGTTAAAGCATGAATACCCCAGCTAGTCTTAACTGCTGAGGCAAAAGTATACTGTATGCTTCAAATTCCAAACGGGACTAGCCATAGGGAAAATGCAAATACTTTTGCTCCTATGATGCAATCAAGGATTTGACAATCCACCAGTGGGACCGTCTAGTATGTGTGCTGATGTAACACTCTTGAAAGCTAAGCTATAGTGGTTTAGAACGATGACTTGGATGCAAATGTTTGCTGTAGGGCTGAAGAGACGTAAAAGGTTGCACTCATGTCAAGAGATATTTATGTTGCTTTTGCAACTGAAAGTCGAAGTGAATAAGTATCCGAAATTTCAAGACAAAGGCACTGTAAGAATTAGGAATACAAACAAGCCTAACATGGAGGTCAGTTTTAAGCATGACTGGTACATTTTGTACCAGTGGGAATAACTGTGGATGGTAGGGGGAACCAGGGGTGTGGCTGGCCACCCTAAAAAGAGTCAATAGTGCTGAGAAAGAAACAACCAAGAAATGCTGACGCAGGAATTACTGATTACTTTACAAGCTTTGGCAGTGTTATACAGCGGCAAAAAAAAGTATGTGACCTCACTTAACATACCTTGTTTTCTGGAATAACTAACCGATACATTGTGGTCTGGCTTTTCTCTAAATCACAATATCAGACAAACACTATGTGCTTAAATTAATTACACAGAAACAATTACAATTTCTCATATCTTTTTTTTAATATATCAACTAAACACTCATTTTACTGGAGGAAAAAAGTAAGCGAACCCTTGGAGTTAATAGCTGGATGAACCTTCAATAGTTTCCACTACACAGCAGTTTAATCATATCACACAGATTCTGTTCATTTTTTTATGGAAAGCAAAGACTTGTGGTTGATGTTGATGAAAAGCATTTCTGAAAGGCAAAAAAATGAAGCTTGGTCCAAAATTCATGCAAATGGATGTGTCTGACGTCTTGTCAAAGTTGATGTTGCTGTCAATGTCATTGCATTGGATAAGCAAGGGAAGTTTGAGTACGCACCTCTAAACACAAAAATTAGGGAAGTGCTGCAACTGCAAGAAAAGTGAATAGCGTTCTGAGCAGGCCACTTTAAAAGGTGGATTTTCTCTTTCTGAAGCCATTGTGGGGTGGATTTACGCTGATGTTTAGGGCTATTGTCCTGCGGCATCACTCGTTTCTACTAAGCTTCAGCTGTCAGGCAGCCTGTAGCTGTTACTAACATTATCCTTTAGAATATTTTGGTAAATTTTCAATTTCCCCTCCATGATTGCAAGTTATCCAGTTCCTGAGGAAGCAAGGGAAGCCCAAACCATGACTCCCCCACCGCCGTACATCACCATTGGGCTGCTGTTTTGATGTTGGGGGTCTTTTTCTTTTTTGTTCCTTTTGCTGTTGATTGTTGATACGTGTCTGGCAGAGTCACCGTATGTAGAGCGGAAACTATAATCAGAAGGATCACAATAGGGTTTTAATGGGCGTCCCATTTTATTCAAAGAAAGGGCACTTTTAATGGTGTTGCAGCTCATATTTTTGAAGAGTATTAGAACGGTCTAAAAGCATCGCAACCTTCTTGGATGCCACCATATTTGCGAGCGCCAGACACATTTGCTATCTGTCTTGACATTCATTGTCCTTCCACTCTTGACCCTGATCCTGCTGCACATTATAATTGGTGCATCGACTTATAGTCCGTCAGAGGCATGTGCGTCTCTGTTTTCCACGTCTGGGGAGACATTGATCTAATTAGAAGTCTTCATTAGTTGGCTGCAGAGTGCAGTGTCATGCTTAAGGAATGATCTTCTGGTTCTCCACCCGCCCCTCCCATAAGCCACAATGCAGGGCCTTGTCTGAATTCAAAACAAAAGGACTGCTTTCAGCTGCCAGTTGAGGAAACGGGTGTTCAGGCACCGAGTTTCATCTTTTTTTTTCTCTTCTTCCTGTAAAATGCATTTCAGCTTTTTTCACTTTGTTGCACATTTGCCTTTTGTTTGTTCTGTGTTTGATTTAATGGACTACAAGCATTCAGGGAAAGTGTCTTACAGTATATTTTCAACCATTTCTTGTCACCTGCATCTTCCAAAATAGCAATTCGCTTTGAAACCCTCCTACAAATTAGAAAATATTTTGTTGGAATATTGTTACATTTTAACACAATCAATTGTTATTTTTAGGTAATTAAATAAAAAAAAAAGACCCCCATTTCCAAAAAGGGTGCTGTGTAAAATGTAAATAAAAGCAGAATACAGTGAATTTCAAGTCACAGTCTATATTGTATTCACAGTAGAGCATAGAAAATATGTCACATGAGAGACATTTTACAATTTCATGAAAATGATTAAGTCATTCTATGTGGCAGCAACAAAAATGGGACACAGGGAACAAAAGACAAAGAAAGTAAACTTTTGAATAATCAGACTAATAGACGACTGGTCAGTGGCATGATTGGGAATAAAAAGCACATCTTAAATAAATAAATTAAATATCACAACAAATATCTCATCTACAGTGCATAATGTAATTTAAAGATTTCAGGAAGCTGGAGAAATCTCTGTGTGCTGAAAACAAGGCCAACAATCAGTAATCAATCAGATCTTTTCACCAATTGAGTGGAAGAATGAAAAACAAAAATGACGACGACAAGGCAGGACTGTTGACCTGCTTAAATCTTACATCAGACATAAATGGGATAACGCTCCTGTCCCAAAACAGTATAACAGTAATATATTTCATATATTAGCTTTAAGAGGTTCAAGAGCTTAACTTTGATACTTAACTGTTCACACAGTTTACCAAGTACTATATTTGCTATATTTTAAATTGATGCTGTAGATCTCTAAAAGTATTATAACTTATAGGTTTTATCTTTTTTCTTGAACAATGCTCAGTTTTACTGTTCAATCTGTATATTTATCTGCGGTCATTGATGGAGACGGTCTACGTTGTTTTGCCACACACACATTTACTAACATCCATCCATTTCCATCCGCTTATTCAGTAGTCTGAGCAGATGTCCAGACATCCCTCACCCCAGACACTTCCTCCAACTCTTTCAGGGGGATTCCAAGGCATTCCCAGGTCAGCTAAGAGACAGTCTCTGCAGTGTCCTGGGTCTTCCCCGGGGGTTTCCTCCCGGTGGGACATGCCTGGAACACCTCTCTAGGGAGGCGTCCAGGGGGCATCGAATACAGATGCCCAAGCCACCTCAGCTGACTCCTCTCTATGTGAAGGAGCAGCAGCTCTTCGCCTTTCGACTCAGCTCCACAACGGTCTGGTACACCGACCGCATAACTGTGGATGCTGCACCAATACGTCTGTCAATCTCACGCTCCATCTTTCCCTCATTAATGAACAAGACCTCAAGATACTCAAGATACCTCCACCTGAGGCAGGACCTCTCCACCTACCCGGAGAGGGCACGCCACCCTTTTCCGATCGAGAATCATGGCCTCGGATTTGGAGGTGCTGATTCTCATAGCAGCCTCTTCACACTCGGTTGCAAACCGTCCCAGCGCATGCTGGAGGTCCTGGCCTGATGAAGCCAACAGGACAACATCATCTGCAAAAGCAGAGATGTAATCCTGCACTAACATTTCATTTGATAAACATACACCAAACTCTTTCTTTATTGCTAATATATATATATATATATATATATATATATATAGTTTTTATGTTTTACAGCGCTAACACAATAATGTAGAGTTCCTTCTTCACTATCTGTGCCCTGCTGGAAATCACTCAATTGTTAACTTTTATTTCAGAGTTGTGAACATGCGTACAAATATCACAACAAGATGGGACGCAGCGCTGCGGAGACCATGAATTATTGTGCTGGTGAATGAAGAATTAGCAGAACTGGACCAGTGACACTTTTCATCCAGTGCACACTGACCAGAGAAAATGCACGCACGGACTGTAAAAATGAGCACTTCAAGTGTTTTGGCTGTGCTGATGGTGTTTTTGATGGCTCCCGGCGGGGTGCTCAGTGATATGAGAGGCGCACATGGTCTGGAAGCCCAACAACTGGCCCCGAGCTCTACTCCTCTGCACCGTCGCCTGAAGAGAAACTGGATTTGGAAACAGCTGTTTGTCCCAGAGGAAGATCCCACTCCTCGTGTTATTGGCCAGGTAAAGCTTTGCACTGAATGTCCGCCATGTCCTTGATACTGCTGCTTCCTGTTCAAAAAATCATCCTCTTGTGCCTCTGTTTCCTTTTTCTCTTTTGTTTTGTAGCTCAAAACAGACTATGACCAAGGCGAGTTTTCCATCAAGTATGTGTTATCAGGAGAAGGAGCTGGAGACGTGTTTGAGATCGATGAGTTTTCTGGTGAGATCCGCACGCTGAAGAAGCTCGACCGCGAGGAAAAAGCATTCTACACCCTTCAAGCTCAGGCAATAAACAGGAAGACCAATGAACCAGAGGAGCCCCAGTCAGAGTTCATAATCCAGGTGCAGGACATCAACGACAACATCCCCCAGTTCCAGAACGAGCCGTATGTGTCCAGCATCCCCGAGATGTGCCCAGTCGGTATGTTTGAGCTGAAAATACTGAAAATATAGGGATACAATGCAACATATTTAATTTAAAAGACAAAAACAGTTCTCTGTCTTCCAGCTGTGCATAAATCTGCAAATCCTAAAGGAATTGTATTATATTATATTACTTTCAGTTTTGTGTTTAAAGTGACCACCAACTCAAAAACCTTGATAACACAACTTTGAAACACGGTAACACCATAACTGCAATGATGTCAAAGCCACAACTCATAAAAGAAAGGGGGTGGGAGAGTCAGGAGGCGAACCCCGGCCCCTCAAACCGCTGAAAGGATATAGATGGAAAAGGAGCTTTTTGTTCTGCAGCCTTGAGGTGTTTTGATACAAACATGGCACACATCTCACTTTGACTTAAGGAAATTGCATCAAATTGAAAAGAAAAAAGAGTGCAATATGTCTCCTATAACAAGCAATTAAAAATGAAAGGTTTACAGGAAGAATACTCAGAAAAGTGTGCAAAACGTGTATTCATTTTATTCTTTGCAATTACAGTCAACATTTGTCCTTTGACTATAAAATCAGTGGTTCCCAAACGTTTTCTTTGAATTCTATAACTTAACATTCTTGACACTCAAGTTTAAGTAGACACAGCTTTGATTTGAGAGCTGAAGAACGAGTTTTGTCCAAGATAGTAATTTTATTTTCATCCTGCTAGCTGAGTAAACAAGTTGATTGCAGGTGTCTTTACTGTGACACTCAACATTAGCAGGACAGACTGAGCTGCTCCGAGCTAAATCAGCTTACGTATTATCTGCACTACTTACTACTTTCTTGATGCTTTTTTTGCCTTTCGTTTCTAACTGCCAAATAGATAGATTCCCACTCAGGGAACCACTGTTCTGCAGGATACTTCTCTCAGTGTCCACTCAGTGCTGTGTAGCATTCCCAGTCTTATAAATTGTAAAAAAAAGTTTTTTTTTTGTTTTTTTTCTTATGCACCACCTTTGTTTCTTTTTTTTCAGCTTGAGCAGGAAGCATCTAGGCTGGACAACCATCCAAATTATTGTCATCATCAGTACATGGAGCTACAACTGGTATACGTGATGAATCACTGGCAATTCATAGATCCCATTTATTTTCTATGGAAAACGAGTAGGTGTGGTGAACATATATGCCAAAGCATCTCAGGAAGGTGTCATGTCCAGGGCAGATTGTCAAAAAGCTGCCTTTGTTCCAACTTTATGCAAATCAAACATCCAGTGCGAGCTAGTTATCCAGTCAAAGTAGATGTCGACAGGAATTTCTTCAGGAGTTCCTCTGGACGCCCTTGGATAGGGATGCAGCGAGTCAGAGGGACAAAACATGTGACATAGGCAGAGCAGCACCCAGACTGGTAACGACAGTGGAGTAGGAACACTGCTGAATGAGCCTTCACAGACTTCATGTTGTCATGGTCATGCAGAACGGAGTCAAGACTAATCAGTCCATGTGTTTGCTATCTTTAGTTTCCAGTGGCTTTTAGACGGTTCTGTATGAATCACTGGATACAGCCCGCCTCCGCCCTGTCGCCGTCGCTTCAGTACATTCTGTACTGATGAATGCGAGCGGTACCAGACCCATTTCACAGGAAGACTTTTTGCAAAGTGAACGGGTATGACTGGCTAATGGTGCTCCTGGGTGTTGACATCAAGGATTCTTTTTTTCCTCATATATTTGAATGTATTTTGTTTCATGTCCACAAACGAGAAGAAAAAACTGACCAAAAGCACAAATCATTAGTTTATTTACCATTTATTGGCAGTACCTGGTGTAATGAGGCCGATCCAACCGTTCTAAATAAAATGTATGTGCTTCCTTAACAAAAATAAGTTTTACTATATTAAATCTCAGCTAAAGATATTAAACAAAAGGTTATATGAGTGTCTGTCATCTGTCCCCATTCAGGAAGTCAAAAGTATTGGACTGTATCAGGCTGAGATGCCTTTGTGGATAAATCTCTTAAATAATATTATAACCACTGCCCTTTCATACCACAGACATTACCATTTCAATTTCTATGTAATCTGCTTTTGCAGCATAATATCTCACTCATAATAAATCATGATGTATTTGACTGAGAAAGTGAGGCGGGAAGGTTGGAGGGAGGGCACTGGAAAAGTATAAAGGAAAGAAAAAAAACTGTTGCACTGTAAATCCCTGCCGCCGCGTGAAAGACAGAGAAACTCTCTGGGAAAAAAGAATAAGATTGAGAAGTGGTATTAGGCAGGGAAAAGCAATGCAGAAAGGTGAAGGCAAGGATACGTTCCATGGAGAAAAGAGTAGTGTGAAAGATGGAGAGGTACACTGAATCAAGGAGAGAAAACGAGGAGCAGGTGGATAGTGAGATGTAGCTATATGGCTGGAGAGGCTGCCGCACACACCTGCGCAGAGTTGTGAAAGGCCAACGCATCTCCCAACCCCCGTCTCCCCTTTGTCAACATCCCTCCCTTCACCCTCCTTCTCCTCACTTTTCTATTTCCACTGCTCTCCCCTGAGTCAGTCAGACAGACCCTGCGGGACTGTGGCATAATCACTTTATTTCCCCGTCGACTAGATCTGCAGCCCAAGTGTATTCTGACTGTGCAATCTGCTCCCCCCCAACAGGGACCACCGTGGCCCAGGTGACAGCCACAGATGCGGATGATCCCATGTTCGGGAGCAACGCTAAGCTCATCTACTCCATCCTGCAGGGGGAGCCCTATTTCTCTGTAGAGCCGAAGACAGGTACATACTCACACTGTCCCTTCATTCAGTCCTCAAGACTCAAAGATCCACAGAATATAATGTCTTCTTTTTATCTTTTCTCCTCACAACTATTGACATGTTTTGCTACCTTTTCAGTGAATTCACGACACATTTAGTGAACGGATGTCCATGAGTGGACATGCACACTGATCTTTTGTGTAATACAGAGGTCGGTCGCAGCACTTCCCACACGCATTGCTGGCCTGAACTTTCAGTGGCTCAGGAGGGAATCATTGACGTTGAAAAACAAGTTTAAATGCAAATGAATGCAATACGTAAAAGGCCAACTCGGCCTTTATAGGGAGCCCATTGTTGTTTTTCTCAGTCAGGAGTTGGCAGAGCTCCACTCCAAGCTGCTGTAAGTTGTGCTGTTTAGCTCAAGCTTTAAGATAACATGAGGAAACGTTCAGCATGCACTGTCCAAGTTTTCTTACTGTGACTTAGTTTCATTATTCGAGATAATGAAACAATCTTATTCAGTATTCGTTGCAGTTGTCCTGCAGTTTCACTGTTGGATCGAATTGCTTTAAAAAAAGTTGGGGCCTTAATACACTTTATGCATTTTGTATTTTATTTTTATGATTACGTAAAAAAAACGGCCTTGTCTACCTTTCTTATCGTCTGTTTCATCTGAACATTGGCTAGACGCAGTGGTCGTTCCTGATTTTGCCATGTAAATTAAATGACATTAAAATGGGTTATTCTGCAAACGTTTGCTGGCAAGTCATCGGTTTCTCCAGCAGGAAGCAGCTAAAAGATCTGTAAGCCGTGGCTGACTTTGATTGACATCAGGTGGGTGAGTGTGTTGCACTCAGCTTCCCAGACCTAGTCTTTCCAGCCATATGCAACATGGCGCAACATGATGCAAAAAGATGCTTCAAAACTGCTGTTCGTTGATGGGTTTGTTCAGTAATTATACAGTCTATGGTCCAGACTCTGGCTCGTCAGAACTCTTTTGGGAGCATGATGACCCCTTGATGACACTTAATATAAAAGCAGCACAAACGACTTTATGGTCATGTTTAAATATCAGTTTCAGGTTTACTTAAAGGAATATTTGCTTACTTTTAGAAAGCAATGTCTAGCTCTTGCAGTCTTCCATGCCTACGGTCAGTAAAAACCAGCCAAAGCAATTTTGGACTCCATTTCCGGTCACCTCTTGGGACAGTTTGAGAATTGTTTTATGGCTTTAAGTTACACATCAACTCTGATGGAGCTACCTCACAGAGCTACAGTCAACTTCATGGCAGAGGCGGCTAAGACTAACTGTAGAAGAAGAAAAAATACAGATCAAGAGACCAGACTGAAATAAACCTTCAACAGTGTGGTGAAAACAACGGTAACCTCAACTACAGAGGGGCACACTGAGGTAAAAACTGCAGAAGTGTTCGTCTCCTGTACGTATACCTTTTACTGTTTGCAGTAGACCTAAATAAGAAAAACTGACGCTGATATCTCACCTTAACTTTAGTTACGTTTCCATTACAGTTTTGCACAATAGAACATCAAAACTCTGAATTTGCAATAACGATAGCGCTCTAGGGGGTCAGTGTTTCCAATGAACAGTGTTTTCTGAATAAAAAAAAGAAAAGAAACAGAAAATTACAACATTGAAGAAGATGGACAAGAACATCTTTATTCTTTGACAAATGATTGCGATTGCCGCTACCGTTGTTGAGAAAGAAGTCAGATGACGCAGTCAGTGGCTGATCCAACTGATTATTCAGAGGGGAAGCCGGATTGTACTGTATAATGACTAATATGTGTTTTAGCACAACTATATTGTATTAATGTGGCCGAAAACAGATGGAAACTAGATTTTGATGATTTTAGATTGACTGGCTACGCTGCACACAGCGCTGGCAGAGAGCTGGAAATAAGCAAAAATTATACTTTTGAGAATAAGGAGATAATTGAATTGCCTGAAAAACCAATTGGATATTTGGGAGTTTTTTTTTTTATTTCAGAATTTCTTTATTGGTATTTAGTTTTGCACAAATCTAAGGGTAAAAAAAACGCGCTAGTACTTTTAAACTAAAAATGCAAGCAAAGCGCTTCACAGAGAAAATCTAAAGGCCTTGTAACAAAATACATTTTAAATCATTTTAAAAGACTGACAACATTAAAAACCTAGTTGCAATAAAAATAAATATCAAAGCATTAAAAATGCATGAAGACTTTACAAACAAAAAACAATAAAAAGTCCACATTTACACAAAACTGTTTCACAGAGTGGCACTGCCAAGGTTTTTGTTCATTAGCTCTATAAATATATTCGTTTGATGATGATCTAAAAATGGAGAACCAGTTAATCCACTTAATCATCAATTAATCATTGGTAATGCAAATGTAATCCTAATAATAGATGTTAATCACATTATTCCAATTTAATTTGGTCCAATTCTGCTGACTGATTTTTGTAATCTCATTACACAATCCTGATTACATAACAACACAAACCCCCAGTAAGATTCTTTACAAATGCACCAGTTAGCCGGTTATATATTTAAACTTTTAATGGCTTTAAAAAACAAAAACAAAAAAAAAACATAAAGTCATCAGAAGATTTGATGAATTAGTTTGTAATGATGAGTTAAGAGGCAAAACCGCTGCACGTTTATTGGGTTGATCTAATTTTCCTCCCTCCGGTCCGGCCAGACAGAAGACACATTAAGTCATCAGAAAACCACTAAACATTTATTTTTGAGCTGATCAAATTTTATGCTTTGATGTTTGTTAAAGTCCACCTGAACATACTGGGGTGGTTTAAACCCTTTCATTTATCATCCACGTCACTTATAAAAGTACCTTTAAACTCAAAGTGCTTTACAGAATAAAAACAAGATTCAATGATGGTAAAAACTATAAAAATACATTTAAAATGTGTGACTAGGTTAAAAAAAACAAAAAGTATGTCCAACCAATATCGAATAAAATCAGTAAATTAATTATAAGCTCTTTCAAAGCTCTTTAATCCTGAATGGAGGCAGCCAACGTTGGTTTTTTTGTGTCCTCTCCACCTGCAGGGATTATTGTAACATCTTGGCCTAACATGGACCGTGAAGCCAGAGAGGAGTACCTGGTGGTGGTGCAGGTGAAGGATATGCTGGGCCTCAGCGGCGGTTACTCCTCCTCCACCACAGTTACTGTCAGCCTGACGGATGTCAACGACAACGGACCCATATTCCAGCACCGTGAGTCACTGTCATGACTCACAGCGACGCAAACACTCAACCACACACACACTCCGGGAATCAATGAAAGAGTACAAAGCGTTGCAGACTTTGAGGACAAGTTTAATATAATACCTACAAGGTATTTATTTGATCATGCTTCCTCGGCTTCGGGTGGGTGGTTTGTGTTATTCAGCCGGCAGCCAAAATTAAAAGAAGACACTGGAAAAATGAGAGTGGAAGCGAAAGAGACGGGAGAAGGGATGGTGACGCTATGCTCATCCGAGTACATGTGCCACATGCTGGATGATTTTAATCATTCACACATGAAAGGACATTTGTTGTGACCTTTGGAAACAAACCGAGCTTTCTCTGCGATAAACCTTACTAAACGAATGCAGTGGGAGGAAATCAATTCTGTCGGAGTAAGACAGCAAGGATGAAGCTTTTAACTATTAATGTCACACTCGTTGCAGGTGCCGGCGTATCCCACGGAGTCTATGTTCAGTCAAAAGTTCCTTTAAATATTGTATGACCACACTTCACTCTGAACTATATCTTTTGCTTTTTCACATAATTGCAAATGATTATCAGCCTTGATATTTTTTTGGGAGCGGTTGTCCACTTGTTAAGGGTCCTCCCAGTGGTGGCAGCCATCCAAGAGTGGCTGAAAGACACAATCACATCTTCTCATCTTCTTATTAGAGTTAGAGGCTGGGATTATGTGGTGGCAACACAACTTATCTGTGACTCACACAAATTGACCCTCCATCACAACGTTCTCCCTCCTTATCACTTTTAACAGCCTCAAACTCACTTGACTAGCCACTAACAACTTGTGGAGAAACGTTTCTATTTGTTGTTTTTTTTTTTTTTCCAAACGATTTTGCATCTCTTTTGATATCCCAACTTGTCTGGACACTGTGACGGTTGTGTAAAAACACTCCTGATTTTTTTTCAGATCTATACAACTTTGCCGTCCCTGAAAATGCACCCATGGGCACCACTGTGGGCAGGATTATGGCGGTAGATGGGGACGTGGGCGTTCATGCCAAAATGATGTACAGCCTGGAGGATGACCTGGAAGAAAGCTCCATTTTTATCATCAGCACTGACCCGGTGACACAGGAAGGAGTGGTTCTGCTCACCAAGGTGAATGCATATGCAGTGTCTATCTATGCATCCATCAACTTATCCAAGTTGAGGCCACGGTGGGGCAGCAGCCTAACCTTCTCCTCAGCTACTTCCTTTAGCTCTTCCTGGAAGACACAAAGGTGTCTCCAGGCCAGCCCAGAAATATAACGTCCCCAGGATGTCCTGCATCGGCCTCAGGGCCTTCTTCTGAGTGAACATGCTCAAAATATCACTGACAAAGGTGTCCACGAGACTTATAAGCCAGGTTTGGGTCAGCACATCATAGTGCACACTTTCGACTGCTACACCCAGCAATTAAAGCTCCACCTGATGGTGATGAGCCCACAGGAGGGATGCAGTATGTCCTGCACCTACATCTACTTTTTTTTTTTTTTTTTTTTGTGAATATTTTACAACCTCTCGCGTGAGGCCAGAAATCCATAAGTAGTTGAGAAATTAGGTTGTGAAACACTATGGGGAAACCTACCATCTTATATTTTGCTTTTATTAACATAAAAGATTTACATCTGAAAGTGCAGTTAAACAAATCAGTGAAACAAATCTACACCAGAGGCTGATAGTCTTATGCATGAGTTACTGCTGTAAGCACATAGCTCACAGACACAACCACAGCGGCATTAGCATAAAACAAGAAAGCGGGAGTATATCTTTTAAATTTTGCATTAACTGACTGGCACAGTTTCAAAAACAAAAAAAAAAAATATCAAAGCACGTTCATCTACGACGACACACACAGGAGCATTAAATCTGCATACTTATTCCATATACACTGTTAGGACAGCCTAGAAAACAAAACAAAAAAACCATATCGTTTTGATATATAAATGCATAGTGCAGCCGGTACGTGGCAACGAGAGCAGGGACCGTTTCACCTGGCTGATGTCAGTCATGTGCCAATGTGAGCAATGTGACTTGTGTCAAACACAACAGTGTTGGTGGGGTTGTTTTTACTGCTACAAGAATTGAGGATCTTGTAGTTATTGGGTTTGTGAACTCAGGAAATCAGAGTATTCAAGAGGCAAATATGAGGCCATCTGTGCAACAGCTACAGATTACTCACAACTGCATCATGCAACAGGACAATAATCCAAAGTACACCGATTACTTGAGAGTGGCAGGATAATAAAAGCAGGTTTAGGAACACACTTGTCATAGCCCAGATCTTAGCAAAACCTGCAGTGCGACGTGACTAGAGCTGTGCACAAGTGAACGTCCGGAAACCTCAGTGAGCTGAACGTTGTAAAAAGAATGGGCCAGAATGCCTCCACAATGATGTTAGAGACTAACAAAGTGACAGGTCACGGCTATTTCAAGATGTTGCTGCTAAAGGCGGATCTATTTAGCCTGGGCAGCTATAGGTATTGACTTTGAAACAGGGTGGGCCTTAAGTGTTGACTCCTGAAGGAGCTTCCAAGAGCCCCAAACACCACAAACAACCACAGACTGCAAAACTAACATTTACTGGCATTCCTACTCCACGCCCTTTTAGATGTGTTTTGCTCATAACCGCCTGGTTGATTCTGTGTGTTTTTTGTTTTTTTATGGCTGCATGTCTAACCACTAGTGTCCAGAGGCGGTTTCTTCTGCGTCTGTTGCTGCTGTCCTCTGAAAATTCTTTATAGCAAAGAGGGTAAAGAAATGGGGTGCCTCATTAGGCTAATGCTGTCACGCACAGAAACAGTCATCATTTTCGTATGTTGTCCTCAGATCTTGTGCTTTGGGAATCTTCCAGCAGCGACTCAATGACTACGTTTGACTTGAATCTCCTTTGGACTTGTTACATGTCAGAAGCACAGACAGCCTGCAAGGAAAAGCTCTTAAGGAGACTGGTTAGTGAGACAGAAGGAATAAAATCTGTCACAAAAACAGAATAAGCAAAATTATTTAAAATATCAAACTAAAGGTAATAAATACGATTTTGAGATAGATGGAAAAGCGCTTAACCCGCATCCAGTGCCCTGTGGAAAGACTCCGCAGTAGTCAGATGTCACATACGGAGCTACAAGATTGGGGACAATTCACTTTTTCTCCTCAGAAAACCCAAACAGGAGGTTTTACAGGTTACTGGGCGTAACCCAGCTCACGCAGCAATGTTGACGGTGGGAGTTTCTGATGCAAAGTTACAGCAGAGCAGCACTGTCGACGCTGCCGATGCACATGTGTGAGCGAAGGGGGAGAATATTCTACAGGTGACAATATGAAAGGTTTTAATTGTCTAGTTTTAGCTTAGTGTGGCCTTATTTTAAAAAGAAAAACAAACTCGTTTAATAAAAAAAAAAAAAAAAAAAAAAAAAGAGTTGGGCCAAGTTGGTAATTGAAGCACAGCCACTTGAGCCTGCTGCTACACTCATTACACTTGTCCTAATGCAGCTCTGCTCTACTGAACACGTGCTTTTAACCATGCAGAGTGCACGTGAGTGTAAGCTGAACACTCATGGACCATTTTCAGTACAGACCAAAGGAAAATATGAGAACATGGCTAATATCATCTGATAATTAGAATCAAGAGGTACTTAAAAATAACAGTTTTTTATTGCTACCTAATTCAGAAATCACTGAAATATGAATGAGTTTGAATAGTTAGTTCACAGCTTGTTACAATGCCAAATGACAAATCCTGAAAAACACACCGAAGTCAGGGACGCCAGGCAGTTCAGCTAGTTCAGGGCCTACTCGCAGTCGGCCACAGTTTGAATCGCAGCCGATGGCCCTTAGCGGCATGTCGCCTCTTCTCTCTGCACACCCGTTTGCTTTGCTGCTGTCAAATAAAGATCACTGGTACTCTGAAAAATGTGTCGGTGGAAATGAGGATGGAATCCCTGGACAAGACCAGTGTAAAGCTGCGACGTGGATTTCAAAAGAGGGAGAGGAAGAGGTGGGGTTTAGATTTAAATGTGGGTGACTCCACCCCCTAAAAGTGTAAGTGTAAAGACATGGTTGAAAAGGAGGTCTTAAAGTGGATCTTTGCAGTATTTCAATGGAAGGCTGTGACTGAGATGTCATTAAAACTTCAAGAAGCTGCGTAAACCACCTACTCTTGCACGTTTTTATTATCTTTATAGCAGTTTAGTTTGTCCCTTTTGCTGTTTTCCATTTAATGAGGAAACATCTTGTTTCCTTTTCATCATTTCCAGCAACAAAATGAAGCGCTGATAAAGAAAAGGAGCAGTCATTGACGTTTACATAATTGTCAACTGGCACGCTGGCATCGTACTATCAGTTAGAAAGCAATAAGTGTTGTTGGCTCAGTAAATCACATGCTTGCGACAGCAATCAGTGAGTATTAAAATAAGCAAATTAAACTAGCAGTTTGCACTTCATTTTAAATATGTAATTATTTTCCTCTCCTCGTCTACAACATGACTCAGTCTGGCTCTTGTGGGTTCAACATTGATTTCTAGGGTCAGTGCCAACTCCATGCCAACCGTCCAACTCTAAGGGCAGCTGGTTCCGCAGTCACGTGTTTCTGATCTGAGGTCGTGTTAGTGATTATGCAGCTTTCTTGCTTGTTTTGAATAGTGGTCGCTGGAAGCCCCCGTACGCATGTGTGAGTCATCGCAGAAAGCATCCCTGCCCTGTCACGTTTTAACTGATATATTTTGTACCAGACAGTTTTTTTTGGAGAGAATTGTGAAGCGAATGAGTTTGGCTGACCAGGCTACAGTGCAGCAACACCAGACATTACTTTTGTCATGAATGCTCCTCAAGATGAGGGAGATGTTGGTCATTTCCAAAACTGCATATTGAACATACCATCCTGTACTCCATCTGGTATGGCAGTGGTTTTTAGTATGCATTATGGGTATTCAGGTCCGGAGACTGGTCATGTGCAGTTTGGACATTTTCCAGGATGTATTACACCATACACGTTTTGTTTTTTTTAGATGGTGCACACCATATAATGTAACCCCTACTTCATACTAATTACTACATTTTTGCAAAATCAGCACAGAGTGATGGCACACAGTGAGGTCTCAAAGCCTGCAACATACAACTGAACAAGTGGAAACAGGTGGAAACAAGTGGAAACAAGTGGAAACAGGTGGAAACAAGTGGAAACGCCCGTCAGACTTTTATCTTACCGTAGTCTTGACTGAGTCAGCTACCCTCATGTTCCTTCAGTGAAGTCTTGCTTTAAACTTCCTCTGAACTGTTTCTACTCCTGATGCTCGTGGTTGTGGTTAAAGCGAGGTAAGTATCTGTACTTACCTCGTCAGTGTTGAACCTGCCGGTTTCTTTTTCTGACCGCCTGCTCCTGCCTGTGGTGGTGTTAAAACCTCCCACGTGGGATTTGTTCAGTCTGATGTGGAATAAAATCCCAGTGAGACCTTCTACTACCCATATTTAATGAGAAAACAAAAACATTTTTTTAAATAAAATCTCCCAAATCAGAGAAGATAGTTGGAGCTTTTTCTGTGCCAACCTTGCAGAATTATTTAAAACCATAAATGACTTGTTGAACCTTTTTTCAAACCACGAGATGCAGATTTATAACTTTTCCAGCAACTTAAACTTGTGTTAAAGTGTTTTATTCAAAAACATTCACTTTCTTTATTGATTGGATTAAAAAAAACTTTTCAGTAGAGCACATCTTTGATGCTGTGATTTTCTTTTAGATCCAGTAATAATCAAGAAATGTGTGACAATGTTTGAACAATTTCATTTCCATTATTTCTTCCATCTATCTATCTAAGCAAAAGTTAGTTCAACATAAACTGGAAAGTTATTATATAATGATGAACAAAGTGTTTTATTAATACAAACTATTAAGTGTTTTTTTTTCCCTTCACAGCCTTTGGACTATGAATCCAAGAGTCGTTATATCATGACCGCAGAGGCCGTTAACGACCATGTTGACACTCGCTTTCTGGCCCTGGATGAGTTCAGGGACAGGACAACCCTCAAAATTGTTGTCGAGGATGTCGATGAGCCGCCTGTCTTCCTCTCCCCGACCTACGAGTGGGAAGTTCCTGAAAATGTGGCTGTGGGAACCGTGCTCGGCAGCGTTGGCGCCAGAGACACCGACATAGTCAACAGTCTCATCAGGTAACGCAAGTTGTCTAAACCCAGGAAGAATGGCATCTGCCATCCAGCATCCAGCATTATGATAATGACACGGTAGGAGCCCGGGCTGGCGTGGGCGCAACATCCGGAGACAGCTGCCTCCACAGGGTGAAAAATCATTCCATTTCAAATTGTGTTACTAGCTCGGTGCATCCATTTTTACCCTTGATCTCTGGATACCCTGAACATGGCCATATTTATCTCATATTACTTTAGTGGGAAATGAGCCCTCCTGAATAAATCATGACAGTTTTTTTTTTTTCTTTTTTTATACCTCACAGGCTTTTCTATCTATTGTCGGGGTATTATCACAAAGCAACGTTGCTAGGACGTGGGAATGTAATAAAGAACCGTACGGGGTGGCATATGGAATTGAGATTTGGAGTCATTTGCAAGTGAGGCACGTTGCAGAGGAGACAACCGTACTACTGGTGCCTGTAGTCCATCTCAGCAGAGCTTAAGAGTGGCAGGTGCTGCATATCATCCTCAGCATCGTGTCTATTACTGTCCCTCTGGTGACAGTGTCTCATTGATTAATAAATTCTGGCTGACATTTTAGGGGTTTCCACAGTTCTATTAAATATGATTAAGTTAGCTCTGGTCAAATTGGCTTATTTCCCATGTTGTTATCGGCAAAGTAGCTCACAGAAATGATTCATTACTCTGTAGTCCTAATTCACAGTGCTGTTATAATCACTTAAATGTTATAGGTACAATAATGTTGGGGGGAAAAAAGGCAACCACAAGCAAATATTTCTTTCATTTAAAGAAAAAAAAAATATCTGCCTGGCTGGTTTAATGCTGATAAATGTGCAATATATGTCTTTAAAAACAAAAGCATTAAAAGAACTGCGGACAGGACAACATTCCTAATCATGTTAAAACTAAAACTACATTCAGTTGACCATAAACCTACTCAAAAGTGTGCCATCTGTGAAGGATGCTGTTTCTACTGTGTTGTCACCATTTCCCACCAGCTTGTGTGTGTGTGTGTGTGTGTGTGTGTGTGTGTGTGTGTGTGTGTGTGTGTGTGTGTGTGTGTGTGTGTGTGTGTGTGTGTTTGTGTGTGTGTGTGTGTGTGTGTCTGTGTACTCGCTTTGTTGGAAAAATGACAACAGATTAAAAACAAATTTTTTAAAAATTGAGCAGTTTGCTTAATTTATCTCCCCGTGGTATTGCAATGTTTTGTTTGCCCAGAAAACACCCTTGTCGCCTAAATGTGCCTGTCCCTGGTTTTTCTTCCAGATACTCAATTGATAAAAGGAGCGATCCCACAAAAGCTTTCAAAATAGACCCAAACAATGGAACCATAGCTGTCGTTAAAGCTTTGGACCGAGAGACTGCAGACTGGCACAATGTGACTGTTGAAGCGAAGGAAACAAGTAAGGAGAATTCCTTGATTTGTATTTGTTGCTGTGGCCAACCATCGCTGCTGTTATCACCGGCAACATGGGAAAATTGTATAAAATATGCTTATGTGTAAGACAGCGATTGCTAACATGGTGCTGTTTGATTTTAATTGCAGTAAATGTACCTCAGTAGTTTTGCTAAATTAGTTGAGCATTCATAAAAGACATTTAATGTAACCAAGCATATTAATGACCAATAAAACATGGAAACGCTATAAAAGTTCTTCCAACAACCAATAAACATTTACACATTTACACTAACTAGAACCACACACAGTGTACTAGTCCACGGGTACACGCATAAACGTATTTATGGCTGTTTTGTGATTGTTTTGTTTTGAATTCCACTCTACCAGAAACTCCTTGCACCTCGTTCTTGCTGTGGATGAATATTCACTCTTGTGAAGATCATATTTGAGCTCAGAAGTTGTTGTTTTTTTCAGGACCGAACAATATATGACTTTACTAAGTGGGTTTATAGTTTTTTCTGCATAACCTACATCTCTGTAGAAGATAGTAGGCGGCTTTCACAGAACCTGCAACGAGAGCAAGCTGGGTCTTTGGACAGTAGAGTTATTTATAATTTGTCTGGTTCCTCTGGATTTGTCTTTACTTCCAAAGGGAAACAGCTGCATACATATTGTGCTCAATAACCTCCACCAGCGAATCCAGAAACCGCCCATGGATACCATTGGATAAGTATACAACCAGTCATAAGAATAAAGCATGAGGAGTAGGCTAAACAACACCCAGACTAACGAAAAACATCTAAAATAGTCTACAGTGAAAAGTAATGCCAGTGAACGACTGTTATATTTGTACTAGAAAAAAAGCAGTTCTGCAGCCATCTTAATGCTCCTTACTGAATCATCACAAGAAGCTGGCCCCCTGCTCCTCTGTGATTGGTTCGGTACGTTCTGTACCGGTGGAAATGGTGAGCTGGAGGAGTAGGGATGTCATGATGGAAATTTTTTTCCTAAGTGAATAGGTATGGCTGGCCAACATAAAAGCCAGACATCATACCCATGTGATGCAGTGTATTCAGTCAAGAGATCAAAGGAAGAATTCAACTCAGTTAAGAAAGAGTGTGGACAATCCTCAGGGAACCAGTCACCTGACAGTAGTTTCCCTACTCCACCTTAAGTGTACGGTACCACTGCTTTTGGTAAAAGTGGTAAAAGGAAAAAAAACAGTACAGTGCAACATTATCTGAACCAACAATGTCAAAAATATAGCTTTTTTTGTATTGCAACTGACAATTTAGAGTTTCCCAATTCTTGAACTTAAAATTCATCTTGCACTTTGGTGACGTACAAATGTTGGGTAATGGGTAATATATACTGGGCAAAGTGTAGTGTAGCGGGACTTCACATTAGTAATAGCTGAACTGATATGGGGTTTTTTGGTGAGTGTGACGCAGAAGTGTTGTTTAGTGAAATGGTAAAAACTAGGATTTATGTCCTGTAGCGTTCTCTATGACATTGGAGTTGAGTGAGTCTGTTGGAGAGTAACCTCCGTTGTCACAGTAGTGTGTCATTGAGGGGGTGGGATGGATTATCCATGATGGCGAGTAATTTGTTTTGTGACCTCCTGTCCCTTACTGGCTCAAACGTCCGCATTCTTTCTGATGATTTTCCCAGACGTAAGAGTGAGTTTATTGATCCTGCTGGCGTCTCTGGCGCTGATGCTCGTTCCCAGCAGATCACAGCACAGTAGATAGCGCTCGCCAGCACAGACTGGTAGAAGATTTATAGCATCTAACTGCACATGTTGAAGGATCTGATCTTCCTCAGAAAGTAGAGTCTGCTCATTTCTTTTTTGTTCACAGCGTCCGTATTGCTTTTCCAGCGTTGTTCACTTGAACAGCAACTTACTTATTGTGCTTGATCACTTCCACTTCGTCATCCATGATGTAGATGGGTTTGGTGAAAGATCTTGACCTCTTAAGACCTATTGGTGTTGGTGACATTGATCATGATCCCTGGAGCCCCACTCTGTAAAAAGGCCTATTTCAGCACATGGCCGCAGAGTCCTCAGAACACTGCTGTAGGCGGCGTGGCTTGGAGGTTTTATAAAAATATGAGGTGAAGAAGGTGAACAACAAATAAAACAAGACCACCACATCAAACAGGGAGCACTCATGCAAACATACTGATGCCTATGTAGCACAGATGCAAATGGCTTTCTTCTAGACCAGACAGGTACATCTGGGCCTGATCTTGGCCACTTGTTGCACTCTCAAACACATGTTGGAGATGTCAACAACCCCTTTGCTTTGACTTTGAATGGAGGTGACATTAAGTGCTCTTCAACTGAATTGTAGCATACTGCATAGCTTTGTAAGCATTGCTCACGTCAAGAGTTGAGAAGACGTTGACTTTTCAACTTTTCAGAAATAACGCCTAAGGAAGATGTGGCAGCGATATTGGGGGAATCTGGTATGCATTCCATTTGGGTTTTTGGGTAAGTTTTCTTTGGTAAATAGGAGCAAGCCTTTCTCAGTATCAGAAGCAGAAAAACATACCACATAGAGCTGGTATTAAAATGTTGTACCATATTTAGTAACAGGGATGGACAAACAAAGCTGGTCCAAGGACTTTGGTGGACCTAAACAAGATTGTGTTTGCGGCATCAACAAGACTTAGGGCTTACAAATAGGCGAACAGACAGATGGACAAACGAATTATCAACAAATTGTTACCTTTTATTTCGAAATAAAATGTACAAATATTATTTGAATTAACTTTAACAAGGAAAGGGTTTTGTGTAATATGTTTGTGTTAGATAAACTGAGCTGAACCCCAGTTGGAATTGAGCGGACCCCCCTCCCCATAAATAACCGTACAGCAGGGTATGCCAGAACCAGGCCCTGTGGACAAAAATGCATCCTAAAGTATTTCAAAATAAAACACCAAGTACCTCTCTTGTAACTGTCATTCACATGTTCTATCGCTTCATGAAGTTTAGAAGCACTTAAATGGAGATGAGCCCCCAAAGTCATTTCAACATATCCTTTTTTTCTCGTCACTCGTGTGTGTAAAAGCAGTGTGATTTGGATGCCTTTTCTTTTTGTCTGCACAGTCATGAATATAAAGCATTTATCAGTCTTAAGTGTTATTTTGACACAGCCTTTACAAAGCATCTGTGATACATGCCCCAACAGTCGCTAGCAAATGTCTCTCTTCACAACTGCAGCGCAGAACCATTTATCCTCCTCTGTGGTGGTGTTCATCAAAGTGCTGGACATAAACGACAACGTGCCAAGGCTTGCAAGAGATTACCACCCATATATCTGTGAGGGCACCCAGGCGGGAGAAGTATGTATATCATGATGTGCTGATGTTTATCATATACTTTAAAGCTGCGCAGAAATCTGAATGTGCATGAATGTGGCCTGTAAACGCCCCCATACAACGTCATATTTTACTCCAATACGACAGGTCTCTTTTTCTGTGTATTCCTCTAAGCAATTATTGGCTGACAAGGAAATATGTACTGTATATATGTGTACTGTAAAGCGGTACACCAAGGTGGATTCATAACATTGACAGCTGGTCTATTACATTGTTGATTTGTTTGGGGGTTTTTTTCCTTAGAAGAGAAAACATATATAACCTTGTTGAACTAAAAATACTTCTATCATTTGTGTGTTACTATTTGTTGTGTTCATTTTTTTTTTTTCTGTATTTTTGCCTCTCAGCTTATTCAGCTTCTCAGCGCTGTTGATTCAGATGACCCTGTGGAAGGACACCATTTCTACTTCTCCATGGTCCCTGACAAGCATATCAATCCAAACTTCACGATCAGAGATAATCAAGGTTAAGTTCAGCTGGGTAGAAACGCCTACTAACAGCTTCGTAGTATACTGTGAGCAGAAGTCTCAATTAAGCCACCACAGTTTTGCAGTATTTTATTGTTAAAAAAATGCAATAACACTTGAGGTTCTTAAAGGATGTTTCAGTTCTTATCCCAATGCTTCTTCAGTTCTCATCACCAGAAGGTACGTCAGGAAGAGTCATCTATCTCTTGCTGTCTCCTTTCCTTACTTTGGTCACAATCCACCCAAAGTGTCATTGTTCTGCCGTTCTGCTGCGTATAGCTTTATGGCATTGGGTTGTACATCAGTAACAATGGTCCCTTCTCACAAAGCTGCAGTGAACATCATGGTAGGGATTCATCATCTAAAAGATTTAAGAAAGTAGAAGAAATAACGAGGGTAACCAAGGGTGCTTCTTTTCTAAACCACTGACTTAACGCCTGTGTACCAGGGAACGCTGTAACCTCTGTCATCAATCAGTCAATCAGGAATCTTCATTATCCCCAGGGGGACCATTTGTTTTACAGCAAGCAGTAAAAAGAAAAAGCATTGATCACACAAAAATAGAAAAGACAATTAAAAAAGAAAAAAAAAAAAAACCTTCACTTTGAGTTTCTTAGGAGGTCAAATGCAACAGGAACAAATGGGTTATTTTGTTCCGTAGACACACACACACACACACACACACACACACACACACACACACACACACACACACACACACACACACACACACACACACACACACACACACACACACACAAACACAAACACACAGTTAGGCAGAACCACCTCTTGGACAGATAAGCCCACAAGTGGCTGACATGAAGAAATCCTGCCGGCGGATGAAGAAGGCTGAACTGAAAAAACACCACAAAGACATTAATCATGGCAGCACCAGAACAGGATGAGCACAGGAGCGCCAGAGGTCAGGGTCTACCAGAACCAGAGAAGAACCCAGCTGCAGACAATCCAGAACATAATAGCAGGATGCAAGATGCTGGCAGGTAAAGCATACATGGAAGGACACAACGAGGTGGCGGTTATAGAGTACAGAAACATCTGTGCTGAACATGGGTCAGAAGACCCAAAGTCCAAGATGGAGATACCTCCACAGGTGAAGGAGAATGAAAGGGCAAAGATCCTGTGGGATTTCCATATCCAGACTGATAAAGATGGATAACCAACCGGGCATAGTGGTGGTCGACAAACTCCAGAGGAGAGCTGTGGTGATTGACATGGCAACTTCAAGTGACGGCAATATGAAGAAGAAGGAACACAAGAAACTGGAGAAGTGCCAGCGGTTGAAGGAGGAGCAAGAGAAGATCTGGAAGGGAGTAGCTCCAGCAGATCCCAGGAATTACGTCAAAGATGTCGGTCCAGAAGTGCACCGTCCCAGGAACAGCAAAAATGCTGAACAGAACTCTCGACCTACTGGACCTCTGGTGGAAGAACCGAGCTTGAAGAGGGCAACTGCCCACAGAGGATTAGGCGGGAGCTGAGCGTTTCTTTTTCTTTATTTTGTTTTGTTTTAAGAGAAAGAGCTCTGTTTTATTATGGTAACAGACTTGGTCACGGTTTCAATGTTTTCTAATTTAAATGCAGTAACCAAGCACACAGACGATGCGGTGCTGCTGCAGTGAGACCTTAGCAGAAGTCAAATCTATATAATTATCTTTCTCACAAGAAGAAATGTCATCCTGCAAATTACTGGCAGAGAAATGATGTTTTATGACTTATGAAGCCACTTGTCTGTAACTTTGGACAAACATAAGTTTTAGTCCGCAGACAATCACAGAGCAGTTTGAACATGCTTTACACATTCAAAATGTACTCTAAACTAAATGAATATTCATATTTTAAATACATGATTTTAACCTTAACTTCACAGATGTGATCGTTTTCTATTCAGTCAGCCTCTTGTGCATACAAATTGTTAAATGCACGTGCATGCATGAACTGAGAGGACCAGGTTGCGTTCGAGCACAGATCAGTTTGCACGTGTAAAAGGAAAAAACAAAAACAAATGTGGAATTTGAAGCTCTTCACACCCACACCGCCTCACAAATCCACGGATTCATGTTCCGATTAAGGGCTGGTAGACGGTTCGGCCAACTGAGTCTTCAGTGGATTCAGCTTTTTTTTTCTTATATGCTTGTTTAGAAGTGTCAAAGTTTTTGTTTTTGTTTTTTTCAGAAAAAAAATCAATTATTTGCCCTTTCATTACAAACAGAATCATAAAATTTACTTTTATAAATTCTAATAGGCATATATGCAACTGTGGCATGTATACAACTGTGCACTGTGGTTTGCAATGAATTTAGTCTGGCACATCATTTAAGATAAATGACTTCAGCTAAATCTGGTAACTGAACTCTAAAGTAAAGGTACATCAGGGAATTAATGAAAAGAATAACGATAATTAAATCAGTTCCCTAATGACAGAACAAAAACACAGAGAGGTAATGTTGTCTGTGTCAATATAATTAGAAATTTTGATTGTATTCATATGGCAAAGAATGCACATTTAGCGTGTGCTCATTTCAGAAGATGGACCACTGGGATGGCCTGTCAATACATCGGCCCTGCATCTGCTGTCCGCTCCGACTCGCTGTTGGCCATCTAGTGGCAGATTATTGATCTATATACGGTCCAAAATTGCATTTATGTCTATAGTAACAGTTTCAGAATGCAGAAAAGTAAATGAAGGCCTGAATGTTTTCTAATCAAGGCAGCGGGAGATATTCTGTCTCTTCAGGAAACCACTTTTCCCACCTTGAATTAACTACGGCGGGAACTGATACGTATATTCAATAAACACAGAGAGTAGAGAAGCTTCTCACCAGCACACGGCATATCTTCTTGGATCTTGTAGGAACAGTTGGTGTGAAAATAGTCTCAGCATCCCATGTCCATGCACAAACGAATCCATGGGGAACTGTAACCTGGTGGACGCAAGCGTGTGCAAGAAGCTGTTGGGAATAAAGTGACTACCGATGTGAAACCTCATTTTTGAGAATGTGTATTAAACTGAAAAGAATAATTATCTGTCCAGTATGTAATCCACAATGTGTAGTTCTCTTTTCTTATGTGGAAGGAACATAGGAAATTAAAAGAATAATACCAGCATGAAAATATGAAAAATATCATAAAAGAACACACACATCAATCTATTTGGGTAAGTCAAGTAACTATTTATTTACCTTTAACAGATTAATAGATATAAACAGCAAAAATGAGAAGAAACTGCATTTGTAGAGTTATGGAGCCGACAGTGTTTTAATATGCTGAATAGGTTAGGCTGAAATATACAATATATGCAGTGTGTGGGTGGTTAACCACACAAGCACCGCAGTCCAAACAACAACAGGGAAATGAATAATAAGAAAAAAACACATTCAATAAGACTTATTTTACACACCACAAGGCTTATTTCACTCCAGAGATGTTGCTGTTCAATGCCTTGATGAAGTCCAATATGTGCAGCTAAAACAAATACACTTATCAATTGTTCTCATGTATTAATTTTGAAGATTTTGAGCAGGTTCTGAGTCACATTACGTTTGTGACTTTGCTGGCTGCTCTCCTCTATTTTTGAGTATCCGCATTCAAATCTAGCAGCAGACTGTCGAAAAAGTGCAGTTCTGCTCTAGACCAGAGATACATGACCTTTACTCTTGAGGGGCCAAAACACGGTGGTGTAGTGCCGTGTAGACACTGGCACACAGGTTTTAGGGAGTATACCCACTTGTATCAATCAGCATTGGGAATACCCACATCTCAATCCCCTCTGATGGGCATTGCTCAGTGGCGTCTGCAACCCAAATTGGATCATTTTCTTTAACATGATGTTGAGGGCATGACGCACCCTGCACTTCGCCACGAGGGCTGATGAGCCAATCAGAGGTGAAGTAGGGCGAGTCACGCCTGGGGAAACAAATGTTGTTCATTTTGTTAGTTTCCTTTACATTAGTCGTCCTTAGAATATGTAAAGAGCAAGATAACGCGAGCTCTTTAAACAAAAGTTTTGTTTCACAATTGCAAACGTCATTGAAATGTGCATCAGCTGGCAGCTCTGTTAACACCTCACGCTACCTGTCCTCCATCCCCATCGCAGAGGATGCAGACAGTGAAGGAGGTACCGCCTCTCTGGCCACAGTCTAAGTTCTAGGTGGTACAACCTTGGATGAAAACCCCTTTTTTGTTTTTATTGCTGGACCTGGTAAATTATGTTAACATGTCTGGGCTGGACTGGATAGTCCAGGCGGACAGCCGTGGTACATGTACAGTATGGGTGTAATTACCTGTTTCATGGGTTAAAAAAAAACAAATCAAATGAACTGGGACCACTACAACACTGGTTAGGGTGGGGTTTCACACCAGAGCAGGGTACACTTCCCCACAGTTTGCAGCTGGACCTCCAAGTCCACACTGGGTGTTGTCCACGTCCACATATTATTTTCTTTATTTATTTATTGAAATCATATTAAGAAGTGCCTTTCTTGCTCTTGACATCACTTTCAGACAATACAGCTGGCATTGTGGCGCGCAGGAGTACCTTTACCATCAAGGATCAAACCCAGTACCTCCTGCCTGTGGTGGTGGCAGACAGCGGCTTTCCGGCCCTCTCCAGCACCAGCACTTTGACCATCACCGTGTGCAGGTGTCAGCCTGCTGGCCACTGTCCCACAGGAGGAGTGGAGGCCCTCGCTCTGTCTATGGGGATCAGCATCCAGACCTTGTTGGGGATTCTGGTCTGCCTGGTCACACTTACCGGTAAGCAGACATGCTGGCACCCTGGATGGACCATTCAGTTAGTATTACAAGAACATCCAGGAAAGAGTGGTTTCTGTACGCGGCTGAAAACGGAGGATCAGTCACTTAAATGATGATGTTTAATTATGGAAACTTCAAAAGGTTGTGAGAAGATCTGAAAATATAGCTGACTTTACAAATTGCAACCGACAGGTTATGGAGATGCACAGCGGAGGGTCTGATCTCTTATCTGTCATGTAGCTTCAGCAGAAGATCTTTATCTCAATAATCTTGCACTACAAGAGCACCGCACATGCTGGCATGCTGGCACCAAGTTTAATAGTCAAATATACAACAGGCTGTTAATGCCCTGAGCCAATACATGTCAAGTCAAGACCTGTAACAAAACAGTTGCAGTAGATTACCCAGAGGTGCTTTTCAGGAGTTGAACATCTTCGAGTTTCAGAGGATGTCACTGTAAACGGATTAATGCAGAATAATCAAAGATCTTGTTATGCAAAATTTCTGGCAAGAATTCCTGCAGACGTTGACAAGTCAGGCTCCTGGATAAACAAGATTATCGCCCGCTGCAGATGCAGTCTGCTCTGTTTACACTGGAGGGAGCTGAACTCGAGAGATTACTCTTTTGTGTTCCAGTTTCAAAGACAACTTCACTAATAATGTAAACTAAAAGTTTACACAGACACAAAATGCTTCAGACTTTAAAATCATTATTATTTGAAGAGAAAATGTTGTGCTCGTTTACAGCTTCGGAGTTTTCTTTTGGTGATCAAATAGAATACATTACATTATACATGCTAATATTCATGAGATCGGATCAGTCAGAGAGACGCTGTAATTGGTCGTTATGTTAATAGATGACTAAACATTTGGGAGCAGACAGACGCAGTCTGGGCAAAGAGCTCCAAAAGCACTCCATAATTCTTTATACTCCTAACTTATACTCCGAAAGGTCATGAACCTTAAAAAGTGTTATAACGTAGCTCCTAACCAATTTTTGTGACATTTTATGACTAAATTGCTCCATCAGACAGCTTTGCCATTATACAGAACAATTAAATAGATAATACGCCATCTTAGAACAATAGCAGTCAGACAGACATTTATGTCAGCCGGTTTTTTTAAAAAAAAAATAGACGAAAAAAATGTAAATGAAGATTTTCAAGAATCATTTTTAGAACAATAAAAAAAGTAAGTTGGAAAGCAAGCAAAGATAATTATTGTCTATATTCAAGGGCTGCATTGAGCACGCACATCATTTCAAAATGAAAACTTTTGCAAAAGAAAATAAATAGGAGGTATTTGGCAAGAATATTCCAGTTAGTTTTGCTTATTAGGACTCACTGTATCGCAATATTAGCAGCTACCGTGATCCTGTTCTCCACTGCGCGGCTTTTCAAAACACATATGCTGTGGAGCTCACATGTCACAGTAGCGGAGAGATTTTAATCAGTGGACAGGGTTGCTCTGATATTTGCCCAGGAAACATGAAGTCTGTTTGGTTTGTCTCATCATTATCACTTGCAGCAATGAGCCTGTTTTCCTCTGCACATCTGTTTAAAACAGGTGTGGGCCCGCTGCTGGGATTCTGTCTAATCACCATGGAAGTGTTGTTTCTTTGTTGTGCAACCTCAGAATGAGTCCAAGGCGTCCACTGTTGAAACATTAGTTCTGACTGGATTTTTGTTTTTGTTTAGTTTTTTTTTTTTTTTTTTTTTTTTTAAAAGGCTGCAAAGTCACAATTTTGGAGTCAGCAGTGGCGGATGGAGAGTGTGCTGTGTTTCTTGTTTGGACACTAATGAATCCCTTTTGGTGTTTTGTACAAATGCAAAAAGCGATGTACAATGTCTGAAAAGAAAAGGAAAAAACCCGCAGAGCACGACTGGGTCTCTTTAACTGACAAAGTAACGTTTTTATGCTTGTAGAAGAAATGAATCCAACAGCAATTTCACTGAAATATTATTGTTTACAAAAGTCATTCTTTTGCAGCAGATGCGAGCTAAAGCTGTTCCACCTGGCACCACTTTGGCAAGTATATGAGCGTGTGTTAAACAGCAGGATTTTTCATTAACAAATTTGCACTTTCATTCGAATCTTCCTTTTTAGAACTCACCAGCGTGCCTTTAACAAACAATTTTACAATGCTGAAAGCTTGCAGTGCAATGATGGCAGGTAATGAGAGTATTGGTCGCAATCCATCAGTACCAATGCCATCCTGGGATACTGATGGGTTTGCATAGTGAAGAGCTTTATTATGACCTCGGCTGCTTTGTGTCCTCCCTGTGCCCATCACATGAAAGATTAATGACAAAACCTGCGATGCTAACACTCTGTAAACAATAGCCCATGTTAACACAGCAGGAAGAAAAAAAAAAAACGTATTTAATATTCTGTGCCTCATGGAGCACGCAAAATACTTCGTTTATGTCTGAACTAAAATTAAAAAAATATAACTTATTGCTTAATTTTCCCTCATTCTGACTTTGTATCCAGTGTGACAAAGAGCCAGATAAACAAATCTGGCTTCTGTTATTTTCAGTGCACTTCTTACATTCTGCATGCATGCTCCATCAGGCACCGTATGTTGGTTTTTTTCCCCCACAAAGCTCGTGCCCTGGTGTTTAACTATAATGATCTCCCTCTGTGTTGTGTCTGCAGTGCTGTCAGTTCTGATGCTGATGGTGAGGAGACACAGGCGGAAACAGCGGGAGGGGCTGGATGTGGAGGTGAAAGAGCTGGAGCTGCCAGAAACCGTTTCCCAGAAGGTGCTTTACTACGGAGAAATGGGAGAGGGAAGGACAGACCTGGAGCTCTGCCAGCCTGTTGTCCCACTGCGCCCCCGCCCCAGGAGAAGGGAGAGGAGGATGCGGCGGGAGGACGTCAGGGCCAGCATACGGATGTCACTCCGAGAGTCGCACCTCATTGGGCCGGAGGACGAAGCCTTCAGGCAGTTTATTCTGGACAGGCTGGCAGAAGCTGATCAGGATCCGTACGCGCCACCATTTGACTGCCTGCGAACTTACGCTTATGAGGGGTCAGGGTCTCCCACAGGGTCTCTGAGCTCATTGGACTCTTTCACTTTGGAGGTTGCACCTGAACAACCCATTTGTAATACCAGAACCAGTTTATTAAAACTCACCCCTTGGTATGGCGGCGCAGAGGAGGACACAATCTTTTAAGGACATATATTTCTTAATCATTGCTCCTATCACTACAAGTGACAGGACACTCTTAACATCATTTTTATCCTGTTTGCTTGTAAGCAGGTTTCTGATATTTGAATTCACTGTGCTACCTACTTCTCTTTATTGTCAGGCTTTAAGCTGAACTAGAATTAACAATTGCTAGGTGAATATTTATTCCTGTGTACATTCATTACTGTAAATATGAATAAAACATTTCTTACTAAAACACGTCTCAATGTGAAACCGTAAAAGACAAAAACACAACAGGATTTTATCACTGTACTTTTACAAGTAAGATATGCTGAAATGAATTCATAAACATGGATGTTTTTGTATTCATAAACACGTCGTGTTTCCAAAATCACAGTAAAATCATCTGGATTTAAATGTCTCCCAGAAGTCAAACACATTCTGGCCTAATCTGGGTTGTTGTCAGCTTGTTATGTGAGCCACATGTGGCCCAAGTTCGGTCCATTTCCTGAGCGCGGCCAGACAGATGCGGCCCAAATTCCATAAACTAGTCTTTGACATGGCAACGGCTGTCAAGGTCCGGCGTGCACCAAAGAAAATGAAGAATTGGACTACGTCCGGTGGATTTGTGGCCCTGTTTATGCAGCCACAGTCAAAAGCAAATGTTGGCCGATTAAAAATCGCAGATATGGGCAGAATTTGGGCCAAATACAGTCTGGGCTTTCAACCACTATATTTAGACTCCAAAGTGACAGAACTGTATAAATCTGATCATTTTTCTTTCTTTTTTTTTTAATTGAAATGACAAGTCAACTTTTAAAGTTGATGAAGTGATTAACAACATTTACAACACTCTGACACTTAAAAAAAAAGTGTAAATGCGCTTTGACAATTTACTTGTATATATTTGTGTTTTCCATATGTTTTTTTTTACTTCAGAAAATGTAATTTATTTCTGACTGCGCAGCATCGGTGCTAAAGGTGTCAGCTACCTGGAGAGAAATGTATTAATTGATTTAAATGTTGTTAAAAAGAAAGGAAATATACTGCTTTATAGAAAGCCGGTCTCATAATTTAAAAACGTTTCATTTTACTATCTAAGTTAAACTATGACAGTATCAACATTTGTAGTAACCTTATGTTCATGCTACTATGGTTATAGCTGAAACATCCATACAATTGCACAGTGCATGTCTTTGGTCTTTGTTGTTGCTGTTTAAAACATTTTCATAGATGCTGACATGTTAAACTTGGAGTCTTGGGCGAGTCCAGAGGTAACAAGGATTTTTGAGTTTATTTTTGTCTTTTTATGCTACCATATTGTATGTTCAACAATCATCATTAAACAAGTTGTTAAATAAATAATGAAACACCTGACTATGTTGTTTTCTGTGCCTCTGAAGCTGTCTTTCTTATATTTTAACATCTGGTGAAGACCAGAGGAATGTCCTAACATCTTAAATGTGTAAACACCGTTGGAGATTTAAAGCACGCCTACAATCCAGCAGTTTTTACCTCATGTTTTAAACTTAACTAAATGCATTGATTTATTTACTTTCTTATGTATTTCCTCTTAGGGAATAATAAAGTATTATTCAGTTCAATGAACCGTGGACCCACTAACCCCTGCTTATCTGGGTTCAGGTTGCAGGGGCACAAACCTAAGCAGAGAGGTTCAGACGTCCCTCTGGACGGCTTTCTCCTCCACCTCTACCAGTAGATCACTAAGCTGTTTCCAAGCCAAGAAAAATAATCTCTCCTTTGTGTCCTGGGTCTCCTTTGGCTCCTTTTACTGGTTGGACGTATCCAAAACACATCCCTAGGGAGGACACAAGATCGTGCTTAGGCCCTGAGTTTGGACGCTACCAAAAGCACATGCCACCGTAACCCATAAGCTGGACCCCATGGGTAAGGGCCCAGCTACCAGAAGGAAAGACCCCCTCCCTCAGAACTGGCTCCAGGGTGGGGCCTCAGGAACTCTTGTCCAGCAGAGAGACAACGAGATCTTTCATCATTTCTTTCTTTATGAATCCCTTGAACTGCCCTCAGTCTGGCTTTTGGGAGACCCATCCAGGGACAAATGTCCCAGACAACTTATCTCCTGGGATCACTGGTATACAAACGCGTCCACCACAAGAAAGTGGCAATTTGAGACCAGGGAACAGGTTTCACACTGTTTATCATTACAATGAAGCTGACAGTTATTAATATTTGTCCAAGTAAATGCTGGTTATATTAGATGATTTATAAATTCAAGCTCCAGCGGGGAAATTGTTGAAGAATATAATTAGTTCAGGTGCACAGACTTGTGTGCAAAGCATGTTACAAAAAATCTACGGACATAAAATCAAGCAAACTGGAACTTAATTTGGGACCAAAAGGATCTCAACGCTGAAACAGCTGGATTAAAAACTGGATTATTGATAGCGCTTAGAAAAACCGACATAAGTCAAAATAAAACTGCTACTTTAAGACTCCATTATAAGTCCAAAATTGAGTTTAATTTAAGTGATGGTGTGGGAGGAGTCTTAACTAACAAAGTAAAGTTATTTCTCCCTGTGGCCGGCTTTATCTTGTCACAAGTACAAGTCGACCACCGAAGGTTGGACCTTGAGCTGTTGTTTGGGATTCGCCTGTATCTTTATCATGAAATACTGATCCAGTTCTTTGGAAGCAGAAGCCACGACCCCTCCCCTCTTTTGTGTCTGTTTACAATACACTATTTAGAGTATTTTACAAAACATTTGGAAGTTAATTTGTTTGGACTCAATAAAAGATGCCAGCGACTAGAAGGAGCTCTCAGCTAAGGCACATTTAGTATTAACAGCTCCGTATAAACATTTTCTGTACACTTACAAAGTTAAAATGATCTCTCTTTGTTTGCAGAGACCCCATCCACCCTGTCACTTAAATCAAACATTTCTGAGTGTCTTAAGTCAGTCATTTGTTTTGATGTAGTTCTACGATTAAATATCATTTTAACAAAATAAATCTTGTTTTTTTTTTTTGTTTCTTTTTTTGGTCCTAAACAAACGTTTATACTCTTGATCCTCTAATAATAACTCCAGAGTTGCTTAAATCCTGGAATGCTCTTTTAAACTTAAAACAGAAGTAAGTATAAGTTTAAGGTTATTAATTAATTGTGTCCGTGTTTTGATTGACGGGTGGCTATTTCTGCAACTAAACAAATCTGCACACTGTAGGGTCCTCGGGTTTTCTTGTCAGACTGAATCACTTCAGTCTCATCGTCCAAACAAATAAAAATACAGGCGAGGCTTCAGAAGTGCAGTCCAGAAATAAACAGGTGAACTTACAGTGACGGCATCTATCTGTTCAACTGTTCATAACAGGACCACATCTCCGGAGTCTGCATCTGCAGCCATTCTCCTATTAAGAGGCCGTCATAGTTTTGCTCGACATTAGAAGTTTGACTCGTTAACTTATAGAGCTGCTAATTCTTTTTGAGGCAACAGAAAAAGCTGAAAATACAAGAATAACATAATCTTTTTACGTTGTTACAGTAAATGTGTCGGTAGCAGCTGTCTTCCAGCAGACGTGGAGCAGCATAATTATTAATTTGCAGTCAGCCAAGTATTCCCTGTCCTGTCTCTGTTTTGTTCCCCACCAACTCTTGAGAGCAATTATATGGCTCCTTAACTTGTTAGCTTCCAGACTTCAGCTCCGTGTTCCCCGTCTGTTGTGTTGCACCGAACGCTGATGGCACAGTGGGTTTACCAAAGTAGAGACTTTCACTGAAAACGACTCCCTGCTGCAGCTGGAAAAATCAGCTGATGAGAACGGTGCAAAGTGTTCTTCAAGTTGAAGGGAAAGGCTCAGTTAGTGTCATGTCTCTGGTGGGTTACCCGTTCAGAGATCGCTCACTGTCATTACTGCTGAAAAATATTAGTTCATGCAGTTTACATCAACGTCAAAGCCAGACGCTGCCCTCAAAGAAAAAGGTGCGTAATCTTATTTGGTAACGTCAGACATAAATAAGATGATCAATTTTGAAAAAGGAAAGGAAATGATTAAATATTCTCCAAATATTTGCTACGGTTGAAAATTTAGAATTACAAGTATTTGTTAAAGATCAGCCAACACTGGTATGTGGGGCCCCACAGAGATATAAAAGGCTACAAAATGATGCCCTGTATAGGATTTTCTGCTGGTTCCCTAATTGCCAACCTGATTCCTTTAATATGTTTAGCCAAAGTGGAACCCAGATAAGACCTAGTTTGGGCCCAAGTATCACCCATGTATCTGAAAATGACCATTCTTGTGGTTTTATATATAAGTTTTATATATAAGACATATATAATTATATATATATGAATTGTTATGAGGTAAAGTAACACTGTACATAAGTAACTGCTGATAAGATAAAATAACCCAATTTTCTGAATATTTTCTGTGAATTATTAACATACCACGAGATCCAGGGAATGATAAGATCATGTATTTATGTTATTCAGCTGAACTGCAGAAACACGTCAGACCTAACACTTAAAAATTCATTGTATTACAAATAGTGATGATAAATGGCTTGACCACAGTAAAATGTCTTATCAATATCATTAATATATTTTTCCTACGTAAATGAGACTTGTCATCATTCCAGCATGACAGTGTGAGAAAATTGTCATTTTTTGACATCTTTGCAGTTTAAATGTGTCCTATGTCATAAATTCCTATGTATTTATTTAACATTTTTTCTGAAAAAGAGATTAAAATGTATACAAAGATCATATCCATCAACGATCAAGTCTTTAAAGTGGCCTCACTATGCTCTTTTTCATCTATGTTCTACCCAGCATGACTTATATATATTATATATATATATTTATTTTTTTCCTCTTTCCTCCTTTTTTCCTCTTTCAGAGTTTCTTAATCATCTCAAAAAGGCAAAGATCAAGAATCAAAAGGTGAGGCTTCTCTAAAATATGAGCTGAATTTTCATTAGTATTTTTTCATTGGTTTAATTCCTGGAGGCTTGCTGACAGGCAGAGCTGCTGGCCATCAATGAGCACGGCTCACCCCCCAAACAGAAACACGTTCTCAACAGAACACGTTCCGTAAATGACATTAGACCCCTACATCCTTATGCAAGTGGACAGTTAGATGAATCGCCTGCTATTGTGTAACATTACAAATTTATACTGTCTTTAAGCATTCACCATTAATATACTGTACCGTATATGTTTTCAGGTGTAAATGCAGTGAAATGTCGGCTGCTAAGAAATAGAAAGACTTGCCTTCTTTTGACTAAATGGATTCCAACAATCAAGGCGGTCTCTATGTGCTCAGTGAAAATGATTGCTGTTTTTTTGTGCCAGATGCACTAAAGTTGTATATATTTTTGTTTATGTAATAATTGCTCGGGGGTCATGTTCTTGGTCTCTGGAAAGCGCCTAGAGACAACTTGTGTTGTAATAGACACTCTATAAATAAAATTGAATTGAATATGTTCTCTTGATAGTGTGAGACAGAGCATAAAAGTGCAAGACTTGGCACTTTGGTCACAATGTTTGCATTAAAATGCACATGTGTGACGATTGCTGTACAAGGGACACGTTTTACTTACAACTCGTGGTTCACACCCGCCAGCTTCTGACGCTGGAACAGCAACAACCTTCAGCTTGTCTTCCTACAAATCTAGCAGTGATCTTGTTAATAAAATGGTCCTCAGGGAAGTGTTGTGAACCCCCTCCCCACCCCCATACATCTGCTTCATCTGCTTCATTATCGACCCGCTGAAACAAAATGCATCCACTGAGCCATGTTTGGATGTATCTTGGAAGCAAAAGCAAGTATAAAACACATACTTTCCTTTTTCTGCAGTTGTAAACTTCCAATATTGAAAAATCTTGCTCTTCTTCTGCACTGAGTTTGGAGAACATGCCCGAAAATTCTGCCTTCTCTGACATCATAGAGAGAAAATATCGTGAAGGAGGAGAAGGACCACTGAATGACTGTCTTGCAGTAAAAACATAGGTAGTATTTAAACAAATGCGCACCTCAGTTTTTTTGGGCCTCTGCTCTCGTCTAAGACTGTCATTATAACTGTAGACAAGTCAGGAAACACAGAAAAGCATAATGGTAAATGGTATAATAAGGTTTTCTTCCTTCTTTCTTGTCAACCAATCAGCAGTGACGAAGGCACCACGATAGTTGGCTGCATAACTTTCAGCAATGCAAAGTTAAGAGGGGAGGAAAGTTCACTGAGACTCGATTTGAAATGTATAAAGGAAGTTAAACTGTTGAAAAAAAAAACAATAATTGGAAAGAGGTGGGAAAAAATGAGGTAAAGAATAACCTACAATGTCTGTCTCTGGTGTCCTCATGGTCATTTGATGAACTGTGCATGCAGCTGTGTAGGTGGTTGCTTGTGGGGTGACTTGGAGTAATTGTGTGGTGATCAGGTCCACCCTCCTTCACCTACCCATCCACTAATTGGGCTGCCTGTAGGCTGTGAAGGTCAGCGCCTGGACCAGAGAGAAAATACAGCCATCAGTAACTGGAAAAAAAAAAAAGAAAAAGAATTTCACATAAGTCTATTATGAAGAAAAACACGAGGTAACAGACAGGGAATTGGAAACTTATGGCAAGAATTTATTCAGTTGCTTGTATGAATAGGTGCAGCACTCACGGAGACAATTTCCAGACATCACAGCAACTCAAAGAGTGCCTCAAAAGGCTTCCGCTGTTGGAAATGATCTTTCTGGACAGTACCTTTTAGACTAAATCATTGTCTCACAATGGCTTTTAAAAGACACAAGTGCTCAGAAAAAAAAAAAAAAAAAAAAAAATTGCCATTTTTTAAAAATCTTTTCAAACCAATCTTCACCATCCAACGTGTATTGGACTCGCCTGTAAAAGCTCTTTTATAATTATCTTTTCAATTGTACCTTAATGTCAAAAGTCATTCAGCTTCTGGTGTCATTTAACCTTCTGAATTTCTGCCATTATCATGGTGAATATCACGGGTAATTTAACCTAACAGCCCTTTTCTTAGTGTGATTATACCCATTATAGCAACATGAAGGATTTCACTCCGTCAACTGCCTCCATCCTGTGCTCTCCCGTGCAGGTTTCAGATTTAGCTCCTCTTTTCAAACTCAAAGCCAAACTCATCACACCGCACCACAAAGCACACTGGAGGGTCTTTGAGAGGAACCCTCATTTGGCAGACAGTGAGTTGATTGGAAAGATGCCTGAAAGGATTTTGAGAGCCATTCATTCTTTCATTAGCAGCATGTATGCCTTAAGGTTCAACTGCAGAGAGAGCAAGTGATTCATGTGCAATTTGGTAATGGGAGCATAATTAGAGTATAAAAATTAAAACCTGTATGAGACTGAGTTTTATAACACTGTTTTGGTAAATGTGTCTAGTAGGTGTCCTCAACAAAAATATCAGATGAGTGCTGCATCAGACTCGGTCCCCTTGGAAATTCTAAGTGGTAAAAATTATTATAATTATTTTTTTGTTTTCTCCCAAAAATACGGAGTTGTGCAGCTTCTCACTGGTGGTGATAAAACAACACCAGAAAGACACACAAATTAGTAATAAACTTTAAAAAGAGATTTTACTTTTATTCCGTCCTATAATTTGATGGGTGTCTGACAAATCAGTGACTGTATCGTCACGTCAAAACAACGCACATTTCACCGAGTCATCTTTGAAGACTTCAAAGGCTTTCATTATGATAAAACACTCGAGTTCCTGTCTGACACATTTCCACTCTTAAGGCAACCATAACGACATCTGGAGTGATGAACATATCTTAACACACCCTACTCCCCAGCTACAGGTGGAAGCTGGGGAGGAGGTGGAATTTTAGGAGCAGCAGTGAGATTGGTAGGTGAGAGACTTAGATAAACCCTTAAATAGGGATAAAAACAGCAGAGGGTTGGTGTAAAATGCAGTTTGAGACGTCTGTCTGAACCAGCTCCTAAAAGTTGCCCTATATTTGGTTTCCAAAGAAACCACTAAAGTTTCATGGGAATCCATCAAGAAGTTCTTAACATCAGACAAATAAGTAAGGCTTACTCTACTGTGCTTAAAGTGGCACATAGGAAGTTTTGCAAACTTTTAGCTTAAAGGTTTCCCCTACAGAAGTAGGCCTTAAGCTGCTTCACAACACTGACTTCAAATTGTCTTTGAATGTGGAGACGTTGAGCAGTGCAAAACTGGCTTGTGGGTATGTCGCATTGCATAGGAAGCCTGGCTCCCATTAGAAGTTTGGAAAAGTTCAACTTCAGAGACTGGCACAAGAGTCAGCCAATCAAATCGTACATGGGGGTGGGACCGTTTTCTTGTGTACCTAATACGAATTTTGATTGGTCATTTCTTGGTACGACAAAGGCAGGACAACACAAAGCATCAAACACACCCACCACCAAGTGTTGCTGCAGCACTTCTTTGTAGTATGTCATTGTTGGTGGTTTTTCTTGTAGTCATTTCTTTTGCGCTGTAATTACACCACCAAACACTAGGTGGCAGAGCACATTCTTCTCTCCAGTGTTGTAACTTGCAGGACTGAGCTTCCTGAGCAACGGGTCAAAACAACATATGTGAGCTAGAATTGATAAATAGTGAGCAAGAGTCATTGTAATTACTTTGCAACAATTTTTCTTTGTACAGTTTGAAAAAACAGCAAGGTCATAGCATGAAACGTGAAGAATGACAGTGCTACCAAACGGACCAATCCCACATTTTGCAGTGTGGTTTTTCTGGAGAGATGTATGCCAGGTTATTGTGTTGATATGTTATCGGTTCAATGTTAAAGCATAAATTAAACTTTACTCTTGTTGTTAAGATTTAAAATATCTTTTCAACTCGTACTCATACAACTCGTATACAACAAGCAATTCTTCACATATTTATTATGGTCCGACTTCAGAAAAGTTCTTGCTGAGCACCACTGAGGTCAGAGATCCCGTCGCAACGATCCGTATCCACTGCAGCATTCATCCGCTGAAAGCAAGCGGTCACCCTTGGAAAACGACTGAATTGACATTGTTTTCTTTTCGTATGAGTTTTGACATGTACACTGGGCTTAACAGGAGGCCCATGCTTACCCAGGCTCTCCGTAGCGCTGCCGCCTCTCAGAAAGAATCAGCACCTGAAACAAGAATGAGCATTGACTAATTCCAGCATTGATGCTGTTATTGAACAGCTTTGTGCGACAATGAAAATGTGGATAATGAGCTGATCCAAGGAGACAGCAGTCCATCATTGGTGACAGACAGACAGACAGACAGACAGACAGACAGACAGACAGACAGACAGACAGACAGACAGACAGACAGACAGACAGACAGACTTTTATTTCTATTTCTTGCCAGGGACATGAGTGCTTGCATGAAGCAACTGACGGACAGCTGGGAGTTTCAGTGTGCGCCTAAAGACATTTTCACTATTACAAGAGTTCTGAGGAAAATGCAGCATAAAAAGCTTTTCTGGCCTAAAAGTATTTGAATTTAAGTGGAAGTGCAGTGGAAAATGTAAATCCCAACCAGGGCACCAGCCTGTTTGCTCGGACTACAAAAGATGTCTTTGCTATGCAGTCAAATTCCCGTAGATGACTTTTGTTTGAGTGTCAAATAAAACACGCTTTTCAACCACTAAAAGAAACCTCTCTTCGTTCATGGTTGAAATCTCTCTTGACACCTTCTGCGTTATCCGTGGCCTCCGCAGACTAACGTATATTGACTAACTTCTTTGTGTTTTGTTTATATTCTCTGTTTTATTTCTTGTGTCTTATCCCCTGCCAGCTTGGCCTGCTGTGTGTAAGTTGATGCAGCTGAAAGCCAAAACCGACTTCATGTGCATCTTTAGCAGAGCAGAGACTGGTCACTTCTGGGATACCTCTGAACTTCCCTGTGGCACTTCTGATGGGATCGTTGTTATACGCCTCCCACACAGGAGCGCTGCCGGATTGCTTGACATTTCTGACGTGCCTTCATCACAGCAATAAACAAGTAATCGCATTTCTTCCAGCTTGTTACACAAGTTAGCCTCTGATTTAAAGCAATCGCAATCTTACAGTTTAATTGTTAGGACTTTGTGTAGCTGCAATTTGATGTGTTGATACTTGTGCACTTTCACCTCAATGCATAACAACAATGCATCAACAGCAATGAATTGTGGGCCCATTGCATTGAGGTGAAAGTGCACAAGCATCAACACATCAAATTGTTCACGAGTATGGCCACAAATTACAGCTGCTAGGTCCACGACGCTTCTGCATCTGGTGGGATCTGGGCCTTAGAGTGTGCATAAGGCAAGGTGTGACAATAGTGGCTTTAACAAGACTACAGAGTGTAGTGACGATCTGGCGGGAGGCGCAGACTGGAAAAGAAGCTGAGTTGATTGCATGTGGTTAGCAGCCGGGCACTAACTCAACACTGACTGGAGACCCGGTGGGTTTTACGGTTCTGCTTTCTTGGCCCAAGTTCCTGACAGTGTGTCTATCTGTTGCTGTGTGTTTGAGACATTAATACGAAACACGTCTCCGGGTGAGTAATTAATGAGTGGATATACATTTGCGAAGTTGTTTTCTTTAAATGATTAACCTAGAAATGTTAAGCAGAACAAGACCCAGGCATGATATATGTATGAATATCACAATAATTAGCACTTTAACAACATCCCCCAAACTGTAATATCAGCAAAGTGACAACAACAACTCTTGGAAGTGTGAGGATTTGCTCCTAATCAGGCTGCTATCACCTGAGCATGCATGCTGGAGTCAAATCTGACAGAGAAAGTGTCAAAGGATTATGCAAAACTTTCATATTTCAGGATTTATTTCAGATCACATTTCTTATAAACTATTATGGAAGCTGCTCTCATTTATTAATGAGCTTCCCTGTGACTCTTGATTGTGACTTTAAATGAATTGTCAAGAGCACCAATGGTTACCAAAAACTTTGGAAATGCGTTTATTGCTTTTTTAGAAGACGGCCAATGCCACATTCAAGACAGCTTGTTTTTTTTCTCGAAGAAACAAGGTTATAAAGTTACTCAAACTGAATTTGAGTTACTCAAATGATTGTTTTTCAGGATCTGGCTAAAAAAAAGAAGAAAAAAAAGCTTTACGGTTTATGGTAATAAAAAAAAAAGAAAATCTCCCCCTTTAGAGTTGTCATGGATGTGAAATGAAATGATTGAGACCAAATAGTTTTTTGAACCAGGCTGTAAATATATATGTTTCTGCTCTAAAGTTGGACATTTTAACATGCCAGTCAGTGGGGATTAACTGGATTTTTGAACCAGCCTCTAGCGAGGAACTGCAACGAATCTGAGTTCCACATGAGCCCGAACTCGGAAGTTACATATACATATATATATAGATATATAGAGAGATAGAGATATATATAGAGAGAGAGAGACATAGAGAGAGAGACAGAGAGAGAGAGAGAGAGAGAGAGAGAGAGATAGAGAGAGAGAGAGAGAGAGAGAGAGAGAGAGAGAGAGATGAGAGAGAGATAGATATAGGAGAATAGTCTAGCAGAGAGACTATATATATAGATATAGATAGATAGGACATTATATACATTATACATACACGATACGATACGATATATCTATATAGTATATATATATATATATATATATATATATATATATATATATATATATATATATATATACATATATATATATATATATACACATATATATATATACACATATATACATCAAATCTACTTCAATTTACATATACATGCATACACAATTTTTGAATCATATTACATAATTACCAGAACATTTAACTATTAAAAATAAATGCTGTATATATTTATTACTATTATAGTTGCGTTGTAAACATGTGATGGACAAATTAGCCTTCAGGCCACTTGTTCCCACGTGTTTTCGTGTCAATTCTTTTCCCTTAATTGCCTTTTCTCTTTAACAGCTTTGTCTTCTTTTGAACTGTTTTGTTTCATATCCATGACTTAACCACAAAACTGCAGAAGAAATTATCATAATTTGGGCTACTTCCATCATTGTAGGTAGATACCACCATGGGCCGTGCACTGAAATCAAGATGTACTTGTCATTATTGTCCATGTGTCTAAAACATCATAGAATTGTAATGTAAAAATATACATCTTCTTTGTATAAGCTCTTGGGCCAGATGAAGTGAGGTGGATTTGGTTTGTGGACCTTAAATTTGACACGTCTGATTTACTTTTATTAACAGCTCTCTGAATGCTCGTGAAGAAAGAAGCAACTTATAATTGTTTGTGTGTTCTCAGCTACACCACACTGTGTTTATCCATTACTGTGACTTAGATGAAGATGAGATCCCATTTTATGTCAAACTGATGCACAAACCCAGTGGAAGGGTCTGCATCATTTGTCTTGCCACTGCGTTAATAGTGATTGTTAATAGAGGCCAACTCAGCTTCAGCAGTAAAGGTGGTGATCATTTGTGACAGATTTGCTTGCAAAATGAATCTCAAAATATTACTGCAGAGCCATTTCATTGTTTTTGCTTTTGAAGAACATTTTGGTGCTCATGTGTAAGGAAATCACACATGAGACTGACGAAAGAAAGGTTTTCAAGGACTTTCATACATTTGACTGTGGAATACAAAAAGAATTGTACCATTGACTAACATTTTAACCCTGTTATCAAGTGTTTCTGTTCTTTTATTAAGTTTGTTGAAAAATATTTTTCCAGCCAGAGTACGTGAGAGACATTTACTTAACATAAAGCACTGTTTGGCTTCTTATGGACTCCCACAGCGAGGAAGGAGCGCCTGGTCTCAGCCAACATGAAAAGCATGTTAGTTATGGTCAAAAGGGAAAAAATGTTTAACAGAGTCTTTGACAGACTAAAACCAAGGCTGAAGCATATGCTTTTAGAATTGAAAGAAATTGCAAGTAAAAGAAATTCACTAAATTGAAAAAAAAAAAAACATTTAAAGTTCCCATATGGTGCTAAATATAATGATCAGACACCGTAATAGATTTTTTTTGTATTTGTTTTTGTTCAAAAGATCTCTGGATTTGTTAAAACCGTCAGTTTAAATCTTCTATTTTCTATTTCCTACCTCTCCCCCTGCTCCCCACTCACTTTGCCGTTATTGATCCGTCTTACATGTTAATGGCGTAAGAGGCGTGGGGGGGGGGTTCTTTTTGAACTGAATCACATCTAATGGGGATGACCTATTATGGGCTGGTTCATTTGTTCTTTGGAGTTGCGGATGCAAAAACAGAAGCTCAATTTGCCAAAAAAAAAAAAAAAATCCCTGAAAGCCACTTGTATGGTTTCACTTTCAAAACTTTTATTTACTACTTTATCTATCCTGCACCTCTTAAAATAACTTCTAAATGGGTTGAAATCCAAGTACATGACAGTTTGAGCCACTTGTAAACCTTTGAGAGTTGTAAGAAGCATAACATTTAATCTTTTGTAATAATATAAATAAAGATAATATGAAAGCCATTTTTAAGAGTTTAGGTTTGCTCAGCTCACCATTTTTACCCCGGTAGTGAATTTACAAAAAAAAGAAAAAGACGTTCCACTTATGATTCATAACACATTCACTTGATCTGATTTCATATTGTTCTTTCCTTGGGTCTGTTGTATGAAACTATGGAATACCAAAGGCCTGGGGTCCAAAGTGAAAAGTCCCATTAATAAAGAAGAGATTACTTTCACTTGCTGTCAAGGCCCTGTGCTGCAAAAGGATTGATGCTCTCACATTAAATCAGCCCCTTGAAAGGTCCTTCTAAAACTGCACGAGTGCCAACTGTATAGGTGATTTTTTTTCCTCCCCCCCTTCTATTATGTTTCACTTTCAGGCCATGTTTCTGAGGCATTATCAAGGTATTGATATTGGGATTTTTGCTTTGTTTGTTGGTTTGGTCATTTTTTAAAAACTGTGTATTTGTCTTTTTTTTTTCTTCTCCAAGTATGTTTTGCACTTTCCTTTTTGTTCTCCATCAATTTTTCTCCTCACAGCCACGGGGTTTGTTGTTCACTTTTTGTTGTCTACGCCATCATTCAAAATGCAGGGCTTTCTTCTGACAGGCACCGAAGCAAGGAAATGAGAAATGACTTACACAGTTTAGCTCCTCTTCATTTTCACTTGCCTTATTATTATCAAACACGCGCACGGCCATGCCGGCGCGCACATGCGTGGCTGCTGGCGCGCCACATCCTTTCACAGATGATTAGTGAAGCCTTCTCAGCAAAAAGACACCTAAATCTGTAAAGTGGTGAGAGGTTTTTTGTCAATGTCCAACCCCCGTGACGTACAGTACATTTAGAAGACTTTGACACTGCAGAGAGCGATGGACCCCACACACCTCTAATTAGCTGTCATTCATAATTGATTAAAATCCACATGCAAATAATAAAATGGGAATTGTATTTTATTTTGGGTGTCTTGCCAGCTGCAGTTACATAACGCATAACTAAGACTGGATGCAAAGGTGGTTTCATGGTTACAAAATGAGTTCTCCCTTGGTACAAGTTAACATGTTGGAGAGAGAGGCAGAGAAAGAAAGTAAAGACAAACTCTCCTCAAAAGACTGAAGAGCGGGAGCAAAATCCATCGAGGAGAAAGTTCAAAACATTTGAACAGATGAGCTGGAGGCAGGACTGAACCAACACGGGAGGTGAGACTGCAACCTGGCGAGGACGAGAGGAAAAACAGAAAGGTTAGTTGTAACAGCTGACTTTCAGCCATTCACGCGGCTACTTACCTGCTGCCTAATTTGGAGGATTTTTGAGTTTAACACTCAGCTCCCCCTGATGTTGTTCTGCAGTTATCTTTTTGCCAACTGGTCAATTTGAAATTTAATGAGTCAGTGTAACCTACAATTCATTTATATCTTTATTCAATTTGATTTCACAGATGTTCTTACTCCATGAGCCAAGTGATAGATGGCGACGGCAGCCTTGCTGATTCTTTAACTCTTACTGGTTCCTGGTCTGGTTTCTCTGGACTCCACTTTGATTTCCAGGGTCGAGCACCAATGGGCGCAGAGGAAACTGTCTTGAGACGCCACTGAAGAGGCGTTCAACCAGTCGAGAAATGAAGCTGGTGACGTAGGCAGAGAGACAACCGGAATGGTGTTCCCTGGACTAGGAAGGCTGGTTTTCATTGGTTGAGTGAAGAGCAGCGGAAAAAAGAATCACATAATTAAACAGAATTAAACTGAAAAGAAATCTTTATCCCACATATAAAAATGTCCAATGTTTAGGCAAAACTAATGCGGACATTTTTTGACAAAAACAGGGATCCGTCTTCTTTGTTTGTATTTGAAAATAAAACCAAAACTCTGTGAATCTTTTAGTTTAAAGAAGCTTCTTAAAACAAGACTCATTCTTCATGATAGCTACACAGTAGTTATCAAATTCAGAAATATTTATATGTAGTCAGAGACAACAGGTTCCTGTTTCACTGACGGTAATTCTGTTTGTTATCCGGAGTCAGGGGAGCCCAGGGACTTATCAGATTCAGATTCTTCACTGATCCGAAAGGACTGAATCCTGTAAAAGGAGACGGATTTGGCATCAATAATGGTTACATCCACTTCTAATAGTCAGACACCGATTTCCCTAAAATGCTCCTTACTTTCATCACCACCCCGATCTACAAATAGCAATGAAATAAGCGGCATACTGTCCATCAATATATAGTGGAAACTAGATTTCACAAAAAAGCACATGCTCCGTTTCCTTCATGGTGTGTAACCAGTGCCTAAAACTGGGCACAGTATCAAAATGAAGCTCATGGAGGACTTGTGCTAACACAGCTAAAAAAATCATGCGAGACTATTTGCATTTGTGAGACATTCGTCTGCTTCTGAGAGCGTGATAACCAGAGCGTGCTCTGCACAGCAACCCGAAGCTCACCTCCTCTGTTTGACCCAGAACTAGCATTCGAGAAAAATGAGAAAAGTTCAAATCTGGGTAGCTGCTATCAGTTGTAAAGAACAGCAGTTGTCTCTTTTTGTTTGCGTCCTCAGTTTGAGCTGAAGCAGGTCAAATCTACTGTTGGGCAGAAGGAAAAAAAAAAGACCATCTTTGTTGCATCAGCTTTCAATTGTGTTTGCAACCAAGCTGCTAGTTCCTTTACAGGGTGCTCAAGCAGGAGCGGTGCTGCAACTCTGGATGGCTGTTGTGTCTGATATGCCCCATTCATACCAATAAAAGAACCAGTCAAATTTCTTCCAAGGTGCATGAGTACGTTTTGACAATCCCACCGCCACGTATGATTACACACAAGCTGTGCAGTTGCAGTTTTAGGCCGATGCCTGCATCAGCTCCTGAAAAGTTGGACTTTTCTCAGCTTTCCGATGGGAGAGATTCTTCCACCACTGCGCGAGGGACCCACAATTCCTTTCAGCGCGGATCAATGTATTCAGAGTTAATGGACATCAACTCCGTTGACACTTCCAACGCGAAGATGTGAGTGATGGGTTTCTCTGCAAGCAACCTCCTCTGTGCAGCTGGACAGGGTTTGCCATTTCCCTTTGTTTGGGCTGTGCTGCTCTTTCCAAACAGTCCGAGTGTTTCTGGAGTGTACAGTTATTAAGGCAGGCAGCCTACCTCAACACTAACACCAAAGGACACCCCTCTGGACCTCTGAAACAGCTCCGAGGCCACTGCAGTACTTGACACCTTCACACTTGACCTGGAAGTTCCAACGATGGCGTTACTTGTCACTTATCTTCAAAACAAAATGTGAGTGAGCTGTAAAATATGGATCATCATTATACATTAAAGACCCTGTGTAATTGCAATGGTATACTTTGTGCACTCAAAGTATATTGTTATTTAACAAGGTAATTGCTCCGTCAAACAACAAAAAAGCTCACAACATAACACATTGTAAAGGGCCAATCTGGATAATAACTGCTATATGTAGTTGCTTATTTATTTAATTTTGCCTGATAAAGCAATAACCTGCTGATCAACAAAGAAAAGGAAATCAAATTGCATCCTTAAATATTACATTAATATGAAGTTTTGAAGCGTTCTATTCTTGTATTTTGACACCGAGTGCGTGAGTTTCTCTGACGAGCTCTAAGCAAGCAGTTTTAGTAATTAGTACCAGACAGCCACCAGCCTCTGCTTGCACGTTGGATGTCTGCGTGTCTCCATTGTGTATGCACATATTGTGAAGTGCCTGCTCCTAGAGTCAGAAAAAAAAAAAAAAAAAGCCATCGATGCAGTCCTCAGAAGTAGCACATCATTAATAACGGAGGGACCTTTGAAGATCCTGCATAAATGTCTAATTAGGTTTGGTAACCTTTAGGAAACTGAAGTGAGTGAATACTAAACAGGCCTGGAGAACTTGTACTGCATGGCAAACTAAGCACTCAACATGTGGGAGAAAGCGTTGACATTGAGGAGGTTTGTTCCCCTGACTGAAAGGGCACACAATTTAAGCCACATTACAAGCGCGTCTGAACTACTCGGGCAATTTTGGACCAATTTATCGTAGTTAACCATCCTGCACGCACACGTCATGGAGGAGGCGAAACACAAAAATCAGCTGTATCTTTTCCGTTTCTCTTCCTCTCTCCCACCTTTCAAGCAGTGTGGATCATTGTTTAGCATAACTGTGACACAACTGTGGCATTTAACAGAGCCTTAAGTCGGAGTATTTGAGCCAGCAGCCGCCTTCATGCTGATCTGGTGTTAGAGTCCTGTGACCTAGAAAAGCACAAGAGCTGGTTTACACAACTGTGTCCTTGTCTCAGACTAATAACACATATATTAGGAGATGACAGCGGAATAAAAATACTGCCATGTGTTGTTTTAATGCGCCTACGGAGCTGCAGGCAGTTAAGTCTCAGTCTTTAGCTGCGGGCTGAAACACTGCTGCATCACTGGGACTTTTATTGTTTTTTCAATACAGATTTTCTTTGCACAATTTACAGCAAAAATATAAATTTGCTACTGGGCACTGTCATTTATTTGAATATGAAGTCAATAAAGCGCTTACTTGAAAAAAACAAAAAAACCGAACTCACTTTTGATTTGCATTTTTTATTTGTTTTCGAGTGAGTCCTCCTTGGCTCAAACAGTGACAGATGCTGGGATCTGACAGTGATGTACTTTGACCTTGGAGGTCACCTTGAATCTCCTGGTTTGGTTACCATTCTTTTCATCACGTTTCCACCCGTGGCCACATCCAGGGAGGCTGGCAAAACTAAACTTCTTTCTTCAGTAACTAAAACAAACCAGCTAACAAAAAAAAAACAAAAAAGCAGATGAAGAGCAGTCAAAGACATACAACAAGACTTACACAGAAACACGAACGAAAGACGCAAGAAACCCAAACCTGTGATACTTTCTCTCTGCTTCTCACCTTTGCAAATGATTTCTTCACCCGTGTTTGTGGTCTCGTGGCCTGTTTTCAAATTCAAATAAGCAACTCGAGTTTTGCGCATTGGTAACGCCTTGTTACCAAAGTCTGTTTTGTTGGAGACAAGTTGGGTGACCGGGTTGGTGTCAGATAGTGTTGTGTGTGATCCCAATCAGGTTGTACGAGAGATAAGCGAAGAGTGATGAGGGTAAACAGACCCACCACCAGCTCCCTCTCCCATAAAAAAAAAAAAAAAAACAAGTACGGAGTGAAAGAGATGGAGTGATTTGGAAAAAAAAGGCAAAGTCAGGGTCAACATTGGCATTGCTTTCCCCTGATGAAAACAAAACAAACATTACAATTGTAATGTAAGCTTTTGCACACGGGGGTCATCGCGCTGCATTCCTACATTCGGTGTTGTAAACATGGAATATGCCTCATGGAGATGCTTGAAGGTTGAAAGCAATATAAAAGCAATTAAATAAGAGGTTATTAAAGAGATGTCATTCCTCTGCCCCAGACATATGCTGAATAAAAAAGGTGTTTCCAGGCCTGACCTGACAATATACCATGCAAGTCTGAGAAAAAACGAATAAGGAATGAAACATAGTGCATATGCATAGTGGTGATAACACATATTTCAAAAAGCAGAATCTCTAAATAAAGAGTATATCTATCAAAATAATGTGTTAGGATCACAGCGGATAGGAAATCGTCCTGATAAACATGTGTTTTTTCTCCCCCCTCCCCCCCCTAACCTTTAAGTTCTCAAGCTGTCCAAATGCTCTAAAAATAAACACTGCCTGTCCTGGTCGAGATACCTCGAGCTTCGTGCTGTAAAGCTATCTCAGCATCCCAAGACATACATCACAGGCATATACACTGAGACATATTTACTATATGCACCTGTAAATACACACAAGCAACCGCAGAAACACGCTGGGTTTGTCAGCGCACGGCGCAGTGTAAAAATCAGAGAAGCTGTTAATGTAGGCGGACAGCTCGGCTGCTGTTTCATCAAAGTGCAAAGGAAATGCAGATCTGTGTCCTGCAGGATGCAGGGAATTGGATCAGCTTCCTTCTGTCTGCAGACTTTGAAACACATACTAGCAAGGATTAGACAGCTTTTACCCCTGTACAGAGGCTTTGTAATGCCCGTCCGTTGGAAATATTTTATTTGCTTGTTTTGAATTACCCATCAGGAGCCTGAACTGGTCCCCTTGGCCAGATAGCTTTATCTAGCTGTGGCAACCTCGAGGCTATCGTTTTATTTGATTCACATGAGTAGCCTTTTCTTTCCTATCAGGTTACTAACTGATTTTATGCTGGTAGCATTAATGCAGTTCCATAACAAGAATTCTGAGACTGCAACAAAATGCTGATGATTCATAAGGCATTTGTTTTTTTGTATGTTTACTGGAGTCGGGTCATACGTTGGTATATAATGTGAAACAATACAAACACGATGCCGTTATGTTATTTATGTGTAATTTACAGAGTTTTAGTTTTATCCACAGTTGGCACTTTTAAATTCATATTTTCCACTATATAAATCCTCATCCATCCAAATTCTAGACCTGGTTTGCGGCCTTTGAGCCAGAGCTGAGCCGGCACCCGGGAACCAAACAGGTAGCCAAGCTGACCGGCGAGGTGTGGCTGCAACCAACCGGCTACAGGGCCGGGCCGGGCCGGGCCGGGCCGGTCGCAGCTTTGTTTGTTTCCGCCACGGGAATCAGCTTCATCCCTGGACCGTTGAAGGCCAACCTGGAAGGGTTCAGGTCCAGGTTTCAGTCCAGGTGTTGACTGTTCTTCCACCTAGCTGGACAGGCTTGCAACGGATGTGCGTGGTAGATCCGGCAGAGATCAGCCCGAGCTCTGGCAGTCTTCATTTGAGCATGAGTGTGTCCAGTTTACTTCACACAGTCTGTGATCTGACAACTCGTGTGACTACATTTGTGTTACTAAGCAAAAGCTGGAGCAGGAAAACCTCTGTTGCTCCTCTACATGACAGCCAGGTGTAATAAGGCAAAAAGCAACTACAATCTCTGCTTCTGCTGCGTAGTTTTGTGATAGAATAAAATAACTTGATATCGACCAAGGTCTAATTTTTCATCACATATGAAATAATTTCCCTCTGCGTAAATGCCTCCGTAGGAGACTGACTGAATAAATAAGCCGAGCCTTTTCTCGACTGTTCTTTTCTTCTGCTCTCTGCAGGTCGGTGTTGAAATCTGCTGTAGTCACTCATTTTGCACAATGCAATTAATTATCTACCTATTGAGTAGAACACCTTTTTGTTCCTCTCTGTTTTTCTACACTAGTTTTTTTTGTTTTTTTTTAATTATTATTATTATTTTTGTGTCCTGCATTTACAGGCCTACAGGGAACATCAAAAGCAGATTTCTATTTGTGCCAGCAGCTTTTCAAAAATGGGGGAAATTGGCACAATTTTATCCCACTGTTCCACAGATACTTCACTAGTCTTGATTGTTTTATTGACTTCTTTTTTAAAACACGATTTTGAGCTGGTACCATGCTTCAGCCAAAACGATGCATCGCTTCTGTTTAAAGATGTGGAGTTTCAAGAGATTTACTTTGGAGTTGCCGAGATTAGTTGCAGATTGATGTAACTTACTATTAAAGTTCATTGATGCAGAACTTTAGGAATTGTTGTGTTGTAAAATACCACATAAATATAACAAAAGAGGTCTTTTACTGCTCAGAGGGTGAATTGTCATTTGTACTATAAAGCACTACAGGAGTTGCATGGGGCAGTGTAGGTTACATGTTACTCACTGCAAAACAAATCGAGGCTATGAGGGAAATGAGTTGGGGGGGGTGGAGGGAGGTAAACAAGCAGAGAGATTTGTACTACGCTGAACTCAGCTTTCAAGTTGCAACTTCTAATTTGCCTACAGGCAAAACGTATACGCCGCTGCTTTCAAAAGCATTTGGACCACCTTATATCAGATCCTGTTCAAAAACAACACAACTTAATTTATTCAACTTTGAGGAGTCTTAGAGAGTCACGATCTAGGTTGACCCAAAGGACTTCTTTGATTTGATTTTCCTCTCTTAGTGCTCAACCCCAACCTTCCACCTGCGGGCTCTAGCGTAGATGACAAAACTCAGGTATGTTTTTCTCATAAATAATAAGGTGTTGGAGGTCTTTGCTGCATGAGTCATCTTACTGAACTGTGTTTAGTGTAGTCTTTACTATCTAAGAGATAATTTACTCCGAGTCTGAGCAGTCTTAGAACTGTCTTAGAACGACTAATTGTTAGCTGGCATTGGGAGTGCTTTCAGAAAAGCCTTCTCCTTAATTAATTCTTAATTACATGTGGGTTCTTGTTTTATTAAAGTTTTTGGAGATGCTCAAACATGGGCCGACTCCCAGCCTGTGCATGTCATTGCCTGGTGAGATGGCGGCACGTTCGCGCGATTTCTTTTCAAACGAGAGGGATCAATGTTTCGTGGATGGCCTGTGTGTGTGTGTGTGTGTGTGTGTGTGTGTGTGTGTGTGTGTGTGTGTGTGTGTGTGTGTGTGTGTGTGTGTTCATGTAAAATTTTGCCAAATACACTGACGGTAAAGTAAAGTTTAAGGTGAAAAAATAATCATCCAACTTGGTTTACCCATGTCAGATTATTTCCCAGCAGTCAGAAAGCTTTTCAAGGCATTTTAAATGATGAAAGTAGCAAATGATTGGCATATTTAAATGATAGATCAACTGATCTGAAGTTACCAACCAAATTGTTTCAACAAAACTGCTCTTACTACCGCAACTTTTACCATCAGCCATGAAAGTATCTTTTTTCCAAATTGTTCATATCATCTCGAAGTAAGAAATTTCATAATTAAAGTCCAACATAACTTAACTTTCTTCATCCCTCTTGGGGACCAAAACATCAGTGAGAGACTATTTTTATGCAAATGATCAGATATCTGCTTCTAATTCATTGTTAGTCTCCTACCCTCTCAACTCCTCTGAGAGCAGCTTGAAGTTAGACGACATTAAAAAAACAGAAGAAAATTGTGTCTTTACTCTCTAGAAACATAGAAAGCATTTAATGGAACGGCCAGTCGAGGCCAGAGAATGCGTTTAAAAAAACAGACAGTGTTTGCTACAGCCAGACTCTAAAAACATTTAATGTGTAAAAGTTAGGACCCCCATCGTATCCTTTTTTTCTGTAAAGACAACAAAAAGTGATCTGACTGTAATGGGTCTTAGTATGAGGCAACTACACCCTCAGATGAACAACAGCATGTCGCTTGTTACTGAGCTTCATCTGGAAAACCACCCAAACAGACTGTACTTATTCAGTCTTCGAAGACCTGCTGACTTAAACGTTTGACGTGATCTGTAAGGCCCATAAAATGTGAATGTTTTTCTGGGAAAATTACCAACTATCTCAAATTCTTTCTATGTATGAACAATCTTTCTTACTAAAGAAGATTTAACCTGAAATAATTTGGAACATTTTATTTAATCCATTTATTGTTTTAAACGTTTCTATGTGGAGCAACAATTTCTTCGCTAAGGCCAATGCTTATGTCTTTCCCTCTTAGCGTTGTGTTAATGCTTTAGAGCAGGAAAACTCCTAAAATAAGCAGTAAGTGGGTTCTTAGTATTAACAACACAACCTGTTTGTGTATTATTTTTACTAATTTTTGTTAAATTTATATTATTGTTTTCCTTTAGGAAGTATTTGGTGCAAAACCCTACTAGGTTTATTTGTTTTTTGTTATGGTTTTACACAAAAAGCATTTAAAAAAGCATTAAAAGAGATTTACTAACCTCTGCAAATTACCGTAACTGTATAAGCAATAAAGCTCTCTCTAAGCCAGGGATGTAATATCTTCAATCTTTATTAATGATAGAAAATCTTATTTTTTCTTCTTCTTTTTTTTTTTTAAAGCTCTGCATTATTACCAGTTTTCATTCTCCAAATAAGTAGCATATCTACAGGAAGAAAACAGATGGAGAGTTATTTTCACATTCACGCATTTGTATCTCCATTTGGACTTTAATTTTGACATCTAATTACCCTGTAGAGGAGGAGCCCCGCTTTAAGCCATCTACCTGTTAAGTGCTTTTGCATCAACAACAAAAGCAGATTACACTTCGCGCCAATGTAGATGTCAAAACAAGGTATTTACAAAGACTAAATGCTGCAGCTAAAGCAATTCCATCATAGCGCAGGAACTATCTGCCAGATGTTTTGTTATTAGATATCAAGGCAGTGCAGTTCATCTCAACCATTCAGCAAGGGCAGGCTTTTTACAATAGCATTTAGGGAATCACTTTGAGGCTGATGTTGTTTTAGCAGAATCCATTTCAGCCCTCGGGAATCATATATGTCAGTTTATCACGTTCCACAATCTGTCGGCAGTGTCTTTCTACCTCAAGGTGAAAGTCAGAATGGAAATATCAGTTTTGTTCTTTGGGAAGGATATTCCATCAAATACAGGCACTAAAAGCAAAGTTTTATATATGGATATAATCACGAGCCACTTTAACCACATTCTTACTCCCACGCATGTCTTCATTCTGCTCCGTCCTCATGAGACTTGCAAAGCGGAGTTGTCAACTAGTTTTGCCTTGCTGATGGAGCCGTGGGTCTACGGAGACCTCCAATTTTCTGAGTGAACGGTCCCAGAAAGAGCTAATGATATGTTAATGCTGAGTGGCAGGCGTTGGGGGGCCGGATGACGGCAGTCGCGATTACCTCGGAGGGACGCGCCTTGTGTGGTTTTGTCACGCAAACAAACTCTGTAAATACAAACAACGCGCAGAGCATAGGTGGAGAGGACTCGGGGGCGGCTGACAAAATGTCATGGATCTGAGAGAAGAATTGAAAGACTGAAGACCATACAATTTCTACTTGAATAATAATTACGCCTCCACGCTTTTCTTTTCTTTTTTTTTTAAACTGTGGAAAAAGTAAAAACTTAACTGCACCTCACTGTGAGAGATTTCTATCTTTTGTTTTCTGACTGAACAGCGAAAGTGCAGTTGTTACCTTTCCAAGAACTTCTAATTTTATCCCCATCTTTTCAAAAGAGTTTAAAATATCTTCATATTTACTAGCAGTAGCTGCAGGTGAACCTTGTGGGAGTGGGTTAACTAAGACCGAAACGTACAAGTTGTTGTTTTATTGTTTTGAAAACTACATTTTTCCACTTGTGTATGAGTTTACAGCTTGGATTACTTGTTAGTCTGTACGTGTTCCTCTTTGGTTAGACTTAGCTGAAGAACGCCTTCCCCCATTGTGTGTGCAGCATATGGCCATTGTGATGGAAGGTAAAAGTAAATGACAAGCTATTTGAAGATGCTCTAGTGTCTGCATCATGAATAATGCAGGAGGTGCAGCGAGCAGGTTCTCATCGCAAGCTTCAAAGTTTATCGCCCCCCCCCCCCACCTCCTGTCTCCCTGGGAGTGAGACTACAGTGCTGAGCGGAGATTAGACGGACAGCGAGCAGAGACCTGGTCAAACTCAATTAAATACAACCAGGATAATTCCACCCTCTCATTTGGTTTTATTAGAAAAAAATAAACCCTGCATGCTTACGCCTCGACAATGGAAAGGGGACACAGCCTCTGAATTATTAAGGAAGGAGTAGAGTGTTTGCCCAGTCCCTCCCTGTAAAAAACATGCAAATTCGAGGATGGCGGACAACATGATGGATGAAGATTTTCATTAATTATGTCAGACAAACACTTTAAGATAAGCCAAACTTGTTTCAGCCACTGTTTTCTTGCAAACATCAGCGTAAGCGCGTCGCAAGATGAAAGAGGCTCCTCGTGGATCCTCAGAAAGATCTCCAAAGTCTTAAAGGAACGTTGTGTATTTTCCTCCGTTATTTGTAAAAATCATATATTTCTTTTAGAAACATGGATTGGTTAAAATGCATTGTCATCCACCAACAAATTATAATCATTAAATGAAATAAAATGACTATTTTATATTCACAACTGAATTCACACGGTGACTGCACAGAAATAAGTGGAAACGAAAACGGAGGAGACGCTTTCCGCGCGATGTTCCCTGCCAACGCATCCTTTTATCACATCTTGTGTTATTGTGAAGTTGGTCTTAAGTTTGCTTATGACAGAAAACAGAGCTGCAAATCAGCTTGCTTTTCACCCGCGGAGATCCTGTGAAAACGCACCGATGGCCCTGACACATGCAGGAGCCGCGTTTAACCATTAACAGCTTGTAATCGTCCCACTGATGGATGATTTACTAGTTATCCTGATTTGAATGTGTAATTGAGCGGAAGATGACAAGAAGCCCCCCAAAACACGCACGTTCCACAGTTTATTTAATCATGCACGTTTTTCTTGCAGACTTTCCAGAGTCTTCCGAGATCTCATTAGCCCCAAGGCCCTTCCCACTGGGACAAGCCGGCCTGCAGGAACTCTTCCCTGCACCAGGCCGTTGTAGCATGTAACTATTTTTCGTGTCGACATGAGAAACCGACACGTAATGCCACCCAAGTTTTTGAGCTATGTCAAGCCAAGCTTGGCTAATGATGATAAACCTACATAAAACACAAAGCCCTGCTAATTAGGCCTGTGTCGATTATGGCTCATTAATGTTGACGCTGCCCTGACATGTGTTTGCCAGTCACCACTAAAGAGGGCTTCACAGCATCAGTTGTTTTCTTTCAGTACTTAAATTCATCATTGTTCTCATGGTCATTCTCATCGGTCTCATCTTCTCATCTTCTTCACTGACCAAAAACAAATATGGAAAAAAAGCTGTTCTTGTAGGCGGCGGTTACAGTGGGTTGGGATGTAGATAAGATTTCCGACAGTTAAACCTGAAAAAGCCAGCGGAAGAGGGAAAACAGTGAGACTAAAATATATAGTTTCTAAGGAATCTGTAACTACTGGAGACTGTCAAATCTTTATGCTTAAATTCACTAACTGAACCTCATATAATACAACATCTGTGTTCATCCACTGTGTTTTCTGACTCCAAACGTGTAAATTAATTTGCGAGAAGCTGTGAAAATACAATTTATTGACTTTCTCACATAAGTTTGTTAAATTGTCTTGAAACCTAATCTATTCTATACTCGTTCTCTGGGGGCCCATTTTTTTTTCCTCTTCTGTTATTTCACAAGACCAAAAGAGGTGTTTAACAGCATAATAGCATTTTACTCTTTCACTCACTTCTCTGGGTTTGGGCACCGAAATCCCTGGCGTTAGGAAATGGTACAGGATTGTCTTGGTATTGTTCTGCAGAGCCTGATTCAAATTTTGGAGCCATTTTAAGGTTACTGCAGGAAGGTGTTGATTTAAACTGCAGGTTAATTTGAAAGATCAGCTTTAATCATAAATCATTAGACTAAATATTACTAAATATATTGCTTGGTTGCTCAGATGGTTCAGAGTAAGCAGAATGGGCCTGAAGTATCAGAAAACCTGGGGTTGTTGAAGGGCTCGAAATCAGGACCTTCCAGCAGATCTACTGCAGGATGAGCTGGTTGTGCTGCTCAACAGGGCTTCGGATTATTAGGAAAACATGATATAACAGCTGAAAACTGTGTTGATGATTTAACTTGAGATATATATAAACCAATACTAGTCCATGGAGTTCATGTCTCTTCTCAGTTAAAATGAATCCTCGACACTAAAGCAGCTTTTATACACAGTGTGTCGTTTCTTTTGCTCTAACATGGTCTTAATCTAAATACATAATCTGATTGGACAAATATATTATTGACATTTATATCTTGAGTCCATGGAAAGTAATAGTAGATGACCATTTATTTAGATTTTAGCCGATTATTTTTGTGATGTTGATATTGCATTGACGGTGAATTGCATTGATTTGTGCAGAACACAACAGTTTTAATTCATAACCGTCTTTGTTAAACAGTGTGTGCAGGACTTCCCCCCGCGTTGCAGGTCCCCTTCCTCCTGGTGATCTCCGATCTGCAGTCACAGGCCGCTCCGTACAGTGCGTTTACTGTGCCAGATATCTGATGTAAGAGACGTCTCAGCCATGTGCTGGCGAGCCGCTTTCATGTGTCTTTCAGTAGTCCGTGATGACTGAGTGCAGGCGGGTTGCGTGCCCCAAGTTATTTTTGGCAGCAGGCTCAGCGACTTAGAAACTGGACTCAGAGGTCCCATCTTTTGCAGTTTTGATCTCTTTTCCTATTGATCTGGCGCCACAATAGACTCGTTTGCGTGTTCTCTTGGGTCCGTGGGGTTGTGCGGCCCGACTCCTCTATTCTCTGTTTGCTTCAGTGAGCACCCTGTTTGAACGCCACTTTCTTCTTCATCACTTGGATTTTATTTCTCACCTCCCTAAACCAATCAGACGTGTTAGTGCCCGTCACGTGCACTGGCGAAGGAGACAAATGGAAGATGTTGCTTTTTGAACTAAATCAAATCTAAGGGGGACAGGATGCAGCACGGGGATGGAAAAGAAAAGAAAAATAATAATAATAATCTGGAATTGTTCAGTTAAGTTCATCTTGTGTTCAGTTCAGTCTGAAAAGAAGAAAACAAGAATATAAATAATCTGGAATCTGCTGTTGAAACATCTCTTCGAAACGTTCATATACATCTTATAAATCATGTGCCGTTGAAATAACAGTGAGGCAGCCTTAAAACTGTGAGTATGTTTTAATGTAACTCAACTTTGGACCTTAGAAAGTCAGGAAAAGTGTTGAATGGGACACTGGGACCTTTAGAACTGTGCAGTGGGAAGGAATTTTTAGATTTGTTTTTTCTTTTTTTGCTTAGACTCCTATTTGCATTACTTTGGAAGTAATGTAAGATATGAGAGATGAAAGAAAAAAAAAAGCACAGCCTGTGTTCATCTGTACAAGTGTTCTGTGCAGCATCTCATGATTTCACACAGGACCATCCAGGATTGTGCAGCCAGCAGTTAAAAAACAAAAAAAGAAAAAAAAACCCTTTCAAATCAGCCAGTAAAATTGCTTTCTGATCTCACTGATCTTTACAACTCTGGCCAGCTCTGTTCGTGTACTTTAAATGCATTTATCATGGTTCAGCTTTGAGTCATTACCCAATTAGTTGTCTACATTCCTACATTTCTTTTCTTTTTACACTCTATTACTCTAATCTTGCCACTATGACCTAGTTTTCCAATCGTTCCTTGTTCCCCAGGCGCTGGATGAGCAGGCTGTTGCGCTCCCACTCACACACGTAGCCCTCAAGAGAATTATTTATTTTGCCCAGGTCTGGGACCAGTCTAATTTTGGTACAACTACAGCGTACACAAACCTGAGTCTGACATTTCTTTTGCTGAAGGCAGGCGGACTGTGAGCTTCGGAGAGAGACAGAGAATAAAACATGGTGTTGCAGCGGCCTTTGATTTTCCTTTTCCCCCCCTTTTCTCTTTTTCAAAGAAGCAGCGAGGAGCCATCCAGCTGATTCTGGAGCAGGGGTCCCGTTTCTCTGCCACAAACAGGCTCCCTGGGATGGATGGGCAGCAGATTATTTATTTTTTGTTATTTACTCTGTGTTAGAGCAAGCACACGGACAAGGAATTTCTTTGGAGTTTTGTTTCATGTTGTGTAATCTCTGAAATAAATATTCACCTAATGCAAAAATATGCAAGAGCTGAATCTCCCTTTGGCTTAGAAATTCATCTGATTCCTCAGCCTCCGTTTTAAAGAAGGAGAACATCAAGTGCTATCTCATCCAACAGAAATAGGTGCAACCCCACATTTTAAAAAGTTATTAGGTCACGTTAAATGTAAATAAAAAATAATTTTAAAAAAATGTGTAAATCTCATAAACAAGCAGATAAACAAAATCACATAAAAGATGTTGAGTTTGACGGCATCAGTGTGTTTCAAAAAGGCTGGGAAAGTAAGCGGTACAAGAAAGACACCTGGAGGAAAAACTTGCAGCTGGTTTCGTTCATGGGTTCAGGAATGCTTCTGGAAATCATCGTCTGACACCTGAGTCCCACTGAAGGTGGAGGCAAATCTGCTCCATCCTCATCACAACCGCGAGTGTTTCAGAAGCAGAGCACTTCAGAACGCTGCCACCGTGGCGGGAATCATAAAATGAGAATAATCTAATGACTTAAACATGTCCTGTCATTTCTTCTGTTATACACATATAAAAGGATGAGTTGTGTTAAATGAAATATCTTTGATGCCCAAGTCTGCGGCTGCTGTGCCGTTATTTTGTCTGATTTCCTTCCACCATGATCTTCTGTGTGTGAACTGAACCAGCTCAGAGGTGACTGAGCGCCATCGTGGAGCTCCCGCGTATCGTCAGCAGGGCAGACGGTGGTTTCTGCGACGCTCTGAAAATCGCACTGCTTCCAGTAGGACCGCTCTTATCGACCAAGCGGCCTCATCAGCTCTCCGTTTAAAAGTCTGCATCTCTGATGGTTTACGGGTGCATTTGTATCTATTGAATGGACAGCTGGCACAGGAAACAGGTTTATAACAGCTTTAGAGTAATAAATGTTTCCTTGCAGACATCTGCTTCAGGGAACACCTTTGCTCTTTCAGCAAGATAATGCTAAACCGCAAACTGCATCCATTAGAAAAACAACGACTTTGTGGGGGAAGCGTTTGAGTGCTGAACTGATCCTCCTGCATTTCAGACCTTTCACTAGTGGAAATTAATTGCAATAGGAGATGCTATAAATATATACATATAAATGTTTTATTTTTACATATTACACAGTTTTCCAACCTTTATTTAGGCTGGTATTGTATAATTCAAGGTTATGTTCCTATATTCCCACATGACTGTTACCTGATCTTAAATTATAATATTTGTTGTCCGAAACCTTTTTAAAACTTTCAGAAAGTCAAAGAAATTTCACAATTATAAGAAAAAAGGCTTTCAGTAACATGAATGTTAATATAGCAGAACAGAGTAATTGTATGAAAGCAAACACCTGTGCTACACGTGGAGCCAAAACGTGTCTGCAGAGAATGATTTCTTTAACAGGCAGCCAAGAGGTCAAACTCTATTAGTGATGTTCCAGCAGACAATCTGAGGGAAAGCGTGTTCCTCATCTCGCTGAGAGTCTCTGAAAATGGGCTCCTCTTTGTCAGGGCAATTTGTTGATGATGCATGGTTATGATAAGAATTGAGTGAAGTGTGTGTCGCTGGCCAAGGCCTCCGCAGCCAAGGCGCCGGGGCCAACACAAGCAATCAGCCGAGGTCCCGATTGAACGCCTGATAACAGAGGGTTCCTGATTGCTCATAAGTACATCAGCCAGCAGGCGTTTAAGATACTTTGTGCTGATTTTGATTGACAGCTGGTCAATCAAAATGAACATCTCATCGCTGTAGCTATCACTGCAGGAGTGTACATCAGATGTCTGTGTTCGAACCACCAACTATCAGCCTCCATGAAGGAAAACTTGAACGGTCCATCATAGCATCCTGCTGTAAGATTGACAATATGTAAGAGAATAGTTTTTCTTCCCCATAGATGTTGACCTCAAATTACTAAAAGAATAAACAAATAAAAAAATTATTCTTTATGGAATATAGTTATGAGTTTTAAAGTGAGAATATTCTGTATGACATTTGCAGAGAAGACTGCTTTACCCGCTGTAGACACAAGAAAGGTAATGTTGAACACGAACATTTTGAGGAGGGTACAAATGGGCGATCTTGTCAGGATTAACAGGACATGGATCCAAAAAGGAGGATATCAGTAGGCTGGAAGAAGAAGTCATATTAAGTTTTCTTTGTTTTAACCAAACATGCTGCTCAGGGCAAAATATCCAACAACCAAAAAGACTTACAAAAAAGAGCAAAACAATAAGAGGAAAAGAGTGAAGGTGATAAACGCAAGAAGATACATACACATACACACAGATGGAGGAGGAGATACAGGTGTAGACAATCAAGACCATGACTGTATAAAATAAACTGGAAAACACACTGACAGAGGCCATCTGGCTAGATGACCTCCAGTCTGATCTGGATAGAAACTTTTAACTGGAGATGAAAAAAAGCTGCCTCCACCTTCCCAGACCGGTCCAGCTCAACCCAGAGGGGCCACAGCCATCTGTACAATTAACCGGAAAACAAGTCAGGTTTTCTTTAAAAAAATAAGAATGATTGTTCTCCATTAGATCCGGTATCAGTGTCAGGTAAAATGCTTTTCATGTTTTGAAAAAGAAGCAATAAAAAAAAAACAACTCCTTTACTTCTACTGCCAATCACATGAATGAATACATGTATAAATCAATGACTGACTGACTGACTGACTGACTGAATGAATGAGTTTTGCAGAAATACAAGTGGAGATGCAACTCCTTGATCAAAACACAGCATAAGGAAGGGACTCGCCAGGGGAAAACATTTGTAAATTTCAACCAAGTAAAACAGGAATTCAAGCTAAACACTAAACAGGAGTCCAACAGCGAACGAGCTGCAGAAAAACAAGACTAAACCCCAACAAAATAACAGAACCGAGTAAGACTCAGACTGAAGATGAAAATCAGTTTCCCACAACCAAGACAAATCTCTGAAACACTGTCTGACCAGCCTCAATATTAAAACCACCAGCTCGATATGAGCCAGGCCTCTCATTGATGCTTTGTGTCCTTAAAAGCGAGGTAGATTTACCCATTATGATGAAAAAACTACCTTTTTATGTCAAGTTAATGACATAACTTCGCCTACAAGCTTTTCTATCTACAGATAATGACATAATTAATTGCAATCTGCAGATAATCACATTAAAGAGTGATTTCAAGCATGGCCTTTCGTGGCTTCATTGTAAAAGATCCCTTAGCTCTGTAAAAGAGGTTGTTGGGACTTTTAACTGGCCTTTGCAGGAGGGCTTTCTGGTATTAGATCCCATGAATATAAAGGAATCAACAAATAAGTTTGAATTAAGTGCATCGTTATGATTTACGTCTAACTCACACTTAAATAATCTTTGATGTTTAGTCTTTTTCAGGTTCATAACTTTGGCAACTATTTCAATACCTGTAAGGAGACGACATATTTATCAAGCAAGATGCATAACAAGACCGTTGCAGTCTCTTGCATCACTGCGAATTATTCTGTGAATTCGCTTCATCAAGCTCCAAATACTGGAAACAGCGACGGATGCAAGAAGTTTGCTTTTTGACTCATATTTATATTGCACAAGTCACAAAAACTGTTTATTTAAAAATGACAAAATGGAAATCATTTACCACCTCACGATAAATACACTAGTATTTTGCTGTTCAATGGTTTTAGGCAACAACGGTAAATGGAAAACGGTTTCAGAATAAGCCACGGATAGCTTTTATTGATCCATTAACCGCACGTGAACTTCAGTGAATGAAATAAAACAAAGAAAAAAACAAATAAATAAAAAAAATAAATAAAAAAAGGACCAAATCAATAGTTGGTGTAACCAACCTTTAAGAACAGCACCAAATGTTCTGGGTACACTTGCAATTTAAAAAAAAAAAAAAAGTACAAAGGTTTTTCCAAGCATCTTGAAAATAACTGCTGTAATTCCTCTGTGCATTCAAGCTGTCTCCGTTCCTTCTGTTCCTTTGTGTAATCCCAGAACGACTCCGTGATGTTTAAATCACGGTCCACACCATCTGTTACAGGACTCCCTCTTCTTGTTGTGGGTGAAGACAGCTTTTATGAGGAAAAACAGAAAGAAAAGCTTACTGTGTCTCACGTGGAATGGCCAAGTCTTGATGTTAATTCAACAGAAATGTTCCAATGTGAGTAGTTTGTGCGGGAAAACTCGTCCACAGAGTGTTGGAGTGGTTCTGATTAACAGGGTCAAGAAAGTTTTGTTTTACTACAGGGAGTCACAAAGGTTCACACTTCTACAACTCACAGATACACTACGTTATCTTAGACTGTCTTTATTTAGTCTAATTTGGTTCTCTTTATACATTTCTAAAGAGAAATATGTAAAAATGTATAAAATGTGTTAAACTTGTGAAATCCCTCCCCTGCAATCTGAAAATCAGATGTTTTAAATATTTATTTCCACCTAATCAAACGTAGCGGCGCAGTCATCAGGAGGATTTTGATCCAACTGGATGTAAAAATCCAAATGTTTGTCATATGGAGTCTCTTGTGAATTCAGACGTGTTTTCTTCAGTAAACTGGCCAGAATACGCATCAGGCAAGTAGTTGTAAACGAGGCATTGAGCTTCTGTTGAACACACCGTACACCAGATGTGTGCGTCTCTGGTAAATTAGGAAAAAACAAGGATGCGAAGAGGAATCTTTAATCATATCTGGCACATGTTTAATGCTTTTATTGATTTTTGTTGTTGTTTGTTTGGAGAATATATTTTAGAATATGCAGATTTAATTTCAGAACAAAGCCCAGGAAGAAATATTTATATTAGGAGAAAATAATTGAACTATGACTGTGAATAATGATAGCTAAAGTGTAGTGTAGAGAGGATTTCAATTTTGTTCGGAGGCTAGTTTTTAAAAAAAAAAGAAAAGAAAAGAAAAGAATGAAAAGAATATAAATGTCTTATCAGCCACACACATGCAGACTGTGTACGCATTTGTTTTTGTCAGTCATCACTGGAGATGCAACATTTGAGCACATCCATAATGGAGTGTCCTTTGACTGAACCGTGCAGGCATGGCTGACTTGGAAAAAGGCTTCTCGGATGCCTGACGGTGAGCCTTGCAGTCATCACACTAGCCTCCGTGGAGCGTGAATGCTTTGTCTCTGCGAGACCTTTCAACTACAAAAGCCTAATCTAAAAAAGATGGGGGGAGAAAACTCTTTTCTGCTACAGCCCATCCAGCTGCCTCTCCTTGGCTTTGTGGGCTCCTCGAATGTGACACTAGTTCAACTGTCTTGACTGGCTCTGGTTAAAGGTAGGGTATGGAATTTTCTGGACGATGTCTTCTTTTGAATATCAACAGGTATGACATCAAAACGTAAAGAGCTAGCTCACTTCTCCAGTGCTCCTGAAGAAAACACACCCCATCATGAACTCAGACTACCCTCATCCCCACTTCATGTACCCTCCCTTGCTGGGGCAGCTTTTATTTATTTATTTTTTTTTGGGCGGGTAGTATCAGGGTGCCCCCACTCCGTTTCATTTTGTCAGATGAGCAGCTGGTGATAAGATATTCACTGAATTTGACAAGAAAAAAAAAAGTGTTCTGGGTTATAAAGCGCATTAAATTACTTACCCTACCTTTAATCATCACATTTATTTACACAGTCGACCTGTTTTTTGTAAGCATATTTTCAGAAAACCTGAAATAAACCCCTACAGCCTTTTAAGCAACTGAATGAAAATTTTATTTTCAGCAAATGGATAAAAACATCATTTGCACACTTCCGCCTGTTTAAAATAAATAATAATAATAATCATCATCATACATATTGGTTGGACATGTGCACACCCTATTGTAAGCTGGAAATAAAATTGACACAATATGACTATCATACAGCGTGTCCTTAAACCATCAATATTCAGACCACACATTTTTTTTTCTTACAAGTCTCAGTGACAATATCTGCCGAAATCTGCAAACTATAGAAGCAAATGTATGTACTTACAACTTCACCCAGGTAAGGACTGCCACTTCAGAAACAAATTCTTTTTTTTTTTCTAGAGTCTATAATGTGACTCTTAAGCACAACAAGGACGACTCCGTCAGTGCAGCTTTCTCGGGTCCACCGGACTCATATGAAAGCAGAACAACTAAATCTGAACAGATTATAGCCAAAAAAGAAAAAAAAAAAAAATCATACATTGGACTTGTCAATTGAAAGGGTGAAAGAAGAAACAGATTGAGACACCCACTACTTTGCAACATCTGCAAAATGTATTGTTTGAAGAAGAGAAAAGAAGATGTTTTTTCTGTCGGAACCATCGGAGGCATCAAAATGATGAGAATATCACTCCTTTTACGATTCACATCACTTCCTTAGAACATCAAATATGAGCTTTTACTGTACTGTATGTGCACAGTTGTACTTCTTATAATGCTGAGAGATATGACTGAGTAATGTGGCTGCAGCGATGAGGTACATATTAATGAAAAAGAAAACAAAAAGGACCAGATATACAAAAGGAAAAAAAAAAAACAAACATTAAACTATTCTCATATTTTATATGTGCAGTCAAGATACTACTGATTAGCTGCCAGGGAGACAGCATTTCATGAGAAACTTTTATGTTTTTTTTAGCACAAAGACAGTAAAGGAATGCATCAAAGTGAGAGCGCTGCGCCCGTGACCATCGCTGGAATCAAACGACAGGTGCCTCCCCAGAAAAAAAGAAAAAAAGATTAAAAAAAATTTTTTAAAAAGCTTCAACATGTAATGCATTCTGCAGTCAACAGTTGGACTCACGCCCAAAATCTGAAACCTTTAATGTCTTTTGCACACAAGGTTTCCTCCCAAGTCAAGCCACTTTTGAAGTCTGTGTCAAAACTTGCTGTGGTATGCTTCTGAAAATCCATACAGGGAGGTAAACAAACCGAAAACTTTTGAAGTCAAGCATTTTTCCTTCAGTCTCTTGCGTTGTCTTTGAATATTTTCTTCTCCAATGCACTAAGGCAGACAAAATCATTTTCTCTGACAATAAATTACTCGTATATTTTAAAGTCCGAGAGATGTTAGGAGAGACACGTGGGGGCTATGAGAAGACGCTTGTGCCCTCGCTGTTGCCGTACAGATCGGCCAGCTTCTTAAAGCGCGGTCCCCAGTTGCTAAGATAGTCATAGTTCTGATCCGAGTCTGTACTTAATGACTCCAGTGAGCTTAGCGACTCGGCTACAGAGCCACTGCCTTCAAAGGCGTATGTTTGCAGGGAGTCGTACGGGGGAGCCGATGGGTCCACATCAGCATCCTTCAGTCGCTCCCAGATAAACTCTCGGAACACCACGTTGTCTGGCAGGGATTTGTAGGTCGGGCGGGAGGCTGAGGGGTACTGAAAGAAGGTCGGGGTGTCGGGTGTGACGTCTCTCCGCACGTTGGGGTCCCTGATGATGTTGAGGTTTCGAAGGGTGACCATGTCGAAGGCTTCCGTGTCCTCCTCTCCTCCTCCCTCATCGTCATAGCGGACGATGTTCTCTCGGATGTCTCGCTCCTCCTCAAGAATCAGAGGCTCCTTCCTCCTCCGCCGCATCATTACAATTAGCAGAACCATCACTGCAGAGAAAGGGAGAGGTGTTTGAGTCAGTACAAGCGACACAAAAGAAACAAAACCAAACAAAAATGGAATCATGTAGCCGGGAATATGACGTATTAATAGTCTTTAACAAGGAATCTTTGACCCTTCTGGCTGACAGTAAAATGTCAGTTGCTGAAGAGTCCGGAGAGTAAGATCTGGCAATGTCTTGCTGAAATAACCACAGAAAAGACATTGCCCTGATGGTAGACATGTCGGTCCAAGCGTCCGCTATACTCCTCTACCTCAGTGGAGCCGGAACAATGACAACAGGGAAACACTTGAAAAATTGATAATTTGCTTAACCATAATTTATTAAAGCCATATGAAAGCAATAATTTTTTCAGAGTTACTGAATCAGCTTTTCTTTGCTTTATTTTAAATAATGCAATATTTAAGTTAAATTAAGTTCATAATAATCACAATAATAATCAAAATAACACTCCATATCTGTTCATTTAGATATAAATTGGAAATATTGATCTTGCATGACTTTCTTTACATATACTCATTTTTCTACTCCCCATTTTTACATGACAGCCACGTGTGTCTAACTTTTATTATCATCACCCAACAGTTTCTGCTAATTAGTTTTATTCTTTCGTACGTACAGTTTGCATTTGACCGTGTTTTACCATTTCACATATGGGCTTTATTAAGTGAGAAAGAATCAGCCTACCTACCTGTCTTCTGTAGGTACATACGCCGCTGCCTTTACAGCTACATTAATGCCTGATTACGAAGCGATCGACTGTATCTCTTTCTATCACCAGTCTGGACAGTCTGTCTCAACTTTGGCGCTTTACAACCTCATGACTGTTATTCACAAAAGCCAACTGAGATGTGAACATCGGACATGAGCTTGGGCTCAGACAATACCACTGCATTTATAAGGAGTCTTGATTTATAATTCCTTTCATTTTAATTGAATTTAGCTATTCTTGCAACAACTTTGTTATTACCTGTCCGAGGTTCTGATTTTGAGACTGTTGGGTTTCAGATTTTCATGTTTGAATTGTGTCACTTTAGTTTGAGGATGTAAATTGGCTTCAGATCCATGTGGTCTCGTGACACGAGTGAGAACGGACACATCAAAATTCATGCGAGCGTTTGCCTGTCATTGAGCATCGTCATCAACTTCCACACTCGTCGCAACAAAACTCAAAATCAGCAGAGAAGGAGGAAAGAGACAGAAGCTGATCTTTTCATGCTGAGCGAGTCTTTGCCATCCTCTGGAGCTAAATGTCACCAATAACATAACTGCAATTGCTTCCATCGTACCCCAGTCAAATTTCCTGCTTCATTATGGCCCCACAAATATGACCTTTTCTGTTGTTGTTGGTTTTAATGATGCATGCCGAACGCTATCTGGTGTTTAAATGCATCATTTCAAAGGGCCGTCACATTCACAATAAAGTCTGATACCAGGCATTTGTGGTTATGTGAATGTAAACTGTTCAAATCGTAACTTTAACGAATCAGAATTCTGTTGGATTTGGAGAATGTGACTGGTGGAGTAAACATAGCCACAGAGTCACAGAAAAAGATTAAAAAAATTAAATTAAATTCAGGGCACTTAATGTGAACAGTGAATGAGTTTAATTCAAATAAAATACAGTGCAGTTTAGAGCTTTTAAAACCTTTCCATTGTAATCTGTTTTTATTCCAACTAATTTTATTAAAAGCAACGCATTCCGACTCAATAAAGCATTATTTATAAAATAGCTTTGTCACATTTTGCTTCCAAACTCGTTCAGAAGTTCACAAAAGCTGAAAAGCGTGGCCCTCTGCAGCCGCACCAGGAGCCCTCCTCCAGCCTCTGCTTCCTCCCCCATACATTATTGCTGAAAATAACTCTACGCCCAAGCAAAGTGGCAAATGTCTAATGATCCTCTATCCATCAAAGTCAAGCTGGTACCAGTGAAATATCGTTCAGGGGGCCCATATTTCTTTCCTGCTCAGCTTCCAGCTACTGCTGGCAGCAGAGAAAGAGGCCTGAGAACCAAATTCAAACAGCACTTCACACCCTCTAATAAGAGAGCAAATGGAGGAGATGGAAGGAAGGAAAGTGCCATATGGGAAGACTGCAGGAGATGAATGGGCAGCTTTCTGTTAGCAATGTGCTGACTGCTCGCCCTGAAAAACAGCAGCTCGTCTGAAGACTCACCAGTTTTGGAAAGATACTTGGAATGGTCCCTCCAGTGTGAGGATCCATTACACTTTTTAACCCTTTGAAATACAACGCCAGACTTCCGTGTGACATTGCTTCCTCTGATTTCAGGAATCCCAGTCATCCAATCCAAGGCTTCCCAGAGACTTACAAAGTGACATAGTGATATAAAATATTTCCAGTGTTTTCCAGCTAATCTTTTTAGGATTTGATGCCCCGAAAGGCAGACTGGAAACGGGCCAACATCCCATCAGGACCGACTAGGATGAGCAGGTGGATGGCTGAGCACACAAATGTCCTGTAAGACCCGATTTCCAGCCAAGGTGGTTTAGCAAGCCCAACCAGGATACGGCAGCAGCCCACTTTTCACAGCACATGTACCAATGATGTAAACTAAATGAACAACAGGAGAAAAAGAGATCGATTCGGTGCTACAAAGGCTTTTGCTGTAATTGAATTGTTTAAATGATCTACCTCACACAATCAATAGTGAACAAGGTGAATTTTCTGCGCTGCCCTTTTCTTAGCAGCAGGCCTCACTTTCTCATTAGAGTATTTCTATATGTGCTGCGTGATTCTGGTGATTATTTACTCACCTCGTCGCCCACACACAGGCCGCACGTCTCTGCACTGCAGTGCAGCTTATAAGAGACGTATTACTCAGCAGCTGTGATGCTGTATGATAGCAGAAGCCCTAAATACAAATGAACGGTAAGTAGGGCACATTTACAGTGAAGTCAGTCAGATGTAAAGAAAACAAAACATCCCTCCAAAATTGTTAAAAGCCCTGAAGTACTGTCCTATTAATCTTAATGTGAGTAATGAAGTCCAGCACACCTTCATACTGCATAGTCTCATATTTTAAATCCTATTTGCTGGAGTAATATGGGGAATTGTCTTTATTATTTATGATATTAAACACACACACACACACACACACACCACCACCACAGCAGTGTCTACAAAATGTTAATATGAGATGAATATAGAGGAAATAACCAACTAAAATACAACCACAATTCGTAAAAAGTTTGGAGATTGTAAAACGTAATGATTTGCAAAATCTTATGGATCCATATTTTATTCACAAATGCACACAAAACATGAAAATGTTGGAAAAGTACCATTTCCCCCTCTTTAAAATAAAATGTCCACATATATCTGGTTTATGACTAATCCAGTACTCCAGAATATTCCCTCAGCCTCGTCTGATTCACATTTTTCAGGCGAGCAGGTTTCCGGCTGGTTAAAGGTCAGTTCAGCGCCTGGACCCGCTCCTGCAAAGCCATGTGTCTGTAGTAGATTAGTGTGTCTTTTGGCATTGCTTTGCTGAAAGATGAAAGGCCTTCCGTGAAAAAGACGTTTCCTGGATGGGGATATTTGTTGCTCTAAAGCCAGTATATACTTTGAAGCATTGAAGTTTCTTCTCCAGATGTACGAGCTTCCCGTTCCATGGGCGCTAATGCACCTTCATACCATCGCAGATGGTGTCTTTCATACTAAACGCCTACGACGAGCCGGGTGACCCGTCTCCTTTTAAGTCTGTGTGACGACCGTTTGTGGTTTCCAGAGGGAATCTGTAATTTCATGTCGTCTGACCTCAGGACAGTTTCCCATTTTGCCCCAGTTCTTTTTAAAACAGCTTTATCTAAGAGAAGACAGTGGTGCTGGACCATCACTGCTTCTTCTCCGTACGAGAGCTTTAACCTGCGTTTGTGGATGGCACGGTGAGACGTGTTCTTACACAGTCATTTCCAGAGATTTCTATCACAGAATTATGCCCGTTTTTGATGCGGTGCTGCATGAGAGCCTGAAAATCATGGGCATCCATAATTGATTTTCAGCCTTCTCTCTTGCGCATAGCTTTCTCCAGATTCTCTGAATCATGATGATATTATGGACTTTAGATGAGATATTCAATGTCTTCACATTTTTATGCTGTTGAACATTATTCTGAATAGTTTCACAATTTGTAGATGCACTTTTTCCACAGACCGGTGAACCTCTGCACATCTTAACGGCTAAGGCCCCGTTTTAAACCGACTCATGCCACTGACTTGATGTTAGTCGCGAGGGGTTCACGCAGGCATTTCCTTTCATTCATTTTAACCCATATTTTTCAAAATAAAACCAGTATTTTTCACAAAAAGTAACACGGATATAAAATGTTAACATTCTGTTATTATTTTCATCTTACACAGCATCCCGCCTTTATTTCAATTTCGTTTTTAATATAATGTACTTGGCCCTTAAGTTAGTTATTTACCTTAAAAAAAGCTGTGATAGAATCATAGCGTGAGGTGAGTTTGGAGTCTGATGACAAACAAAAATAGTCTTATTGCAATTTAGTCCACAGCTTTGAATGAACCATTCGAATGTGAAGGTTTTTAATTCCTCAGCTGCATCTCACACACATTAAGCTCCACTTTCAATTTTAGATTTACAATTTATAAAATCAATTGTACTCAGTAATAAGCTCCAAGTTCAAAATGAAAAATAAAATAAAGATAAAATTACATGTGAAAAACCTTTTTTGTATGAGTGTCTTAAAGAACTAAATGATTCTTCAAATGCTGTGTATTGTATGTATGTATATATATATATATATATATATATATATATATATATATATATATATATATATATATATATATACATACACACACATATACATACACACACACACACACACACACACACACACAATACACACATAAACATACATATGGAGTTGGATACACAGGAAAGGTGTGTGGTAGTTAAAGGTTCTGCCTCCCATTCTACTTTTGTAAACTTTAGGAACCACAGAACGACGTGCTTTGATGTACTCAACCCTTCTGCATTCTGTTCCTTTATTTGCTCATTCTTATCTCCATCCGAAACCAACACCTAAGTTGACCTTGATCTTTGGGTTATCTGTCCTTCTCTTACTAGCAGATTTAAAAAAGCAATTCGTCCAGCTGACTCGTCTCCACAACAGTGTTGTCAACAAAACACATGGAAAAGGAGGCATAGCCATGCTCAAAACACAAGCCGTTTCTGCTATGAACGGTTCAGAACGCAAATGAAGAAATAAAAAGACAACATACGTGAGTGATGAAATGGATTTGCACAGATTGTCTCATGTCATGTGTCGCGGTGACATTAGGCCATTCTTTGCTCGGTCATGGACATTAGCTCATAGGGGGTTCCAGATCTTTGCCATGTAAAGATCTGGAGTCAGGGATGGCTCAATGCCAAGCGTCTTGTGGTTGTTCACACAACATTCGGGTGCCACTGGAAGACTGCCAACAACTTACGGGAGGTTTGTTGGTTCAGTCTAAAGGTTCCATGATTAACATAATTTCTTCTTCATTCAAAAGTAAAGTGAAATGTATGATGTATAGTGATCACCTCTAGTGGAACAAAGTGGTATTACAAAGCTTAAGGGTACAGTATATTAAAGTGTAAACCTTACTACTTGCAGATTTAAAGTCATCCCACCTGACTAAAACCTCAGGATTTCTGACGGGAGAATTGGAAAACAAAGTACATGCGGGTAGCATGTAAAAAAGATACGGAAAGGAAAGCAACTCAAAACACAAACGTTGTGAAAGCAGTAAAGAAACACGGACTAATCTGGACAAATGCAGAGTTAAAAGTGTGACGGATAATATTGGTAACAATGCAGACATCAAAAAGCTGTTAGATTTATGCACCAACCATCCAGCAGCACTGATAAGAGAACAGAGACGGTGAAAACAAGGTTTGCTGAGCTGATGGCAGCGGTCTTTGTGCAGCTCATTACATCTTACATTTGCTGCAGCCGACAATGACACCCCTGGAGGACAGCCATATCTGTCAGGACACCTCTTCATGTGGCCATGTGGCTTTTGTTCTCCTCCTCCTTCACCTGTGGCAATTTCTTTTTTTTTTGTTTGTTCTTTTGTGTGTGTGTATATATATATATATATATATATATATGTGTATATATAAAATTCTAGGGCCAAATTCCCTTCACAGAAGGCCTTGTCTATATAACATCCATCCCTACACGTCAAAATTTGCTCACTTAAAAGAAAAGGGCCAAGGCTGCAGTCACCTGCAGCAAAGAATATGTAAGATATTCCTGAGACGATACCAAGGACCCCTCAATAAAGGAAAATTCTAAGCGGAGATAGAAAACAATTTGAGATATTATGCATCTGATCTGATCCCGAACTCCTTTTGTGACTTTTGTGATCTGGGGACAGTACGAAGGACACCATCTGTGGAGCTCGGTGGTCTGGAGGGAACATACCAGGTCAACGAATCTTAAACGTAAGTTGGAGACCATCTAAAGCTTTGAAGGTGATCAGTAGGATTTTTATATCAATATTAAATTCAACAGGAAGCCAGTGAAGGGAGGACAGCACTGGGGAGATGTGATCATACTTTTTGTACTCGCTGCAGTATTTTGAAATCATTGGAGACAACGGCGGAAACCCTAACTGATAACTAAATACAATGATTTTTAGTATTATTGGTATTATTTTGATCTTGATTATAATTTGATGTTTTACAAACTAACTCTTAAACCTTTCTATTCAGTTATAACAACTGACTGTGAGGAAACGTGAATGATATTTTCTAATAAATGGTTCTAAGGGGAGCAGAGATAGCAAGCAGATGTTGAGAAGTTGTGATGTAGATCCAGGCAGAAGCAAAAAGAGGTTCCCACTGAGGTAAAGCACATTGGACAGTGGTGCATCATCAGTTAAGAGAATGAAGGTTACCCAGTGTTATTATGGGTGTGGAAGGGCAGTGTAAACGTGAAGTGTATGCTCCACAATGCCATCATCAAGTTGACTCCCGCTTCACTGCTTCTCTCTATTGACTGTAAACAGCACGTCCTTGTATAATAGTTTACTTGTAATAAAAAAAAAAACATGTTTAATGTCCAAAATTTTAAAATGTAGAAGTACCATGACTGATGTGAATGAAACTCACAGGATTTAATGAGCTCAGGGTCCACAGTGTTTGTGGTGAGTTTGAAGTTAAATCAGACAAATTATGGCAGAAAAATGATCATTGGTTCTGATTTCATATCTTCAAAAATACAGAGTGATGAACGTACAAACCAGCGTTAGAGTGACAAATCATGAGAAAGTAACGCCAGTTCCCTGGAGGCTGGCCTCCACTTCCGACGGTGCCACCAGCGCGAATACCCAGGTAAGTTTTTGTTTTTAGCATGCTGACACCACAAAACCATCCAAGTTTTTTTTAAATTTGCATAAAAACAACTCCACATCTATGTATACCTATATCATCATCTTCTTCAAGCAGGGGTGCACACAAGCCGGTACTCGAGGGCCGGTCCACTGCAGGTCTTGAATGTTTCCCTGCTTTAACACACCTGATTTTAATTAATGGTCATCAACAGCATGTCATCAAGGTGTGCACAACTCTGAACACACCCTGACAGACATGGCGGTGTCATTAAACACGGTAAACATCTAAAACACACAGTGGACCGTCCCTCGAGTACCGGCTGGTGTGATAACAAACAGCGAAATTCCAGTAGGGTCCTCGCACCCTCGGTGCTCGGCCCTAATAAATGTCTGGAGATTTGGACTGCTACATGATGTACTAATTGGCCCTCTGGAGGACTGACTAATGCCTGACCTATACAGATGGGGGGGGGGCTGGATCTTAATGAGATAATAATCGTCCTAGTCGTTTGGATGTATTTTCCAAAAGTGGCTGTACTATTAAAAACAAAAAAAATACACCCCTACACACACCACATCAGTCACATTCAAGCCTTTTCAGGACTATTAATGACAGAAGACCAGGACAAGCACAATAATTAATTAAAAAAAATATCAACCCATGATTGATGACCACTCAGCTCATGAGCATGTAGAGCTAATGTGAACGAACACATAGTTCGGAGTGGTTTATAGCCCTGCAGGTGAAGGCTGCACAATTTGTACCAGCTGTTATGACTGCAGCTCTCAGGACAGACATACCAAGACAAAGACATTAGTCCCAGTCATGACGACCAATACAGAATCACTGTTGCAGGTGCCTCTCACATGATGCGAGAGAGATTGGTGCAGAAGCAGGGGGAGGGAAAAATAGGAAAGCTGATTTAAGAGACACAGCACCTAAAGATGACAGCAGTGAGATGCAGCTCAGATCAATTTTCATACACAACATCACAATTGCGTGCAATCATGGCCTCAATGGGTGCCTACAGACCGAAAAAGATCCTCATGAAAGACGATCGAGGAAGATCAGAATAAAGGATAGAGCGGGCAGAGCGGCCTTGCACGGGCCGTTAATACAAGAGGAGAAGGAGGTCTCCGGGGGGAGATCTGGGGCGAATATGCACATAAAGGAAACAAAGGAAAAAGGAGGAGAGGAGCTGATCCAATTGAGTAAAATAGACAGATGGGTAAAGTAGAGTCCCATTACCACAAACACAAAGACAAGGCAACTTGGAGGTATATTAAACCGGAGGCCATTAGTTCTGAGCCTGTGGCCCGAGGCCATGCTGCGCCGAATAGAGCCAGCTTTCATTAGCGATGCCGCTCTCAGGGTTGCGCTGCCACACGTTTTTCCCCTTGTTGCTCTTTTGATTTTTCATTTATCACAAAAAAAAAAAAAGTGTTCTCAATGAAAGGCAGGAAAACTTCAAGGAGACCGGAATAAAAAGCAAAGTTCGACCCCGTCAGAGATCTCATCTCAGTTCCCGTGTGCGCTTCAGAGATCCTCCTCTGCTTTCAATGAAGATCAACTAAGCGTTAAACTGTGACTCTGCTCTGATGGGGCATCGCTTTGTCTGTGGGTTTTTATGAACAATAATGCTGCCTGGAGGTGACGGCTCAGTGCTGCGTCGTCTGTGACAGTATGCTAATGAATTCTCATTTACAAGTGTTGTTACCAACGTCTTAACATATGGTGTTAAATAAAAACAGAAGCCGCGTCCTTGAAATGCAATACCGGACGCATTTGTGTGACCTCCTTGAAATATCATAAGCCCACAAAAACACACTGACATGTGTCTGAGGGAAGTTGTCGTGAGGGTGCCTTTAAAAATGATTTAAAGACTCAAACATAAATTTCAAAATTCTCATCGTAATGCCAGGAGGGCCTGGCTGCCGCCTAAGTACCACAAGAGCACTAAAAATAGAAACTGAATCAGGAAACGGTCCCGTACCGATTTTTGTCTTTGACTTGGTGACTAGAGTAACGTACAAAAGTTCAGACCTCTCATTTGTAACTGTGCCATTATTGGAAGTATGTGGCCACACTAAGTACCCCATGAGTGCCCTTGAAGGACGCCACTCCTGTATGACTTTATCAATCTCTCACGTCATCGTAGATGAATTTTGCAACTTTTTATAAAAAAATGTGATCAAGCTTTTTGGGGCAGCTCTCATCCATGCTTCTCTGAAGATCCCAGCACACTATTCCAGTTGGTACATCTGAAATTCTTTTACTTTTCCAGCCACTTTGACGTAGATTTGCAGGAGTGCTTTGGATCACTGTCCCTGTTCCATGAGCCAGCTCCAACCAAGCTTTAGCTGTTAGACAGATGTCATCATATTTGCTTCTGGAGAATTCTGGCACAGAGAAAATTTCCTGGTTGACTTAAAAAGGTGCCCGGGTACGCCGGCTGCAAAGCAACCCTAAATCATTACCTCTCCACGTCGCTCCACCGCGCTTTACTCTCGGTAGGAGGTCCTTTAGTTGAAAGGTTGTGTCGACTTTCCTCCAAACAAGGCACTGGGGATTAAGGCCAAGCATCTCCACCTCAGTCTCCTTCGTCCATTAGACGTTGTTCTATATGTCAGTTTGGAAAAAGGATTTCCAGGAGAAGCCTTCTATCCGGCCCTCCGCTACACTTGCTTTTTATCGACATTAAGATTCAACAGACATAGCTCTTATTTTCCTAAAAATGTTCCTCTTTTTTGTTTTAGAATTGGGGAAGCTTTGCCAGGATGGGGAGTTTTAGAGGGACTGTCAACTGTCATTCTTTTATTCCCACTGGACAGTTTCACTGTAGCATGTTCAGTGCCAACCAGCTTCAATATAGGTTTAGGAACAAACAACATGAGACACTCTAATCATGTTACTTATGTTTTTCCTTCTTAGCATTGTGTTACACGCTCCAGAACAGGAAATAGCCAAAACGTGCCTGAATGATACTTACCTTCTTACATACTATGGGAGTACAAAGGGGTACTTAGTATTGCCCACATTACCCACATGATTTGTCGTCTTATTAAATTTAAAAAAAAAAAAAAAAAAAAAACAACCAACAAAGTTGTTTTGTTCATCATCTGAGGCTATATTTATTTAAAAGTAAGACCCACTATGATCAGATCATGCATTATGTTTGTGCACGTGACTGGATTTAATTTGAATTAAAAGTAAATCCTCACTTTCAAGTCAAAGCTTTTAAAAGACAGCCTGTTGGTAAATCTTTTAGGAAGGAGTTTTCCACGGACAGGTTCAACTGCGCACTCCAGTGCGTGTGTGAGATTTGGTTTGTTTTTCCTTTTTTAAAACTTAAAACATCGAAGCAGCTATTCAGAGCTGGCCCAACTGTGGTCATACGTATTAGACAGGAAATATAGGAGGAAAACATCTTCCCCACCGCCAGCTTTGACCTGTGCAAGACCTGAAGATGCAACTTTATTTCAGCGGGGCTCGCTCTTTGACTGCCCAAAAGTAAGTCAGAATGGGGTGTAAACACTGAGATGCACTTTGGTTCGCAGTGCAACACAGTAAATCTACAATACCGCCACTTAAATCTGAATTGCAGAGGTGTAAGCTCAAATATACTCCCACTGAAGTAAAAAAAAAGAAAAACAACAAACAAAGCTTAGTGTGTAAGCTGTACGTTCAGCCGGACTACTGGGAAGTTCTGCTACGGTAAAATACTTTGCACTATCCCCTCTTTAGATTTGCAAAAACTGACTAATGGGAGCACAAGGGGTCAGGGATGAGCAAGTGTTTGTCCTCTTTGTGCTGAAAGGAGGATATTTAGGATTTTTACAGGAGAGCTGCTGAGCTTCTTTCAGATTTTTCCTCTACCCGATTCGTCTTTTCCCTCGTGAGATTATTGTAGCATTTAATACTAAGAAAGCTGAAATTTTTACATCACAATGACAGATTTTGTTTTGGCATTTGGAGAATCTTTTATGCGTTTACTCAGAATTGAAATCGCAGTATGTGAGGGGATGCTGGTGTTTATTTGTGCACAGCTGCAGGTGATTATAAGTTATTCACTGATGTCAAGCAGTGCAGTGGGATTTATGATTTCTCTCAGTTCTCTAATCTTTTACATGGTATATGATTAAAGGATCAAACAGGCAAATAATCAGCAGATTAATTTTCAATAAAAATAATCATTAAACGCGTTCATGTCAGAATGCGAGCACTCAGAGGGGGAGCTGGAGGCAGCTTTTCGGACGTCTAACAATGTCTGCTTCTTTCTGCTGCCACTTTCCCCGACTTGTTTGTCGTTTGTCATATTTGCAATTAGGGTCTTTCAGCTTGGCCGCAAACACATTTCAATTTATAAATTATGCTCAGGGACTGCAGTAAAGCTTACAAAAAGATGGGATATTTGTTGAAATCTGAGGTACCACTGCTTTATTTTCAAACAAAAACAAAACAAAAAAAGTTGTTGCTCGTGTTAACGTCTGCAATGCCGGCGTCTGATCTGCCTCGGCTGTGTGCAGCATCGGAGACGACGAGCGACTGATGCTGCCCCCCCTCCCCCGACAGACAGACAGAAAGACAGACAGACAGACAGACGGTCTTTTCAGCTTTTACTTAGTGTCATTTTAAACAGATTTTTTGCTGCAGCTGCAACTGTTTTCGCGTGAGGATAAAATGAAGCTCTAACAAAGTCATTTTTATCAGGTTGTTCTGAAACTACTGAAATTAGATAAAAAATAAACATTATATATTAAATGGAAATTCAAGTGTTTAGTTTTCACATTCCTGAAGATTTTGGGTGTACACTTTTTTTTTTTAAACTTCTGAAACACTTAATTGGAAAAAAGTATTTCTCCGTGATAAAGGTTCTATGATTATGACCTAATTTTGTATGAGAGAGAAAAAAAAAAGCTGTTTATAGAAGAGCTTATGTCCAAATTATCCTTATTACTTCGACAGTACTAAAATACAGTGGCATACATAAGTTTGGGCACCCTTTGGATAAACGTTTCCTGGTTCAGAGGAGGTACACTGCGGAAAAGGCGAAGTACCTGCATGTGTTCCCATCTTTAGTAAAACAAACATTTATGCAGAGTAACCACTAATAAAGGCGCCAACCTCCCTGCTTTTAATCGTGGTGCTCTGTTCAGTCTTTGTCTGCCCGTATGAATGTTGGGTATAAAATATGTCCTTGCAGCCACTTCTTGGCAAAAACACCTATTACTTAATTTCTGACAGTCCTGATTTGTCTTCATCAGCGCTTCCATTTTATGTGCCAGTGATCTCACACTTTCTACATGACAATTCAGAGAACAAATGATTTACATTTTCTTCCCCTTGTTCTCCATTTCACCGCTTCTGAACTTCAACGTCCTAAACGCTAGGTGAGAAATGCCAATGAGACTTTTATTCACACAACCGCAAGGAAGAATAACAATTAAAAAAAACAAAACAAAAACAAACTAATTTGAATGGGTCATGTTTGAGGGATGGGTTCAAACTCCAAACATGACAGTGCCTGTTAAGAAGAGACGAAACCGAAGAGTGGCTGGCTTCTACACAACCCGGGATTCACCATGGCCTCTCTCAAGATGATACCCTTTATGTTCTCCAAAGTTAGAAACCTTTGACATGAATAACACAAGAAAGACTTGATCTGAGCGACTCTTAGGAAACGTGTTTCCCACATGTGATGCTTCCCTGACATGTCAACTGGATGTCTGTTTGAAAATCGGATCATCTGTCAGTAGACGTTTCACAGCAGCAGTAGCTGTGAATGACTATTTTTGCATCTTGAACATCTGTAATAAAAAAGGAGCCAGTGGCTTCCGACTCTCCAGCTACAATAAAAACATGGACTAACATTTCTCCGAGCGATGGCTGTTCAGGTCTTACCCAGAAGCGTGAGGATGCAGCCCAGAATAGCCAGAAGGGCGCCGGTGCTGAGGCCGGTGGCCGTGTAGGCCACGGCTCCACAAGACAAGGCCACGCCGTCAGAGTCGCACTCACACACGCGCACCGAGAGTGTGTTTGTGCTGCTGAGGGCAGGACTTCCACTGTCCACGATCAAAACGGGGAGTCGATAGACGGGCTGCTCACGTCTCCTGAAGCCGCCTCGCTTTGTTAATATGGAAGCTGTGTTGTCTGAAAAACAGAGCAAAAAAAAAATATCACAAGTGTCATGTTGTGTTTATAGCTTCAAATGAGCAAAGAACTGCAAATATAAAACCAGCAAGAGGCTTAACTTCTATTTTGCAGCGACTGCTTTGCTTTGGCTGGGCTCTGTAGAATGATTTTACAGTAATAAAAGCAGAAATACCAACAGATGGTGTCATTAACACACAGTTCATTATATGACACACTGTGGCGTCTCTCCCTGGTCTTGACCACCTGTTGACTAACAACAGCTTCGGCTTGATGCTAAAATCTTATGAAATATCACTTTCTGAGAGGCGGCATGGAGGAGAACAGTAGGAAAAAAAAAAAACACATTTCATGACTACATCAATAGTTTGAAACCCAAACAGTGAAGTAAAATTGATAGATTTCACTTTTGAATGACTTCTGCTTGTCTGAGAGATTCAGATCGCTCTCCAGTTCAAAGGACATAAAAACACACATGACTATCTTCAGAGGGTTTCTCTTACATCATCATCATCATTATTAAGTAGTAGTATCATTATAGTAGTGAATTTTAACCATGAAAAGAACTTGGAATTCATAAATCGCAGCATCCCAGTATTTTATCGTGTAATTTTACATAACGTAACCTTGGCTTCAGTTAAACACATGCACCGTGTCTCCAAAAAAACGCTCAAGGTAAAAGTGATGTCTGGTAAATACACACCATCTTTTTGGTTAAATAGCAATTATAAGAAAAAAAAAAAAAAAAAAAAAAAAAAAAAGTCAGCCCATTGGCCAAACTGTTAGTCTCGGCTTCTCTAAGAGTTCCTCCGCGGTTCGTCGAAGTGAGAGCGCTGAGACCGCCGTCCACTGCAGGAAAGAGACCAACTATTCATAAGCACTTCAAAAAAAAAAACCCCAAAACTTTCAATATTCCTTTAAGACAGACCAGAAAAGAACATGAAGTCTGCAAACACTGGACAAACCACCCACAAACTGTTTCTGACAGCTTCTCCTCAACTTTGACAGCTGAGACAACTTCTGGCATGTTTAGCCAGATGAGTTTCACGCTGCATTTTTCTCCTTGGCCCCTTGAGGGGGACTTGATGCCCAGTTTGAGAATCACTTTGCTTATATGTCCTGAAAATGCCAACAGGGAGGAATAAATCTAAGAGTTTGGTTGAGGTGATGGATGGACTGGCGAGGAGACTGCATAGCCAAGGGAGGGAACTGAAGCTAAGATAACTTTGTGAGCCTAAATCTTTTTTATCAGCATTTGTCCCTTGGATGACATACATCTTAAATCAATAGGAGGTGTTGGTCAGATATTAAACCAAAATGTAGGCACACGGGATGCAGGCGGATACAGTTTAAAGTTTATTGAGCAAACAAAAGCACTGCAGGTGCAACAAAGTCCACCAAAGTACTAACAACACACAAAAACAAAGATAAAACAGCAGCAGGCGACCAGAGCAAGAAAAGCTGGAAGACGTAACACAAACAGTGACAAATAGAGGGTCTGGCGAGGAACACCGAGGGCTTTATTCACTGGGAGAGGTGATTAGGTGAGTGAATGCAGGTGAGCTAATGAGGAAGAAGCAACATGTGGAAAAATGCCAGTCTGGGACAAAAGAGAAGGGCGCGTAGAGAATGAAACTGGACAGGAGAAAAGGCTCAGATGTGGAAATAAAGTGCAAATGACCAAAGCCACAGACCATAAAAAGAGGTCTGTGGCTTTGAAGAGTACAAACGTAGAGAACCACACGCCAAAGTAAGCACTTTGCTCACCCAGATGGGAAAAGACATGACCCAAACTGGTTCAAACCTCGTACTTGAATAGTTTACATGGATACGCCTCTTCTGCATGTATCATCGAATACACTAAAACATAACCGAGATCTGTAGTTAACCTGACCCCTAAATGTGGTGTCTGTTTGCAGATACGGGAGTAAAACACAAATATAAAGGAAGAAACAAAACAAAAGATTTAACTATCCATCATCATAAAGGTCATAAAGTTTGACTTTATCGTTTATGTGAGTTGTGACACACTAAGAGAAGTTCACTTCTTCAGCAGCTCGAGTTTGTAAGTGAAACTCTCATTTCTCATCTGTTGCCACAGTAACCGGACACAACTTGTGTTGAGCCTCATGTGGCTTCACTCGCAGCTTGTCGTCATCTTATCCACAACCCAGCTGAGTACCGCTCGATGCCATCACTGACCGGTCCGGTGCACTCCCTCTGTGTCTCAGGTTTGGTTGTGGTGTGGTTCTTGGCAGGCGAAGGCAATTTATGATGCCAAATAAAATTCACTTGTGTGAGCCAATTGCTGTGTTTCTGTCTTGGCTGCAGCTTAACCCAGTGTTCAATATCTATGTCAGATGAAAGTCACATGTCCTTTTGAAGCCCTTTGCGTCACCATTAGTGCCTGTGGTGTGTGCTGACAGACAGTGTAACGTTGGCTAGAAAGGCTCAGAATGCACATAACCACATACGCTTTCAGGTTCGTGTCAATCAATCAGGTCTGTGCATGTTCCAGAGAGATTTAATAGCAGCAAAAGGGGAGCCAGCATGCCAAGTGTGCACCCCATGACACTCTGTCTAACACCGCATTCTTGTCTTTGTTGGTGAAAAGTTATTAAATGATATTGCTGTAAACATTTGAGGCAATTTCCTGCACTGTAAGAGATAAACGTGTGGGATCCGGTGAAATTATACACAATATCTGCAACCTCAAGAGGAAATTCAAGCCCTGCATGTGTGTATCCATTTATTTTCATTTTAAGCCCCAAGCAACATATGACCTGACTCAAATTGATGGGAGGACAATTAGACCTAATCAAAAATGCATTCAACCCTAACCGACTCTGATAGACACCGGCACCAGCATGGACAAGCATCTGTGGTTGAAGAAAAACAGCAATATTATGATGTTGAGTTGGAAATGGAGATGGAGTTATCAAGCTCATTGCAGAAATATTTAGTTGAATTGCTTCGAACATTGGGTAGAGGAGGAGCTTCAAGCCCCACTTTCACCTCCCCCACAACAATAAAACATTTAATGGGAAACTGGCCAAGAAATAGATTGAAGGTTGCAGTTCTGTACGGATTTCAATGTCCGGCATTTTTAAACTGCAAGAAAGCAACATTTAATAAATTACAAGCCATTTTGTTTTTTTTTTAACTAACTAATCTTCACCGAGACGGCTCACATGGACATACAGAAGCAGTAAAACTAGAATATGTAGGACAATAGCAAGAAATCCTTTGTAAACCTTTTTAATTTACTGATTTTCTACATTATTTTGTTGACACCGACATTATCAAACGGGATATTTTGATAAACCAGTGAAGTCCTTTTCTCCTTGGTGTTGGCAAGATGTCCAGGCAATAAGACAGAAAATCAAGCCCAAACTCACATCAGATTTTCTTCTCCTGAAATAAACCCGGTAGTCCTTCTGTCCACAGCCCTGTCCACCGATACAGAACATACCAAACCAATAGGAACATGGCAGAGGTGGGTTTATGCCAAGACATCCAAAAGACGTTGTTTAAACCAACCAAGATGGCTGCAAAGTTGCTAAAAACAAATCCTGAGGAACCAGATTGATTATTTTTTGAATTAGAGAAGAAAAAAAAAATGAATGATGTCTGGCCAGGCTGGGCTCTTCCTCCACAGTGTTCTGCCTTGTACGTCCAGGCTCTTCAATGACGGCAGAGTCATTAACATCCATAAACGTCTGTCAGTTCCAGTGATGTCTTCAAGCCGTTTGTGGGTTCTTCTTTGCCTCACTGTAGATCCTGTTATGCTTCTTTGGAGTCATTTTGGCTGGTTGCCGACTTCTAGGAAGAGTAACCACTAAATTGCCTCCATTTATAGACAACCTGTCTAAGTGTGGAGTCATGGATGCCTAAACACTTTGAGATTAATTTGTATCCTTTTACCGCGTTATGCAGATCCAATATTCTTGATCGCATGTCTTCAGAGATCTCCTTTTTAGAAACATGGCTCGCATCAGCAGATGTGTCTTAGAACCAGAAAAATGTTTGAGTGTCTTTTATCAATCAAAGTACCTCTATACAACACTTCCAAACTCTTTTTTCAGGATGCATTTATTGACGTTATTAATATATGGGATCACTGAATTTTTTTATGTTTTTTATGTTTAGTGGATTCGCATCTTGTGTTTGTTTGTTAATGTGACTTAGATGAAGATCAGATCACATTTTATGCCAAATCAATGCAGAAAACCAGTTAATTCAAAAGGATTCGTTTTTTTTATGCATAGTATAATAAAGAAAAGGAAACCACACCTTTACTTCAATAAAAGCTATAAAAGTGTCCTCAAGCCAAGCTGCTCCTAATGTGCCTCCGAAACATCCAGTTTAACGTGTGACACTAGTCTGTCCTCAGGAGAATCGCTCCCGTACAACCAAGCCGTCGATGCCGCCCTTCAACAAAAGGTAACATGGCAGCCTCAGCTGAGCTCCCAGACATGTGAGCAAAACACTCAACACACCGCGTCACCTCTGAGAGTCCATTAGCTCTGCATGTTATTTGTCTGAGCAGCGGGAATCCGTGGACGCACATAATGATGGAGTTGAGCGCTATTCTCTGGAGTCTTTAAAGCTATATGCAAATTAAAGTTAGCTTCTCCCACAGGAAGTCCAGTGGGTTTTTTTTTTTTAACCCCTATTAAAAAAGTTAAAGAGAGCAGAGGCCAAACTGTCGATGGCATTTCTGCCTGTTTCACCAACACTTAGGTTTTCTGTCAGCGAGGCTGATGTGACACTGGGAGCTTTGACGAAGACAAAAATATTCATCTTTTATATTAATTAGATACAGAAAAAAGAACATTATGAAAAAAAAAAAAACACCCAACGAGTATATGTTTGATGTGACTGTCGTCTTAAAAATTCCCGCACAACAGAATTTGTAATTCAGAGAGCCGGTTAGATCTGCGGGGTTTTGTGACATTACAGAAACAGATCATAGCACAATTATCCAGCTTTCCCATTTTAATCTCATGCAAAGCAGTAACATCGAATTCAAAAGAAAGGAAAAGAAAGTCACTGTGAGCTGAGGTTGGAAGATATTAATTTAAATGGTGTGTTTGCACTGGTTCCAATAAATAAACCAACATTTATTTTCAACAGAACACATGACCCCTATCTAAAGGTGAACAGTTTGAGCTAAAAAAAAAATATTTACTCACTTTAAATTGGTGCCAACAAGTAACACTTGGAGAAGCTGCTTGCAACTAATTAGGTTAATTGTTAACAGGCGATTGGTGTGATTGGGAACATAACGAGCACCTTAGAGCAGAGGCGTCTTCCAGAAGCAAACATGGACTGAGGTTCACCAGTCGTTCAAAGAGTGTTGCAAACCAATGCTCCAGCTGTTTAAATTTCTTAAATTGTAGAATATTTAATCAGCTGCAGAGCATAATATTCTGAAAATTTAGGTAGAAAAAAATCAATGAGAAGCAGATGTGGTTGAAATTTAGTTCAGGATGGCTCCAATCTTCAGTCCTCGGTTTGCACTGCAACAACAGCTGCATGAAGACATCGCTGCATGAGTTCAGGAACAAAAGCACCGTCTAAGAACACAGTTCACCGCGTCCTCCACATATGCAGGTTAAAGCTGTTGGACCACAACCATGTGTAACAAAGAAAGACCAAGCACCAAGTGGTAAAGCCTGACCGTGTGCTTGAGACAAAGAAACCATCGAAGTGGCTCAAATCCCCAGCAGGCATGCCTGCTTTGGTTATGATGGGTGTACGATAATTTCCCTCCAAATACGATGGTTTATGTCTCTGGTACACTAAACCTGCATTTCCCATATTTTTATAAAAGTATGTTACAGAACACTATACTAAACATTTCTTTGCAAAAGTGTCCAAGCACAGCATGTGAGGACTGTGTAAAAATCATTCCTTGTGATTGTAAATGTAATCATTCTGATCTGGATTTGAAGGAGAGCAGTAGAAATTGATGAAAAAGTATATTTCTGTCCAAATGATCAAATTTCTGTTATAAGTTAATTACTGGATGCTTCAAATCACATGTCGATGTGTGTGAATCAGTGTCGTGACAGAATGTAAGTTTGCAGCCTACACAAAATAACATTTTCCTTTTTCTGTTTGTTTGTGATTTTTTAACACAACACCTGCACAGGTACAGCATTTCATGAGTCTAAAAGCTCAGAAAGTCAGAAGAAGAGGGAGGCAACATATGTTGCACAACGCTCCTGCTTTATTTTGTTGGTGGAATCTTATAACATCACAAAGATATGCTGGATGATATTGGCAGAGTAGATGGAGAGGGAGTTTTTATTAAAAGGTGGAATCTGGACACATTTTGGATTTAATGAACTCATCGGAATTCACCAAACAGTTAACACATGTAAAATTTGCCTCTCAAAAATAAAATACTTGGGTAATACAACTCATATGAGGAGCCACGTTAGCCGTTTTCAGCTGCCTTAACATCTGCAGCATCACTGAACACAGCCAGACGGACTAATCAGCCAAGAAATAATGAGGAGCTGTCAACTTTGTCCTCCAACTCCCAAAGAGGGGAGAAAATCAACACATTTTTGGCGACTTTTGTGCCTAAGGATATATGGACTTATTCAGGCGTAGACAATCCCAGGTTTTACCAGCTGTTGAAGAGCTTCGAGGTCCAATCACAAACTTTGCTTTACAGGCCTTTGAATAAACATGTTTTTCTGCACTGTAATTAAAAAAAGCTCTACTTGTATTTTTGTTCAGAGAGGGGAGGGGGCAGCAATATCTGTGAAATTAAGAGTTCTTGACGAGCAAAGATGGGCAGACGATCTCCACTGTGTTAAATGCTTGAGACATAATTAATGTATTTCTAAAAGCAATGTTGCTCAAATATAAGTTGGAGAGGATTTGCATTAGTTGTCTGTCTACAGTGTAATATCAGACATTTCATGGAATGTGTGTAAAAGACGAGCAGCGATCTCCGATCCCTCAGCTGGTACTTCATCACGAACCATGATTAATCAGCTCATCAGAGTTACTTAGGAAAGCCCTTTTTTTAAGCACTGCAATATAGAGCTACATGAACAAGTCCAATCTGAGTTACCATTTTTAAAAAAAAAAGCTTAATGTGAACCTTGTCCAGAGGCAGTATCAGCATCTCTGAGCTCGGAGGCATCTAGGTTGGACCATCTCGATGAATCAAAAATCCAGATATTTCAGTGAAAGAACAAAAAGAACCATCGAGACTCTTATCAGCAACAACTCCAAAAGCCAGTTTGTGATGGTATACATTTGTATCAGAGCCCTTGGTAGAAGTTATTGAGATTACCTTTTTGTAATATAATTCAGATCTTTGGACAAAAATGTTTCATTCAACACTGTCCTGAACATCTGTGCATCTTCCAACAATCACATTCTGCACACTAAGACTGGACCTAAATATTCACATATCCGGATCTTTGTTTGTTAGATGGACAAACAGTTTTCAATCCAGGTAATTTTTTTATTTTTTTCTACTCGTGTACAAGCTACTTTTCCATCTAGCGTTCTTCTGTCAGGCCCTCCTGAGTCAGTCTCATATATTAACTCATTTGCTCCTACACATCTCAGTCTCGCACGTTTGCATCTTTATCTCTTGGTGTCTCGCGAGTGGGTCATGCAGATTACTGTGATTCTCATGATCTGGGGTAACGTCTAAATATCAAGAAAATCCTCACTCGGTTGCACTGGGCTTCCGAAACGTTCCCGGTGGGACCCGTGATTGCACTGAGGAGGAATCAGAACCAGCATGTAGCCAAACTGCAGCACTCCTGACCCCTGTGGGACTTATGGGTTAAAACCCTACAAGGGATTTTTCATACTTTTTAGTACTCTTCTAAACCAAAAGATGCTTTAAACACTTTCAAACACTTACAAATTACCACATTAGATCAGTGGGGGAAAAAATGCAGCCAGAGAATGATGTCAAACAGAAAATGTTTTTGTACCTTTGTTGTCACGGAGAGTAAAGTTGAGGTTGCCGACGACGGGTGCGGCCAGACTAAAGTAAAAGCGATGACCGCTCAGTGGTTCATCCTTATCCACTGCACTGATGGTCTGGATTATCTGTGGACAACAAGAAGAGCAAAAAGCCAATCAGGACCAGTTAGTTTTGTGATCTTTATTTGATTTCACTGGCTGATTAGTCGTTAACTGAAGCTGTAAATTGGTTGTGTTCATGCAGTTAGTAGTAGCTCTTATTCTCCCTCGTGGCATCAGCTGAAGGAAAGCACTGTCATCAAAGCCCTTTTGTATATGCATCAATTTTCACTTTGTCATAGATTTTCTTCACGTGGAGACATAAATCCTGTTTTAAAAGGCCAAGTAACAATATGAGTGAATTGGCGAAACCAACGCAATCCAGATTGATGGAAAAGGTTTGTTGTTATGTTTGGCTGTGGCTTTTGTGTCATTCATCTCCTGAAGTACAGTAAGTGCTTATTTGGCAAGAGCTGGGCAGCCTACTTAGGGATGAAGTCTTTTCTTTTGTGAAGTGATTGCTCCAAAGCAAATCATTGCACATAGATTTTTTTTTCTTTTCCAATTCCAGTGCTCAGACCACAACCCATTTGGCATGTTTGAATTTAACCTCTTGAAGAAACTGCCCAGAAAAAAAACACAAATTACCCTTTTTACTTATACAGGACACTGTTTAGATATTTACATCAAATACCGTAAACCTATATAATTAACAATGCTAAAAGAAATAATTTTAAAAACGTAAGTCATCAGAACTCGCCACCCTTACGGCCAAAAGTCAACTATGAAGTCCAGGTCGTTTTGTTTAGTTTTTTTAGTAAAAACTTTTTTTTATATGGGACTGTTTTTTGAGGCCGACCCTCTGGAGCTATAAGAGGAGCTGCAGATCCTAGGTTGCCTCTTGGATGCACCTGTTTTCTGCATATCTGTTCACTGAGATGTTTGGAAGTGCCTTTTATAAACTTGATAGGATCATTTGAGTATTCACAGCTGACAATATAGTGTTTGACTGCGAATGGTTTGGGTTAAAGGCTACATTTCATCACTTGCTCTTGAGATGCAGCTGCATTTGCCCTGGAAAGCTACGATATGTGTTCAGGTGGCGGACACACTGTGTCGGAATCTCCTGCCCTCTCGGGAATTTTTAAACTTTTTTTTTTTTTTGGCTCACCCTTTAGGTCAACTCTGCAGTACAAATGATTCACTCAAGTTGACTTAAGTAAAACTTGTTTTTAACAAGACCTTACATGACTATGTTTTTTTTTTTCGCCTCCTATATTAAGAGATGCTGACGAATTTTACTGTTGAATGAACACAAATGAGTCTGCTCCTTTTTTAAACCAATATACTTTTATTTGCAAGTGCACTGTGCAGTCGGAGGTTTAATTTAGCTTGAATCAGCTCCATGATAGAAAACTCAAAAACTCTTGATAGTTGCAAAGCAAAAACGGACTTGTCTGTTCCATTAGAGGGTTTGGGGCTTATTAGAGGGCTTATTAACCTTGGCATAAGCTTTTACATCAGATGCTCTTCGTGACATGACAGAACTCTTCCCATTAATCTTGCCTTAGGACCAGCAGTATGAGAACACTGGTCTGTGTTTGGGGAAATGTGGGTTCAGGGTACTGCCAAGTGACACCATGGCATATGAGGAACATGGCTGGGTATCAGTCACAGAAGAACTGGACACAACACCCTGTGATGTCATCCATAGGGTTTATGAAGAGTGCTTTTGAAGCCTCTTTCCCCCCCAAGCAAGTGTGGGAACCAGTTGAAACCCGTTCATATTAATTCATTTACATCAAGTTTGCTGTTTTAGTTTGACTCGGCTTAGTTTATGATAACCTATGATGCTATAGTGCAAATGTTGCAGCCAAAGGTTGGAATTTTTACCTTTTTGTCACTTGTATGTAAGCGTATAAACTCACTTGTATAAGCATTTTACATGGGCGGGATAGTGGAGACTGATTTGACTCACTTTTGGAGCCGTCCTCCAGTGGTCAGACAAGCTAAACTTACTTCCTGGTTACCATCAAACTAGAAAGAGCCTCTTCGGATCAAATCTGATTGGAGGCCAAATGACTCTCCCCCCACTGGGCCACAAAAGCCAAGCCATCTGATATCAGTTTAAGCTTCAAAAACAATTTGCTAAGAGATTGCAGGGGAAAGTCGGGGAGTTCCACTTCACGGGGTCACACGCTAATCACAATATGGTGAATATACACTCACTCCTTGTACGCCAGTATCTCATGCATCATCAGACCTGCTGGCCTTAAGCAGCAGATAAAAACATAAAAAAAAATAAACTCATTGTCAGGTCAATGCACTGCATGTAGTCACACTAATGCTGTCCAAAATAAGGAGCGTATGCTTTGCAGTCAGGAATGTCCACTTCGTTATTTAGAATGGAAATGACTCATGATGAGAAGTGCTCTTGCTTTCGGCACTGCAAGACAAATATTCATATCTGTGAGTCAAACAAGTGAATGCTATTAGTTTTCCCCCTGAACCCAAGACTGAAATGAGGGTAAAAGAATCATTGTTATATAACACCAATGGTAACTATAAATGCTGCAAGGAAATTAAGAAACCAAATAAACCAGTTTCTCCACAATTATTTTACTTACTGTCCTTTCCTTAAAAAAAAAAAAAAAAACAAACAAGCAAAACAATAACAATAAAAAAGTGGTGAGTAATAATAAGTAATTTCTGCATCTAGCTGCAGAAAGAGACAGAAAAATCTGTGTTTGCTGCACATGAGAGGCGCATCATATGTCACAGGCGCAAGATATGCCATATGGACAACAATTGACAGCCAGCACGACAGCCTTCAAAGAGGGTGTAACTGCAGCAGTGTCCCTATAAATTTAGATCAAGCCCCATGAATCCGTTTGCAGGCTATCTAGAAACTCAACCCTGCGACATTTCATGCCTGTGCAAAGCATCCAAGTGGTTCTTGGAAGCAATTCACACTAAATTATCACATCTCCCAGTTCTAAACAGCTCCGAGACCGACAACAAGACAAGAACAAAATTAAGATAAAAACTTTAAAAAAATATTTTATAATAATAGGGTGAGAAAGAAGATAAAGGGGGGAAAAAAGTCAACGAGTCATCAGTGGAGAGACATGGATTATCAGCTGTCAGCTGTGATTAAATGCTGCTGGTTACAAGCTGTCAGGTATTAAGTGTGTGTGTAGGTGGCAAAGGACGTCGTGCCAATTATTAAAACTGGCAGGCGGGGTGAAAATTGATGAACATCTTCCATTTATTAGCAAAGATTTGAATAGTTGGTCTTTTCATCGGCAGAAGAGACAAAGTGCGCCCTTTTTTGTTTACAGTTCATCACTGCAGGGCTTGGGGAGGATATATCAGAGGATCATAAATCCTAAAAGTTTATCTTCTCCAGCTCAACAACATTTGGGATATGTGTCAGCGCGGGCAGAAGGCATGTTTGTGTCGGCATCAGATCGGCGACAGCAAAAGCCCCTAAACATGAAGCGGATGCATGCTCGACTGCATATCGCGAAAGCTGCCATTGATCCTGGGATCATAGTAGCTCACATGTCTCTTACTCTGTTATGGAAATTTGACATCTGATAGATTTCTTTGTGGTTCACACACCGACAATGAACCCTATACACAATTTGAACTCTTTGATGTCCTTTTGAATGTCGCAGGTGGATTCAGAGCTTATCTCCAGGAAGGTTTCCATTCCTCACTGCTAAGGAAAGGGACTGTAAATCATCGCTAAATCAAACACTTTGTAATGTATAATGCCTTTCATTAGTGTGGCTCTGATGCAAGGCGTTCCTGCGAACCATTTGGTGGGGAATCCTCTAATGGTTTGAGCACGAGATAGGAAAGAGAGGCATGGCTGTAGACATAAATTCTCAGTGAAAGACATTAACGGCGGCAGCAGACTGGTGCCTGTCGCAGGGAACGACTGAGGAGGCCTATGAATCACTGAATTAAAGCTTTCTTGAGTTTACACTTGGCTGCATATCGGATAAACGAGAAAAAAGACGGATATTAAAGGACAAAGGTGACTCTATTTGTCACTGTAAAGCAGGAAATCTGCAGAATACAAAGACTCAAATTATTTAAAGAAGTTTCTAGCTCAGGATTTAAGCAAATTATATATAAATATATTGCATCTACTATTGCCGTATACTATAACACCTCCTCAGACAGCAAATGATTGAAGGAATCTGTGAGGAAAATGCGATGGAAGTAAGGAACATGTGAGGTGGGTTTAGCCTGATGCCGTTTCCCGTCGGTCTTCATGTACATCATCACTTATGAACTACATCTGCACTTTGTCACATTTTTGTTTCACACTTTAATGTTTTTTTTTTCTTCAACAGAGCTTTTCTTCTTGAGGTCTTCTTCAAAGGTTAAACGCATCACATAATTCAGTGAATTGAGATATAAGCTCACCCTGGGGTGCAGTGTACAGCAGCAAACCAATGCATGGAGTAAGTCTGTGGAAACACAGGGGTTGCAGAGTGTAGCAGTGCCAGTTTCTTGTTTGCTCTGCTCAAAACAGCCATCAGTCAAGTCGAGGCTTGTGTGCAATGATTTCTCTTTTTTTCCTTATTTCTTCTTTTTCCTTCATCAAAACTGACATCATTCGAATGCAAAACAACATGTAAACAGTCACTTATTCACTTACGATTTTCAGCTTTAAAGGGACAGTTCTCTATGTATTTTTTTTTCGCTCTTTCTACTTGTGACCATTAATTTGTTTGTAGTTTTGTTTGTGACTAAAGACCTTTAATGTTTTCAAGATATGGGTTGTTGTGCTGCTAACTGTACAGTTGGACAGCTGAGACCAGTTCTGGGTTGGCCTGTACGGGTCTGGGGGTGAAGCAGGCTCCCGTTGAAGGTGGAGGAGACTAACTCGTAGGCTTCTACTGCTTCCAGCAGCCCGACCAGTCCAGCAAATTCATCTTCAGCTCATACCATTTTCCATACAGGCTGACCAACTCAACCATTAGTTCTTGCGTCTAGACTAGGTGACCACGAGTCGCGATGGAGATCGGCCAATGCTCGTTTTAGACATTGTTGTGGTAGCGGCATCTGAAACGAGGATGGATGGACAGATCCAATCAGAACAGATGTAAAGTAACAATACGCCACGATAAAACGGGTGAGTGAGGTAAGGTGGTCAGTTTCCAGCCGTCTTCCGGGCCTGCTCGTCACCCCCATTTCCCCATTTTTTGATTCATTGGAGCAGGGCAAAGTTGGACAACGGTTTGTCCTCCTGGACAGGGGGGTGCTAGGTCTCATTTAATTTTACAAATAAATATAATCTTCTGTGTTAAAAAAACACAGAAGACACTCAGAAAAATACAAAAGCGCCAATAAACAAAGACTGGAATGAGGGCAGGGAGCATCGAATTGCACTATCCAGCAGCGTTAATGCAAATGCACGGTTAGTGTTTTTATTTTTGGAGCTTGATCAACACTAGGAACTAAAGGTCAGGGTACCTCAGCCCCTGTTGGTACAGTTTGTCATTATTTATTGAATCAGTGTCTGGCAAACTCCTTGACTTGGAACTGCTACACTAAATTACTGCAGAAATATTCAAAGAATTAAAAAAAAAGACTAAACCATACTACTTATCATTCAGTACTTGATATACAGAATTAAGAGAATTATCCTGCAACACCTGTAAAGCTTTTGACCCTGAGGTCAGAAAAATATCCTGGTATTCCAGGATATTTTTCTGACCTCACTGGTACTAACAAGGATGGCCTCTGCCCACTGACATATGCAGCAGCTTAACTAAGTCACGGTGATGGACAGAGAGTTTGTGTATAATGGGATTAAAAACAAAGAGAAACCCAGAGAACTCTACAAACTCAAACAGAAGAAGTTGCATGCCTCTGATGTGTTTGCGAATTAGCCTCAACCCTGTCATCACTAAGGCTGCATCCTAGTTTGGAGATGTAAACCATTGTCAACAGGATGTAAAGGTGACAGCTGACTTAACACATCTCGGTGTTAACAAGTCTTATAATAGAAAATTCATTAGTTTAAGGCTCTAAAACACAGGTTAATGTGCAGGTGCATGTTACAACATCAAATGACAGGTAAGCAGCCTAAGTATAGCAGGAGTGGGTGTAAAACGGTAAACCTTTGACAGAAATGCACGTGTTTGAAAACGGCGTGTTTCAAGTGACGGACATTCACATTGAACAAGTTTCATCAACTTTAAAAAAAAGTTACAGAACGTGTATTATTAAAATAATTGCTCTGATATAAACTGGGACTATATTAAATGTGAAACAAAGGCTGAGGAACAATTTAATGAACCTAATGAAAAAGTGAAAAGTTCAAACTGAAGTTGATTAAAAGTTAGTAACCCCTCTTTTTTATAATTTTTTGTGTAAAAAAAATGTTTTAATAATCTGATCAAAGAGTGTCTTAGAGTTTGGCAAATAAAACCTCAAACAAACTACAAAACCTAAGAGGAGAAAGAAAAATCGTGTAGGCAAACCAAGTTACCCCCATGATGCAACAGTTAATCCATCCAACGTCCAGCAGCAGTGAGTGGAAGTGCTAATTCCCTGCATGACTTTATCGGTCTCTCATTGTTTTAGACAGCTTCTGCTCTATTCTTTACAGCATTGCTTTGGTTCGTTGAGGTTTTTTTGGACACAGCTCTAAGTCCCATCACAGCATTTCACTTGGGTTCATGTCTGGACTTCGACGAAGCCAATCCAAACCTTTCTATTCTTTTATTTTTTGGCCATTCTGGAGCAGCTGATGTGCTTCATATCGTCGTCCTGTTGCATAAACCAGTTTCAGTCAAGCTTTAGATGTCTCACAGATGGCCTTGTGCTTAAGGGACACCAATGCAAATACCATGAAGTCCCTCATTAATGTTTCCTATTTTATTTCTTCACAATATTCTTATCTGTCTGTCAGAACTTGGACACGTCCACACAGTTTTGACCAGCTTCATAAGGAATGACCTTTGGCAAATGTTTGAAATTTGAAAAAACCTGACTGAGCCACAAATGTCCAAACTTTAAACACTTAAGACTAAAACATTCAGAATCCCTGTTTTGATGACATTTACAGTGACTTGTTTTTTTTCTAATTTCTAATTTCTAATTCTAATAATTTTTTTCTAATTTCTAATCTGTTTCTAATTCACTACAGGCGAATGTCAGTATCTCTAATCTACTCTAAATCCCATTTAGATGGCACACTGGTGCCATTAAAAACTGCATCACTGTATTCTGGAGAAACGTGAGACAGAATTGTCCATCAACTTTGGGGGGTAATGATTTTTTACACATGACTACAGATTTGAATGGTTGGCAGAACTGAAGTCAGGTTTGACGTTAAAGGAACAAAGTGCTGTACAGGCAGACACTTTAGGAAAATTGTTTAGCATTCATCAAACATTCCCACACAATTATAATGCCCGGGTGCAAGTATGTATAAATATCTGTGTCCATAATCAAAAGACAAATTTAAGGGCTGGACCTTTTTGATTGAAGACCTCTCTCTCTCTGCAAGGCGGTTATCCAGATTCCCTCGATGTCGCACCACCTGGGTGATGGAGCTGAACCAGTAATTCCAGAAACCGCTTCCTGGCATCCGTTTCTCACAACTGTGCCACTCAAACAGTCGAGATTTAATTCTCCCAACTGCCGGAGATGTGTTAGTGAACTGCAATGACCGCAGTTCACAGCAGCTGCGACATGACGCCGCTAAGAGCTGTGTGTGACTCAGGCTCCGAATGCAGGAACGGTCGGAAACGCGGCGTCTTTAATCAGAGAAGGAACGCCAGCTAATGTAGCACGGCTAGACGGTCAAATTACAAACTGACTGATAACGAGTTCAGATCTCACTTTTCTCGCTTTGATAGCAGCAAAGTAAACGCGGCACCATATTTTGAGTTTTTAGAAACCTTCAGTTCTGTAAAGTCTCGGTGTAGTCATAAGTGTTAGACGGTCTTAAAAGTGTTATTATCAGACCCTGAACGGATATGTTTGGCTCTACAGCTGAGAGCCTTTCATTGAAGCCACCCAAAGCCCTGCTGGCAGATGAGTCACACAATAAGATGAAGCCAGCCACTTCAAAGTTGAACCAAGGGTATAAATAAGCATCGCATCAAATAGGTGGCACTCGTTGCCATGGTGACGTGACAGCTGTCACCAGGGATTGTGTTGACGAAGGAAGTGGTGGGCATGCTGTTTTCACACCCCTCTCTCTGCTGCCTTCTGCAACATTGTCGCCCCAAACATCACCCACATGTGACACCCACATCCTTTTGCCCCCCCCCCCCCCCCCCCCCCCCCCCACCCACCCACCCCCCCACACACAAACACACACACACCTATGCACGCATATATCCAATACTGCCAATCAATATTTACCAAATTCAAATGAAATCTTTCCGTTCCTCCTTTTTGTTCTACCACCAGGAACTTTGCTTGTCTCACATCGATCGTCTGAGTCACGTTTGCTGACTTGATCCCGACAAGCCGAAGCTGCTGAGGATACGTTATCTCCCGGTGATGGTTTAGCTCAACGCCTTTTTATTTCGTGTGCACTATGCAGCCACCAGCTAATGTTTTCAGTCCCTCTTGTGCCGTGACATAAACTTTTTCACCCCCCCTGCTGTGATGCGACACCTAATAATAAACTGATAATTTGAATGGACTGGAGGTGACTGAAACGACAGTTGAGGCTTTACAGCAATTAGGGTGAGGACATTCAGGGAAAAACATATAACACAAAAAAACATGGAAAACTGTAAGCCAAAAGTTTTCAAAGTCTGAGACACTGAGAGAATATCGACTCCCCGCTCAAGCGTCAACTTTCTCTGCATTTGTTTTGTGGGTGTGTCCAAAAGGTTTTCAGAGCAGGGTATTTAAGAAAAGACCCGTGTACAAGAACAAATTACATACTAACGGTGTGTGCTTTTGACTTTTATAACGCCCATGACTTAGTTTTTGTTTTATTTAGGCTGCCAAACAGTGAATTACACATGGGCCATATTTTTTGCCTATATTTGTTTACATTTTGCCACAGTTGCACATTTAGAGGTATGCTGAATCAGCCAACAGTTCCCATTACTGTAGCAGTTTACCCGTGTATGTGCACACTGTATTTATTACCACATTACGTTGAAACTGAGGGAACATTTCTAGAGTTATAAGATATGTGCAGTGGATGGGAGAGCTGATACCAAATGCACAGATTCAAAGATATGTTTTATAATGTTGCTCTGTTTAAATGTGACTGGCTTATTATCCAGAGTGAGTGTTGCTTTGTTCCAATTTGCATCAGTCAAACACTATGGATTTCTGTACCTCTACTTGGCTAATTCAGGATCACATCAAAGTAACTGCTGCAGCTCTAAACACTGATTGTGTTGGCAAATGAGCCAAATTACAATAATTAACTAGAAAGGTACTCAGAAAGCACCGTCCTCCACCAAGGCCAATGCACAATCTTGAATTTTCTTGTAAAAGTGATTTAGACCTGAATTAAAACGGAATGGATATGTCTTTGTTGTGCTACATTCCTCCAAGAACGTCCTTAAGAGACACATTGTGGCTCTTTTTCAAAGCTTTGTACAATTATCTGAGGTCTTACTGATATTTCTATGACAGGCTTTGGTCAAAATACCACATGAATACATTTCAAAAGTTCCCCTTTGAAGTTGTGCTCAAAACAACCGGTTTAAGAGTGCAAAGTCAGACACTTGACTTCTACCTTCTCCGCCTCTTGTCTGCTGCAGGGTGTGCCTCTTTTGAAATTTGTGTCACAACTTCACACAACCCATTTCCAAAGTACAGGAAATGCAGCATGACATGATGCTGGGTAGGGGCGAACATGGCAAAGCTGAACAACTCCACTGTGTTTAGAAAGAAACTGGAAAACTGGGTGAAAGCAAATTCTGTAAAACTTGTAAAAATGGCTAAATTAGTGCTGAACTAGCTAAATTTGCAAGAATGTGCAACATTAGACAAAACAGGAGACGTAAAACAATTTTACATTGTAATTTGCCAAAAATGGCAAAAAGAAAAAAAAAAAAAGCTCAATTTGCACAAAAAATTCTAAATCGCAAAAAAAGTTTAGGAAAAGAGAATTTCCCCCCAAAAAAGAAAATCTAAGCAATTGACAAAATTGTCATGACAAAAACAGGCAATAATTACAAAAAATAAATTGTAAATGTATTTGACTGTAATAAATTTACAAGTATATGCTATCAAGCAAAATTGACAAAAAAACAAAAAACTAAACTAAACAATAAAACAAAAAACCATAACTCCACCGCCTCGATTTTCTTAACAAAACTTTATTCATGAAAATCTAATGTTCACTAAGCTCTCACAGGAGTGCAGAAGGGCAGTAGAGTCAAGTCCACTCATGTACAGTTACACTGAAGTGATTGTACAGCATGCCCCACCCCTTTCTCACTGTGCCCACTACGCCTTCCACCCCATCATGATATCAATTAATATCACGGCAGGAGACAGACACAGCGATGGACTGTAACAAGTGGCATCTCTGGAGAGAGCCCAAGCCACAAGCCTGCCTTAATTAGGCCTGAAAAATGGCAGGTTATTCCATCCCCGCTCCCCCTGTTAATCTGTGCTACAGAGGCACAGAGTCAACCCCGGCCCCAACTGGAAAATGTTATTATTTCATCTTTGTCGCAGCTGTGAATAAGCCAATGGGCGTGACAACCAGTGGGCGGCCTGAGACTTTTTTTTTTTTTTTTTAAACAAAGCTTTACATGAAAGCGCACACAGTTCGCACAGCCAACTGTTCAGCGCTGCAGCCACACATGCTTGTACACAACAGGGGCATTTTCATTAATTAGGAATCAGGGAGGTGGTGGAGCGCATATCTGGCAGGTAATGAGTCCACCCAGTCTGTCTGGTAGCAGACAGCCGACACCTAGTTGTAATTCAAACGGTGTTTTCTCTTTCAAATGTCAACCTCTCTCTATCCCTTTGCTCTGTATGTGTTTTTGGGTGTAAATTTCATCATGAAATTTCCATCTTGCCCGGCTTCATTAAGCAGTCTGAAGGTGCGATCCCACTGGTGCACTTGAGTGTTGCCTAACAGAAGGCTGGATTTTTATGAGATTTAATAAATAATGGAGTTATTGAGAAATAAAAGCAAAAACTAACGATTGCAAAAGTGTGTCAAATCCAAATTTATTTCCAGTGAAACACATAAAGTATAAATGTATCTGAGTCATATATTTTCTAGTGTGATAAGACAAACTAATTTCACATCTGATATACTATATACAACACCTATACCCATGTTGTATTTTGAAGTCATAAAAAGAGACAGTCATTCAGTTTATCAACCTTTTATCCTCAGCGCCAATAAAACTGAGCTTTCCCACGCACATCCACAAAAAAAACAAAGAAAAAACACTCTATTTTATATGCTGGGTGTGTCCTTATAATAACCAAGTTAACACCAGCTCACAGCTATGGTAACTAATTTTGACTGCAACGCTTTAAGTCTGTATCGACGGAATTTGAATGCACCAAGTAAAGTTGCTGGATGGACGAGGACAGAGGCCTTCGAGGGGCAGCAGCTACTCGCTTTGCAGCAGACGAGCTCCTGGCTACGCCGAGGGGGGGATCTGGGCTCAGCTATCAGCGGGGTTGGGTAAGCAGTCTGGCGGCTCCAGCTGAGTAATTACAGATCGGCTGTATCTTTTCCTGCTGATGATGCTGTCGTGGGCAGTGGCTGTTGCCGTGTCCTGCAGGCTGCTACGATTGTTGAGGAATGACTCTGTTTCAGTTTCTGCGCCATCATTTATCAGACTCTGTTGGGGAGGACTGTGCAAACTATTTAGTGATTTTTGAAAGCGGAAATACTGAGTGGCAGCATTGTTTCATTGTGTTAAAATTGTATTTAATAATACATGTGATATCATTAATCAAAAATAGACCTTCAGATGTGGTAAATAATTGCTATGGACGGATGGATGGAGGGAGAGATCTCTTAAAGAGGCAGTATTTAGTTTTTATGACATGTGAGCAAAGTTGGACAAATTAAATTTCAGTTCACTGATGGTCATGTGAAAGTTAATATTCCCTCTTGAATTCTATTTTTTTTTTAATGTAAAAACATCCATCCTTCCATTTTCTATACCCGTTTTATCCTTTGAAGGGTCACAGGGGTCTGCCGGAGTCTATCCCGGGTCATTACAGGTGAGAGGCAGGGGCCACATATAGAGACAAACCACACGTGCTCACACTCACACTGACGAGCATTTTGGAATAACCAATCAACCTAACATGCATGTTTAAGGGCCCGCAGGGCCAGGGAACCAAGCCAGGAACCTTCTTGCTGCAAGACTTTGTCTTTCCCTTTTGGCATTGTGTTAATTTACACCCAGAACGAGAATCTGCTTAAACATTTTAAAATGTTTTTTCCTTAAAAAGTCTTCACTCCTCCTGATGATCAATTCATCAACAGTTAATGATCACTTGGCTGCAGAGCTTATGCTCTTAAATGCTATGAAAGCAGTAAGAGGGTACTTAGTATTGCCCACATTTTCTTTTTTTCTTATCCTATTTGGATTTACTTTTGAAAAAAAAACATGACAGGGCATGAGAGGCTTTTGCTGGGAAAGGCATTGTGCTCACGTGATTTTTTTGTCGGAAACTTGTATTACATTTTTGCTCAAAACCAACAGTAACCCTCATTTTTAATACTAACTTCTACAGATGAATGCATCTTCAAGTAGGTTACGTCCTTTATGCTGAATGTCGCTCACAGTTACGTATGTGTGAAAACTGTCAAAGCAGCAAACAAAACTCGAGCAAACTGAAAATATCTAGATGTTTGCTTGACATCAGAAGAAAGAAGAGTGGTCAAACATTATGCACACAGAAAAAAATAAAACACATGAAATATAGTCTTGTGTTTTTTTGTTTTTTTTTTAACAAATAAAATAATTTGCTATTTTTGTTCACCCTCCCATGAGCATGATGACAAACAACTCAGAAATATGAATGCAAATAACATATTTAAAAGGGCCTAATAGCCATTTCCAATACAATGCATCATTCTGATCAATTGTACTCATTCAGGTCTGCACGCCTCCTTTAGCCTTTGCCTCTGATTGTATTTTCCAAATGCCAAGAGCAGACAAATCGCTGCCACAAACACACAAGTCATTCAGCAACAATGGGGCCAAATGCTAAAGGCAGGGAAAATGCAATGTATGGACACGGTTTCTTTCCCTTCCTTTTCTCGGAAAAACATCTCTGAGCCTGAAATCTTTCTGCTTGCCACTATATGATAATGTGATGCATTTCTTCTTTTTCACCCTTGCTTCTCCCGTGGCAATTATCTAATTAGACTGAGCTTCAAGTCTGTAAGTCAAACTAGTAACAGCCACCTCTCCATCCCACGAGTAGATATGACATTCATCTGTGAAGACTAGAAGACACGAACCTACAGTACCTGCTATTAAATTTTAAGTCTGTCTTCTTTTAATAATGCTGTCTAACCTGCAAAAACCAGAACCTGCAAGGTGGATGCTGTTTGTGCACAGTGGACTTGTTTTGAGGAAGAGGAGAGTTTTAATGGCTGTGAGAGTCAGCAGGCTGTCTTTGTGTGTCAAACTTCAAGGAAGCGCAGAGACAGAAAAAAGGGGGGAAGCGAGGCCAACTGCAGTGATGTTTCTGGGTCTTACCTGTCCTGGCATGGCATTTTCACAAAGAAGAGTTTCATAGTCTATGGCAAAAACCGGGGCGTTATCGTTTATGTCCAGCACTGTGACGAGAGCGACGCCTCTCCCAATTTGAGTTGGATCCTCTGGAAAATAAAACGAAGAGGAGAGACTTTAAGTTAAAGGCAGAGATGTCAGCAAAACTTTCTTTAGTTCTGCCTCAACTTTACATTGATGTGCTTCACGATATTATGGTCTATTGGTTGTTCTCGTGCGTTTTAATCAATCAGAAAGACGGTGGCAAAAAGTGTGATGAAATAGGCGGCGCGCCTCCACCAGCTGGTGTCCTCGTCCCCTCCGCCGTGGGTCGGCCGGGCTGGTTAGACCCGGCGCGGGGCTGGATGGGCGAGCGTGCATGCGTGCGTGCGTGCGTGCATGCGTGCGTGCGTGCGTGCGTGCGAGCCAGCCTCCACAGTGGGCTTCACGCCTCTCTCGGTCTGACCCGCACTGACGGCTAAATGGCTGCGTCTGAACGCAAGATGATGATTTAGTCCGGCGTCGCCACGATGCCGTCCCGAGATGACACTTTGACATTCGGGCCGAATGATTTGATGGTGATAAAAAGGGCACGCGGAGCCTGAGGCCGTGGGCTTGTTGTCATTGGCGTGGGCAGAGCAGATGAAACGTGAGTGACTGCAGCTTAAATGCACAACATCCCTCAGCCGAAGAGTCCGTTCACCCTCAACCCATTTACTATAAATACTGTCAAAAGGCAGCGCCGAGCGCTGGGTTTTGTTGCCAGTCCTTGAACTCGGAGATGTTTCCAGCTGCAAACGGGGCGCGAGTGTCACAATCTGTCAGAAGTCAGTACCTCATGCATGAGAGACTGTTGTGACATTTCATATGGCTATTATTATACGCTGCCTTCTCTTTGTTGCTATATCAGGCAAGCGCTCACACGTGGGAATAAACCAAGAGGTACATCTGTGTGCCGTGAGATGTAAATAAAAACACAGCTTTGAAGCAAGGATGCTTAAAAAAGGTTTTGGAAAAAAAAAAAAAAAGAACAGCCTTTTTACACAGTGTTCACTCTTAAGATGTGAAAGCAGAGGGAGTGTCAGCTGACAGCCTGGATGTCTTTCATAACTTATACTGATGTGACGCAGCTGTCTAAACTACTCAGTGGAAAATGTGCCTGTGATTGTTGTCCGCTGTGTTTGCGTGATGGCGTTGGAATGATGGGAAATCAGGCAGGGAGAAAAAAAAAAAAAGGTGTTCATGTCCTTGGAGCATTGACAGAAGAACAAAAAGGCAGGCGGCACTTCTTCACATCACATTAACATTGTTCACCCGGGGGTGAGACCACCCGCCCTTAGTCAGCATCTCGTCCCCGTGGCTCAGGGAGACATGGAGGTCAAAACGGCTGTCCTGCTTGTGAATTAACTTTCCCCGACAGCCGTGCACCGACCCCGCCACTCCACGTAGGAATGTCCAGAGCGCAGCCGGCTAAGGGGCATGATTTAGCGGAGGGTATACGGAGATTAACCACCTAACTGACCCTTTGATGAGCCCCATGTGGATTTTGTGGGGACAAGTCACTCATCTCTTTTAAAGAAGATTATGGAGCTTGGCGTGTTAAAAGATGGTAAGAACTATAAAAGTAGGTTCTAAACTGACACGGATCAAAACAGTTTTAACTTTAACGGAATGTGTTTACTGCAAAAATGGGAACTAATACTAGCACAGTCAAAATAAGCTGCTATAAGAATCTGACAGGACTCACTTAATGTTAACTTTGACTTGTAGAAATATGTGTTTGGGAAAAAATGCATTTCCATCAGGTTGCTGCAGTGTTGTAAGTCCAGATGAGTTAGTTACCGATGACGAGTTCATTGCCTCTGGTTTTGTTGCAGCTGAGTGGAAACAGGTAAGAGTTTGAAGAATGCGCCGGTCAACCTGCTCTTCCTGCGTCTGTTGACGTTTTGTTTGCGCAACATCAGTTGCCAACTTGTCTGGACAAGATCGTAACCAGGAGGAGCCAGTTCACACACTTTTTACACACTTGCAAAGTGAAATTTACTTTTGGTTTGTGAGTAGGAACTCTAGAATTACATTTTTAAATCTAGTCAAATGCTTAAAATAGCAGCTTTTTTTTGACGTTGCCCCTTTGTGCTTGGGTACATTTCCATTTTGCTGCCAACAGATTTTGTTCTCAATTCAACACCAGTGTTTTGTGAATTAAACCCAAAATCTGAGAATCGAAATGCAAAATCTGAGAAACAAAACCTAGAATCTCTAACAAAGAAAATGAAATCTCCAATTTGAAAGCAATTATCTTTCAAAATTACTTTTTTTTTTTTTTTTTTTGCCATAATTTCTAAAACCAGCTCTGTTACGTCTTCTTCAGCTGTGTTTTTTCTTTTTTCACAGTTATAATTCTGGAGTAATTGTGGGGACGCGGGACATAGCCGAGGTAAATTGTTAATGTCTTCGCCGTCTCCATCAGATGTGATGTGATGGTTTTCTCTGAGGCACTGAGGTCTCAGTTGTGTCCCGCCTACTCGCTGTAGATTTGTGCAGCGCTGCTGTGATGCTCTTTACACAATTGAAACGGCAAAAAAGAAATAAGCACAACACTGCTGAGGAAGATGGATCAAAACCAGAGACGGTTTTAGACCTGATCGCGGAGAAAAAAAAAACTGTAACCAAAAAAAGACGATTGCACGCTTGGTTAGAAATTCTGATGTCTTTGTTTTGGTTCTTAGAGTCTGGATTATGATTTACAATAAATTTGGCCATAGTTTCTAACACAAAATTGCTTTAATTCGCATAATTTTATTTTTACACTCGTAACCACCTAATAATGGCCGGAATGGTCCTTTTTAACTGAATATAATCACTGATATGACTTCTTTGTGTGTGTTTTAAGCTACTTCAATGTATTAATCACTTGTAATATGCTTCTGCGGTTGTACAAGTTTATTGTAGACGACTGCAGCGACGCCACTAATCTACAAAGACGTTTCTCCGTCCAACTCTCCCAACAGTCCTTGACTTTATCTGCATTCCAGTTTCTTTTCATCTCTTTTTCCAAACTCATTGCATTCCTGTAAAAGGGCTCTGATGATTATAATGGTTAATTTTGAGTGATTTAATTGCACAGCGTCTTTTATTTAAAGACGCCACCGCACTATGTGGCCACAGCATGCTAAATGCTCAGACTTGAGGTGTCTTAAAAGATTGCCTGGACACATTTAGATTGACCACGTTGGCGCCAGATTGGAGGAGGATCTTTGATCGAAACTTTTTTTCTTTGGCTCACGTGACCCGTTTGCGAGTATGGGGTGTTGGGTAAACTTACGGCTCTCTATGGCAAAGATGGTGAGGTTATGGACCGAGTTGGCTTCTCGGTCCAGAGGCTTGGCAGTGCTGATGATGCCACTGAGAGCGTCCACGTTAAAGAAGCGCTCCAGGTCCGTGTTCCTGTCAATGGAGTACCTGCACACAAACGCACACCTTACCAGGTAAGAATCATGTCCTCTCCCATTCATTTATGAGACAGAAAGTTGTCAAAAAAATAAAAATTAAAAATTAAAAAAAAAAAAAAAAGCAGCAACTTGGAACTTAATAATGCAAGTAAAACAAAACCCTATCAAAATTTGATAAAAAAAAATAATAATAATAATACAAAAATGCAATCTGTCCCTCAACACACAACTTCATTCAAGGCCTTTCAAAACGCATCAGCTAGTGTTTCTAGAGAAAATTACAACTTCAATTAGCATACATCCAAAGGGGTATTATTGCAATGTAATTTGACTCTTGTGGCTGCATTAGTTCCACAATAATTTTAATTCCAGTTGATGCAGTGAAATATATTGCTGATTCTGATAACCGTCACAGGGGCAAAAAGATGCAATTTACAGCTACAATAGTGCAGTAATTAGATTTTCTGATTAAGATTACTAACAATCCTAACAGACCAAGCATGAATACCATGCGATATTCATTCAGTTAAGGCTGAATGGGTGGGGATCTCGAGAGTTACAAAGCACGGGAAGACAAAGCGGGAGCTTGTTTTGAGCCATGAATGCCTCGGCGCAAGTGTGGAGCCCTGACCCTCCTGCAGGAATGCCCTTCTCTTGTTGAAGATGGCATTTTATTTTTGCAAATGCAGCACTCCTTGGCCCCCTTACCATCTGGCGCTGTCTCGTGACGACCACATTGGGACTTTTGAGAGTCTGTGGAGCCTGTGATTGTAAATAATCTGGAGTACTTGAATGAATAGCCGCATCAGTCTGATGTGTTTGGACAGTTGGAGTTTTTTTCTTCTATGAAAAACACTCATTGAAAGTAGTTTAGTGTCTGGAGATTTTTTTTTTTTTTTTTCCTCACAAGTGGTAAAAATTAGATCCATATGCAACAGATGACCAAATCCTCAGTACCTTATAGCGCTGTTGATGGTATCCGGGTCGTGTGCGGAGACTCTCCCTATTGAGGTTCCCACTTTCGCGTCCTCCGAAACCACCAGCTCTTTAAGTGCAGAGGAGAAGACGGGCGGCTCGTTCACGTCTTCCACCGTCACCTTGACTGACGTTATGTCGCTGAATGGGCCCATACTCAAGAAGTTGGAGTCGATATTCCTGTTTGTGGCTTCAATTTTCAGAGCGAAGCCACTTTTTGTCTCGAAGTCTAAGGGCTGAAAGAGAAGGATGAAAAGAATACACAAAAGATGCTCTCTCTCCTGTCAAAACACCAGACGCTGTGAGAAATGCTGGAAATGTGCTTTTTGTATTGTCTGATTGTGGTATTTCTATCACTAAGCAGTAATGGGAGAGTTTATCTATGTAAATGTACAAATCAGATGCACAATGCCAAGATATTGATCACTCTGAGAGTAATAAACACTGAGACTTACAGAAATATTGATAGCTTACACTTACTTTGTTCTGTAAAAGCAGTAACAATGCTTTTAAATTACTTTGCTTATTTGTTCCCTCTTTGCAACACATACCAAACTGATTTGACACATGCATTGTCTGAAATACTCTCAAATACGCTCCTGTAATTTTTGAAGTTTGCTGCAGAACAAAGAATGAAATCTACTTTTCTGAAAAAAAGACCTCCCTGTGGCCAACAATTGTTCTTTTTTTTCCAATAAAAGACTCGTAGCAAAGAACGTTCTGATCATCACAACATCCTGAAACGTCACCCCGTATCATCCATGAATATGAAGGGATGCCAGGGTTCTTGGGGGGGGGGGGGGGGGGGGGGGGGCCTGAAGGACAACGATCGGGGAGCAATTGGGAGTTAAGGGCCTTGCTCAGGGGCACCCAGTGATTTACCATTGTGGGCAGCCCTGGGCTTGAACCTGGGCTTGAACCTGGGTCCTCCACGCCCAAGCCCACCACTGTAACCACTAGGCCACCACTGCCCAAAAGAGTTAGTGGCATTAATAGACAAGATGGGAATGAATGTCCATTGTCGAGAAGAAGGTGTCAAATGTTATTGCCACGAAAGGAGGACAGAAGATTAGGCAAAGTTTGACGAACGTTAACCTAAAAGCAGTCCACCTGCTTCGCAGTTTGCTGGGAAGTTTGGGAACGAATGTTGGTTGTCATTAAGACGGGGGTTTGATTAGGTGGTGGGGGATGTTGTATTTTTATATACTTCATCTCACAAAATATTTATAAACTCTCAAATGAATGTGTAAATGTGGGTGTGTTTTTCTTTCTTTTGGAGTTACACAGTCAGTGGTGTCAAGCAGGTAACTGCTCATCAAGAGGTATTCTCTGTGAAGCTGACATGTGACAGATCGCTTTATTGCTTGTTTTTATTTTCAAATAGCAATAAGAACAATTAAATAGACAATTCGATTTTCTGAGCTCTTAATTGTAGCCACAGACTTCTGTAATCGTTCTGGAAGAGTCCGGGGGCGAATGTGACTTGCCCGGAGGCGGCTACGAGCCTTCGGCTGCAAGCTCGGCTGGTGCCGCTGGAGCCTAAAGTGGAGTTCAGCTGGGTAAACGAAAGTTTGCTGCTTCTGGCCAGTGGACGAATGGGCAGACGAAATGACCTTTAGGCACGTGACAAAGCCCATCGAGTGGCTGCAGTCTGGCTGCCGCTGCTCCACCCGAGCCGCCTGACCAAAACCACGGCAGTGCCTGGCTGTCAGAGCGGGGATGAGTGGCTGTGTCAAGCTCTGGCAGGCTTCTTTTCACATATCGTTATCAAAACATTTGAAATGAGGATGCGTGGACAGATTTGATCAAAATGGACATAAGAAAACATTAGTTAGCAGAGAAGATAACAAGAGTTAAGCGCTAAGCTCAACTTCAGTAGTGAGGTAAGACGAGCATCTTCCAAGCGACTGCCAGGTTTGTTTTGGACCTCTCATTTCTTTTTATTTATGGATTAACTGGGAACGGGCAGGATGGATGGATGATATCCGAGATGGTTTGTCCAGCTCTAATATTTCAAGGCAGAACTAAAGCAAGGAATGCAGCAACGGAGCCTCAACAAACAAACAGTCATTAACAGATCAACTAATTACAAACAAAACCAGGTTAGTCGACCATCAAAATATTTAACTCTTGGTCTGTGTGCCATTCCGCGCTCTACCTAACGTTTTGTGTCTTCAATAGTGTTCACACAGTAGTAAAACGGAGTACCAGAATGTGTTCAGTCACCATTAGTTCCTATTAAACATTAATATGACAGCATTACAGTTGATTAAGGAAATGTATCATGCAACACAGACTAGCTGCATTTATTCTAATAAATTCATTACAAAGTTACACCAATCCAAACCAAACTTTCAAACAACATTCAATGCAGCCCGGTGTATTTACAGACGTCCCCTTTCTGGCTTTCACAACTAAAAAGCCAAAACCACAGACACTGTTATGAAAGCCTGCATGCTGCTGAAGCCGTACCTTTTTCAGGATAATGACCCCCTCTTGTGTGTTCTCATCCGTCGTTATGTTGAACATGCCAGGCCCGTCGCCGTCCATGATCCTGTAGTCTATCTCTGCGTTGGAGCCTATATCATCATCTGCTGCTTTGATTCTGGCCACCACAGATTGCACCGGCAGCGATTCCAGCACTGTGCACTGATAGCCCTCTGGGAAAAGGAAGGACAGGAATGGATGCGTGTAATGGATGTGCTCATTTCGCTGCCGACTCGCCTGCATAACACTAACGGGCAGGAGCAGTGACAAACAAGGGGACACGCAAAGCTCTCCGTTTCTGCTTCAATCAGCAGCATAAGAGAATAAGACCAATTTCACTTTCCATTGTGGAGGAATTAGTGGAGCAAAACAGAATATCACCTACATTTTCCAAGAGGCTCTCCAATTTAATCAAAAAAATGAAATAAAAAGTGAGACGAAATGAAAAGCAGGGGTCGCGTTTAAATCCCTTTGTGACATTTCACATGACGAAATGTCCACTCAAGGATTCTATTACGCTGGGACTCTCTATTGTGCTCCCCGGGCTTTTGTTTGACCCCCTGGATTTAAAGTACACTTACAAGAATAAAGAAGGGAATCACATTCATAATCATAATCTCCCCAATCACCATGGCAGAGCTCATTACCAGACCTTTCTGTGTTCCTCACAGTGTCTCCCTCAGCCACCGTCTAAATGCTAATCTGCCTGACATTGTTTGCCGCCATGTAATCTTTATAATAGCTTTTTAATTTGCCATGGAATAGCGGCTCTTTAAAAGACCAAAAAATGACTTTCCTCTCTCCATACTGCCCCCGCGCCCACCTCCCCGCCACCACCTATACCCCACGTCTTTCTTCTCTCACAGCTAACCTTGACTCCCCCCACCCATCCAGCCGTTGCTCCTGGATTTTATCTGCTCTGATGCTCCATAATGGCGTGTCTACTCTGACCCGTGACCCTGCGAGCGAGTCAGCAGGAGCAAAACCCAGAGCTCTTCCAAAGTCTCTTTCTTCTCAGCGTGACAGCACTGGGTTAAAAACGACACTGATGACTTGTTGTGCAAACTTGAACCCCTCTGCCCACCCCCACCTCTCCCTCCCAGCAGACAGTAAATTGACTCAGCTTCATGGCGGTCCAGTGGTGAGTACACACCAGCCAGATAGCAGTTGGGCTATCAGTGGTAAAACCGATTGCGGGTGCTTCGGATTATCATGAGAAGCACTGCACGCCTTTGAGTCCCAAAGCTTGGCCCGGAACCCATTAGCAGCCCGTGAAATAAGCTGGAAAAAAAAAAAAAAAGCCAACACGATTGATCCTGGTCTCCAAGGCCGAAGAAGACTCCTGCTCTGATGAAGAGTGAAGCAGAAAAGTGCACAAATTGCAGGACTCCTAGTTTTTAATGTGGTTATAAGAGTCCAAATGGTTGCTGGGAAAAAAAAAAATATTAAAGAATAAGGTTAACATAATCCTTAAAAACTAATAAGGCTCACTTTAGGATAGATTTTAATGCACGCGCTGTGCTTTTAAAACATCCGAGTGATGGCGCATTACAAGAAAACGATCTTCACATTTACTTGATACATTTAAAATAGTCAGTTTTATATAGTTAAAAATAGTTTCAATTTAATGGTGAAATGTCATTTCTTGCCTTTATTTAGGTCTCTCAGTTTAAGTGCTTCTCCAGTTATAATGGACCTTAAAAGCCCTATTATGCTAGAAAACGGGGAAAAAAACCACTTGAAGAAGCTTGTGGACTTTTCTGATTGTTAAGTAGCTGAACACTTATGCACAAACCTAATCAACCTTGTGGAGGGAATCAGGAAAAGAGTCTTACTGTCAGCGAACCGCGGCGGGTTGTCGTTGACGTCGGTGAGCGTGACCGTGACGGAGGTGGTGCCAGAGAGGCCCCCCATTTGGCCCACCATGTCTTTGGCCTGGATGACCAGCACATACTGATCCCTCGTCTCTCTGTCCATGTTGGGCAGAGCGGTTCGGATGACCCCTGCAGAGTAAGCCACAAAGAAAGACAAAAGGGTTTCATAACTTCCTGCGTCCAACAAGTTCTTTTTTCCTCACTTAAATACATCCTTTGTACCCTTTGGATTGATTTCAGTACCTTTTGGCCATGTTTTAGCTTTTTTTTCTTAGGTCATAGTTTATAAAAATGCTGCACTGAGGGGGGTTGGGAGTTCATTGGACCTTACCCTCCATGTTTCAAACATCAACAGACACGGCGTCATCAAGAGGTGTTAAGTTTTTACTTTCATCGTGATTTTTTAGGAGGTCTTCTATCTTTCAAGTTGTGGTCTGTGGTTGGAGCTTAGAAACAAAAAAAAAAGCTCGAAAGTGACCACCAGGCTTTGTACACGAAGTAGGTATCAAGTGCACTTGCAGGCTGCATTCATGTCGCAATGGAGTTCAGACACTTCGGACTATAAAACATGGCTACCAAGCAGCAATTACAAGAAAACCCTGACCCGAGGTAACTGTCTGTGATGCCTATTCCCTTGTTTACACTTATTTGTGGCTCCTCTGAGCGTGAAAAGCGGTGTCACCCCAAATAGTTGAGCAGTCTCATGCATGATGAGTCTAATGATAAGACACTGGCAGAAAAGTAAGCACATGCGAGGGGACGCTATCCGCCAGGGGAGGCGTCATCTGTCTGTCCTCCTGTCACAATTGATCTGTATCAGAAGAAAGATAAGAGACGTGACACTGCCATCAAAAGACTGCCATTTGTTTGTTTTACTGTGCCTCAGCCCCTCCACATCCGCCCAGGAAGAATGACGAAACCATGTCAAATGCTCACAAAATGACTACAAATCTTATGGGGAATAATTCCTTAATGACACTTTCCTCATCTAAACCTTACCTCTTAACTAAAAAAACTATTATTCCAGTAGAGATTATTGCAGCGCATTTTTAATGCAGGGGAAAGTGTCCTAATCCTTCAAAAGCAATCACTGTTGCTTTCAAACTTGACTTGCCACACAATGTTTTCCGGTCCTTAAATGGCACTTTCTAAAGATTCCTACAGAACTCGGAAGATTACCAATTAGGAACCATACAAAGCCACGGAGCACAGTTCTTGAATATATGAATCATATTCAGTTGCTTCATCGTATTCACAGCCCGATTAAGGAAATCAAAGAAGGATAGTGATTCTTTCTAAGAGCTGGAACCTGATGAATTTCTCATAATCCTTTAAATTAATTACAATCCTACATGTGACCGAGGCGTAATCTCATGAGTGAGAACAAGAGTTAAGGAGATATCTGCAAGTGGTGGAGTAGACATGCATCTATTTTTATCAGCGCTGGACTAATCAATATTTTACATGCGCAATGGGTCAACCAAGTGTGACTTTAAAGACAATACTTATATAAACTACAGAGATCTGGCAGATTATGGAGCTCTTCTGGCGTCTCTTTTATTTTACTACTTGAGCTGCAATTTGTGAAACAATTGATAAATGACATTTCATTTCTGTGTTTTAACGATTTGTTTTGCCACAATCCCGTTTAGTCGTATTTGTGCTGTAATCACTGACGGCTCAGAGCTATGAGTTTAATGCCGACGGGGAAATATTTGATAAAGTGCCACAGAAAGCCAGGTTTATGATCCGCATCAGATCTTCCACTCTGTTCACGGAGACTTTAAATCCCTCGCTTCTTGAATTGTGAATTGTGATATTGGGTCCCTCATCTCTGATAAACTCGACAAAAATTACAAAATACAAATGATTTAGCTTTACTTTCTTTATCGAAGGCAAAATATTGCTGTTTAAACAAATCAGACAAACTTATTTTTATTTAAACGCAAAGTAAACTGAGTAAAACTTTTTGAATAAGCTAAATTAAGTAAAATTTTTGTTCTTTTTCGAATCTTTGTTTTTTGCCCCCCCCATCGGATTTCAGCATGGGAGTGGGTCAGCCGTCGCTGCCGACTCTTGCAGCTGCTTTCACCGGATCTCATCCGAGGAACGCTCCAGGCGGACTCTGTCTCCACGGACTCAGGTGGATCAGGAGCGGGCAAACCTGGTCACTCTTTGATATGTGCAGTTCCTTATAGAGTCGGGAAGTCCAGCAGCGCTATGTCTTCAAGACGGATATATTCTATATATTTCCCTTGGATAGGAAAATATATCCCGACAAGGACATAGAATCAGGAATGAAGATGCCGATGTGAAAAAGAACTGATGTTATTAAAGTATCCTGTTTAGAGCAAATGCATCTGAATGTTGGCTAAAATGAAATCAAGGTCTGTCTGAACCTGCTGCGTTGCAAACTTTTAAATAAAAAGTTTTTGTCTCTGTACACAGTATCAGTTGTGAAAAAAAAAAAAAGTTCTTAGATTCCAATGAAATGAATACAGGCCAAAAGGTAAAATACATACATTTGATTGCAGCTTGAGAAGTAGCCCTGCTTTCATCTATCTGACATTACCGTGTTCAGAGTAATAACAGATGTGAAGAGAACAGCAACCAAGTGTTATCTTTCAAAGAGCAAGATCTTCAGTTTGCTGGTTGAACCAACTCTAAAGGGATTTATTGACTTCACCTTCAAGTAGTGAACTCTGTAAGACCAACAACAGCCAAACATGTATATGTGTATGAATGTGAAAGGGTGCGTTCACTCATACAAATCTGCTGATTTGATTTTTTTGTTTTTAATTGCATCATTTGTGTGAAGCTCTGAACACAAACTTTTGGCCTGTAAACCAAAACTGCAACTCATCCCTGCGCACCTCACCTCGTATTCATCCATGCTTCAACCTGAGCGATGGCTCTCAGGAGGCCGAAAGAACCAACGCAACCACACAAACGCGCACACTCACACACTCACACACTCACACACACTCACACTCACTCACACACACTCACACACACGAACAAGCAATTTGCAATTCACTTCAGTCCGAAACAAAAATCAATAAAAGTTGATAAAAAGACAGAAGAAAGAAAAATAAAAATGTCTTCTGACCATTAAAAAGAAAAAAATCCATTAAGTATTTAATTTCCTTTCTCTGTCATCCTTTATTAATGTCATTAAAGTCCCTCCAGCTGAAAACTGTTATTGGTTGTTCTAAGTAAATGGCTTAGTTAGTTAAATTATAGTGAGCTGTCCACTTCTTTTCTCAGCCTGTGGCCTCACAAAGGGATGATGCTGATCAATAAAACAATAATCTTTACTTTGCCTGGCAAAACATGTCATTTCAGCAACGCGTAACGTAATGAAAAGAAGGACGCTGTTGTACTGGAGCGTGGGGAAAACACAAATGTCCTTTATTTTATTTTATGTTTTTTAAAAGCATGTGTTCATAAAACTTTCTGAAAAGCAGGAAACAAGAGAAACAAACACTTATAACAGAATTCAGAGTCAGTGGAAGACGGCGCAAATTGGTTACTTCTCACACCAAGTCCTGACTTCATCCTTCAAGACAGAGACGGGAAAAAAAAAAGTCCCAGGCAGAGGTGGAAAAACGAGGAAATTATTCTACCCGAGTAAAAGGGTTACATTGATTTAACTGCAAGTAAAATCACATGTCTACCCATGTACGCAAGTAAAAAATATCTAATTTATAATTTACTCGGAGTAAAGTGTGATTGATGTCTCCACAGATCAACTTTGCACATACGGAACCAACGCCGTCGCTTTGGTGGCTCCAGCCTTCCCCCCGCCACGCGGTGCCACCGCTGCCACGGTGACACCTACGTATAAACCCTGTTTACTGAGTTGCATCAGTTAAGAGACTTCAATCCAGCAAAGCCTCCTAAATACTAGCGAGATACAAACAACTGAAACGTTTTTCTGTTCTCTGCTCCATACAGCACGACACAGCATGTATGTCTAGACTTAAAAAAAAAAAAAGCTTCTTTAAACATTTGGGAGCAGCAAAGCTGAGCAGGAAGCTGGGTAATGGTTGGATTATCATAACAGCTGCAAAGGATGGCTCCTAAAGGGGGAAATAAAAAGGCATTAAGTTTGTGGAGTCAGCAGTGAGGCAAATGTATGTTCTCACTAAACCATAGACAGGCTTCACACACAATTGATATACTTATTTAATATCAGCTCGGTGTGCTTGAGCATGAGAAATATTGGCCGTGGTTAATGATGCCCGGATTTTTGATTCCAGCAAACGAAAGAGAGAAAAAGAAATAGATGGATAGACTTTTCTCCTGTGGCCTGGCCAGAAACACACAAACTCCTCCCGGAGTGACACCGCTGCTCCACCCTGCGATGTTACAAGCCTGTTGTTTGTCTGCTGGGTGCCAGCCCCCTCGCTCTCCATCTCTGTTGCCTCGTGCGGCGCTGGTGTCATTCCTGGGGAGCGGTGATGATTAAACTCCTTCTGTCGTTATCGCGGCACGGCCTCGCATCGCGTCGTGACTCCCTGCCTCCGGTGCGAGCCAGACGCATTGTAGCCGTGCATTCATCTAGCTGTCTCCACACTGCTGGCGGCAGACGGGTGGGCCGCGCTCGCTGCTAAAACCCGGATACTTGACATTTATCTTGTGAGGCGGGAAATAAAAGCGCAGGCTTTGGAGGCACCCTCTGGCTCAGGCCATGAGATCTCCTGATGAAGGTGATGAACATTTAAACATGAAGGTTGCAGTATGTGATTTGCCGAGGCCCCGGGCGGTCCACTTACAAGGAATAGTTCCCATAACACAAAAACAGGCCATACAAACAGGGAATAAAACCTGCAGCCCAGGTACTTTATTACTGAGTGACATTCAAGCATCACACTTTAATCACAAGTCACTACAGCTACCCTGGGATCCACAAGGGTGAAAGAGCCACATGACGCAACGACACAAAAGGCCGAAATGTTGAAGAAATACATCATTATGGCCAATATGTCACAGGTCGCAGGATCCACTCATTTGTAATGTCATGACAAGAGGAAAAGTGTTGTGTGTGCACGCAATCCAGTCTATGTGTTGTCTGTGATCAGAATTAAAAAGATTTCACCTCCCGCTTTATATTACCTGTCTAAACGGCAGGAGGCAGCCAGATTAATGTCCACCCTTCAGCTGTAACGTTCTCGATTTAGCACAGTCGTCACAGCAACAAACCTCAGCAAAGCCACGCCAACACAGTTTTTTTGACCTGTTCCTAACAAGCGCCACCGGTAGCAGGGGAAGGTGAGGCAAGGGATAATTCATGCCACCTTTTTAATCAAGCGAGGCATGATGTAGTTCCTCCTAAACGCACTGTTAAAAATATGCAGTCGTCTCAACTAGAAACCACCTGCTACATGCTACAAACAAAAAAAACGGCGATCAAGCTGACTGTGGAGCGATAAGAAACACCGCTATGAGCCACTTCACTTTCACCTTACCTTACCGCACAAAACCAGTCACAGCAAAGCCAGAATCTTGAAAACACACAGTCTTTGTCTTGACTGGACAATGCCTGAACGATGACTGAGAGCTGCCCGCTCACAAATGCATGAACTCCTTCCTGAGATATGGCCTTACCTACAAAAACAACCACACCTCAGAAACTGTACCAAAGGGGGCACCTAAGAGCACATACTGAAAAGGTCAACTGATACAAGCGTCCCAAAATGTAAAGGTTGGTACTGAAAAGCCTAAATCCCACAGATATGACTAAATGTGTCCAAATGTCCAATTTGGACATTTCAATTTGACCAGTGGCAGAAGCCAATAGAGGGCTCTACGCCAAAAAAAAAAAAAAGAAAGTGTTTGGACTTCTTGAGGAAAATGTTATATACACAACATGAACATATTTGACTGGGTAATTTGCCTTTCATGTTGACCTTATCTGTCCTGGGGTGACCCCATGCACTGCCTTACAGCCAAAAAAAAAAAATACACATTGCAACGGGACATTTGCCAAATCAGCATCCTCAGATTTGACAGTTTTGGGGCACTAAAAATATCATTCCCATGGTATCGCAACTAGCAGTGTAGGTAAGGTTAACCAATGGCAAGTGACCTGATGATGCTGCGCATTAATTCAGTAAGATCTTTTTGCTCAATTCACAATGACAAAAGTACCTAAACCAGACACGTGTGATCTTAATTTGTTATTAGTCTCAAGAATACAGCAGACTGTATGAAAACAGCTTCTGCAGGAGTTGGTATGAACGGAAAGCTTGACGTCCCAGCTTAATTTTCTCAAATGCAGTATTCTGCTTTCCGTATTTACTTTTTATAACGGTTGAAACAAGAGTTTACACACCTAGAATAAAAAACATGAGTCTTCCAGGGTACAAAGGAAAATGGGAAAAACACAAATTCTGATTAGACATAGTAACATTTAATTTAAATTTCTAAAAGTATGTTTGGCTATGGTCAAGATGTAAATGTCTCCTAAGAACTACTCCCACTAAGAACACACTGCATTTGATTTTCTTGTTCAAAGATTTCTCTGAAACTAACATTTATGCCCAATTTCTCCCACTTCTGCTGTAATCTCATATGTATTACATTTTGTTTGATACCTTGCAGTTGCAGGGACAGACATTTTAAATCAGGTTTGTCATTTTTGAGAGGCACAGAGGCTCCTAGAAAACCCTTGTTAATTTCTTAATCAGAGCCTGATCATAGCGAACCCAATTCTTTCCCGACCTCAGTGTCAAAATTTCACAGCTACAGAGTACACAAGGATTGGACGTGGCCTTTTTCTTTTATTTGAACGATTTCAGCTTAATTAGATTTTTAGTCCATGAAGGAACAAAGCTCAGTCCGTCAAGGCTTCCTTCCACCTGAGTGGCTGTCACATTCAGATGCCATACTCGCATCATTTTGAGAGGCATGCTGTGTCACATCTTAAATACTCCCCTCAGAATGTAATAAATCTTCCCATTCAAGAACCTGGCATTTCCTGCTAACTGAATTCCTCCCTTGTTATTCAACCTATAAGGGTTTGTGACCATACATGCGTGCTTAGCAGTGCTGATGTGCATGGATAATTGTTTCTAAAGGACTCGCCATATCGCCAAGGTGTACAGAGCTGGAGGCAGCTGTTCAAACCTCCTTGAGCTTGTCATCAATTAGAACGCAGTCCTCGACAGCGCTACCATTCCTACTTCACCTTCAGACTAAACTACAGGCAATCAATCAATATATATTACGAAATGCCGTCTTAACAGAGCACGTTTAGGCACAGCAATTTATGTATTTTGCCAATGTGATGCATTGCTTGAAAGTTATTGGCGCACTTTGGGATTAAGTGCTCTTCCCAAGGGCACCTTATGGATTCAATTTGGGATTAAGAACTGAAGTAAAGAGAGTAGACTATAGAGAACTGGGATGCTACCCACCTAACGCCGGGTCATACGCATCCCTCCCCTAGCCATTAGCTCTCTGTTGCTTAATCGCTACTGGTACATTGCGGCGTGGAGCTGAGTGTATGAGTTTCAGCTGCAGCACTTTGTCAAAGTCAGGCGGCGCTATGGTTGAGGCGTGTGCTGCAAATGGGACTAATTAGAAGCTAACAATGACGGAAGCATGATGCCCATCGCACAACACTCAATCCTGGGCTGCTGTCTAAGAGCCAGTGTCTCCGCCGCAGAGTGTATTCACTTAGAAGAAGTAGATCCAATAAAGAGTATGTCATCAACTTAGTCAAACGCAAGCCACGCGGTTCTTTTTGCAGCCTGGTTAAATAGAGAACAGTATTTAATACCACTAGAATCTCTCTTCCCCACCAAGCTTGCTGACGCTCTTAAAATCCCACCTCCTGTTGACTCAGATTATATGGAAGGAGTTGAGATATGTTCATTACCCTCAATATGTCTAACCGAACCATAAAAGAGAAGATTTATTAGATCGGAGCCCGGATAGCCAACACACAGGTGTGAAAGCCTTTAAAGTGTTCATCATGAGAGTTGTCTGACTGAAGTATATTCATATTTTCAAAACAGACGCTGAAAGTGGTCTAAAGTGGAATTAAATGGCACCGTGTGGTCTTTTTGCTCAGAGGCTCCCCCTGGAGGTGTGGAGGTTAAATTATTTTTGCAACACTGTCAAAGATTTGCTCTAATTTGGTCTCTTGCTCGTTCCCGTTTCCTCTTTCATCACTACTTTCTTGAGTCTCTTAGTCCAAAGTTACTTTAGCTGATGAAGTAAAGCATGGGAGATCCCAAAAGCTTGAAGATGTTTCCTTAAAGTAATGAAAACAAAACTGACATTGATATCTTAAAATGAAATAAAACCATTTCTGCTGCTTTAAGCTCTTAAAATGACACTACATATGTGTTAACACGTTGATAGTAAATTGTCGGTAAAGCCTTCTGGTATATTCTTGGTCTCGGCAACCAGAAATAGAAACTAAATGACAGATGAGATGATACTCTGATCACTTTAAACTGAATATATTTGCATTCAAACTCTTCAGGTGTGTCACCCAACTCATCGCTTGCCAGATCAGGACTGTAGTTACCGTCAAAGGGCCAGTTATACTTTATTCTCTGTGTAAAGCTGAGTTGTCAGATTTCCTAGACTCGGACCGCAAAAGTCTGCAAGCCTAAACCTGAAAATAATTTGTCACAACATTTTTCAGATGAATTCAGAGCAAAAGAATAAAATATAATCTGTCTTTGCATCCTCTCACAGACTAATAAATTCAGTCACGAGACGGTGGGCTGAATTTGGCTCACGGGATTTGAGCTCAACAACCAGCTGCTTTTGATCCCTGGTTTGTGTTTGTATAACTTACATTAGTTCATACCCAGAGCAATTGATCATGAACCGCATGCTGGGCAACAAGAAATGGCACCATTAACCTCCAGTATGTGGTGCACTTTATTCTGAGGTGTCCAAAGATGACATGAGAAAGATAAATAGGTGCTTCTGCTATGTGGACATCCACTCTAGGACTAAGTGAAAGCACACTAAGCACACACGGCCACTGAGTCAGGAGCGTGTGTGTGTGTGTGTGTGTGTGTGTGTGTGTGTGTGTGTGTGTGTGTGTGTGTGTGTGTGTGTGTGTGTGTGTGTGTGTGTGTGTGTGTGAGCTCTCACAGAAATATCCATCCTGAAATGAGAAAAGCAAAAATGCATCTCAAATGGATATCTTGAATTTAAGAAGTGTAATTTAAGTGGCAATCAGAAATAAGAAAGATATTTTCTTAGTTTTTAACTTCACTAGAAGTATAAGCATTAATGCCAGAGCTTATCGATCCTCTGATCTTTGAGAATTTAGCTGTCGGAGCCATTTAATAAGTTGATTTGACACCCATGTGTGTTTATGAGAGGCAACCGAGGCTCCCAGACGTTATTAAACAGGAGTGTCTACGTGAAGTTTAGCCACCATAAACTACTTTTTATACCAGTCCAAGTTAGGCTGCAGCTTTATATCCCCTGAGTGTATTCATAAGAACAAAGTGTCTTTCACTGATTATAAATTCAACTTTTCTTTTAAGTGAAGATGTGTTTTTTTCTTCTTCTTCTAAATGGTACATAGTTTGCCTTCAAGGCTTGATGTTACACCTGACTTTAGTCCCTGGATGCTGCTGTTGAAAACAGAATCCGCGCTTTTATTTTGTCATCATCAGATAATGATCTTTTGCACTGAAGCTCCAGATAATGAGGCAGAAAAAAAATCCAACTCGAGCAAATGTTGTAACTTTGTGTAATAAAGCCATCTGAATTAAAATGAGAAAACAGTTTAAAGTCTGTGAAAAGGGATAAAAAGGCTGTGAGATAAGATGTGAGATAGTTTGTTGACTTGTGGGGCGTTTTTTTTTTTTGTTGTTTTTTTTTTTTTTTTATCCTGAGAAGTGCAACGGCAGTCCTCGCTGCATCTTCATATCTGGTTCATTAGCCACTGCTCTGCCGACGCTCGGCTAACTCATGCAAAGCACTCTCGCAAGTAAACAGAAAAATATGGGCCATCCCATAATATCAGACTTCATCCTCTGCTTTGAAAGCAACACATACACACATGGCTGCAATTTTATGAATGTAGTTCCGATTCATGAACTGGTGAAAGCCACTGCAATGCAGGGATTTATGTGGCTTGTTTTTCACACTCAGGCAGACACAGAAATAAGAGCGACGCTCGACAAAACAAACTCCTGCGTGACCTGCAAGGTTCACTGTAAACATCCAATAAGCCTAACCACTGGAAGAAAGAGGCGCATTCCCACAAAAAAAAGACAAGAAATGGCTTCATACTGTGTTGGCATTATGGATGTGGTGTCTGAAGAGGAAAACATGTTGCAGGCATCAAAATTCATCAACACGATGAGCTGTGAAGCCTGATCAGAAATATATTTTATTTGCTGTTTTTTTTTTTTTTTTTTCTTCTTTCTAGAGACTTTTGGCTAATGAAGCTTCCCACTGAAGCTTTGATTTCTGAACATTTCCATGTTGCCATGTTTTTAGGGGAACATTTACAAATCTCATACATCCCCTAAATGGGGGAAGAAAAAGGATCCAGAAATTCCTGAGGGATTGCTGTGTGACTTACTTGATTACAAATAAAGTCTCTGAAGTTGCTTCGAGGCTCAAACTTCTGTGGGTTCATTCATGTGTTATAAAGCTGTGATTACCTTATCTGAGAGGAGTATGGATGAGTTGTCCCTTTTTTATTCTATGAACTCAGCTGATATTTTACCCAACTGTAAGTCTTGGTTGGTACAAAGTTAAAGCTAAAGAATAGCTCATAACTGACAATTAAGATGACAAATGTCATGCAAACAACAGTGGCTGATGTTTCAACGATCTTTTACTGCCTGTTTTATGCCACTAAAACAATGTAAGCTTAGGAGCAGTTTAATAAAATACATGCATCTTGTGTAAAAGACAACTTCACCAGGAAATCTGTCAGCTAAACTCCTAAAAGTCATTTGGTTCTCCTCCTTTCAGAACCATATGTTTTCTAAAGAGAACGTTACCCCGTTTTTCGGGGTTCAGGGCAATGCCATTTTGGCAGTATCTGCCCGTTTTGTCCTGAATAAATAAGACCAAACATGGTAAGCATTATCTCAGAGCCTGGACCACAGTACATGATCGTAGCTGGAAATACTCTGGAGCTTGGCTGGAGACCAGTCAAGCTCCTGGTGAAGCTCAGTCCCGACACTGTTCAGACCCGCTGAAGCTCAGGTCCAAACCAGTCCAGGTCAAAGTAACCAGCCAATCATTGGCTCGTGGTTTAATTAGTCAATCTGCTTCAAGCAGGAAGTAGACCAGATAGATGGACGTCTGGGCAGAGCCAATGAACCGATCACATTCTTCAGAAACCAGCTCAGCATCCTCCTCTCCTGCCCCGAGCCAAACAGACCTCCCATCCTCCCTCGACCCGCAGCTTCCCTGTCACACCTCAGCTGTCTCATCTTCCACCTCAGTCATGGGTCCTGCTGCTGCTCAATCATTGTCTCCTACCACATCAGGAGATGCTGCCCCCACGAAAAAAAAAGTTTAACAGCTAAAGTACATAAAACATCACCCCCGGCACATAGATATGAAATCTAAGCATGGAAACCAAGTTACACCTTACAGTTATATGTACTTTAGCTGTAAAGGTGCTGTAAAGCCTAGAGGTCAACCAAGGAACTGCATATCTTTATTTTTTTTTTTTTTTAGTTAAGTGGGTATTTTACACTGTTTTGATTAAAGGACTCTCATAAAAAAAAAATTAAAATAATCTACCATTATGGTGAAGTCAAATGACACCAAACCTCTGAGAAAAATTAAGTACCTTCTTAAAGGTTTAACATGAAATATTGCAAAGTCCAACCTTAAGCACATTGACACTCTTTCTGAAGATCAATGGATTATTAACTTATTAAGCACACACAAATATATATATATATATATATATATATATATATATATATATATATATATATATATATATATATACATATATATATATATACACACACACACACGGCAAAGTGTTCACCCAGATCCCAGATACAGGCTCTGGGCCGCTGCCAGAACCATCTCTGTCTGACCACGACTGATTATACTTGGCTCTCTTTCCACTCACGCAGCAGGTGATTGGATCTCTCGGCTATCAGAGGTGATATTGATGTCACAATTGAATAACATAGATGGCTGTCAGAGAGGTGTGACTCCAGGTGGGACTTTGAGCAGGGAAGCATGAAGACAAGTGTGTGTAACCTTAGTGACGACCCTGTGTACACAAATGACTCACTGTATCGAACGGCTACTCGTGTCTTAAGAAGGAAATCATACAGGTTTTAATGCCGTGTTGTTGATGTCTGGTATTTTGATTAATTTGTTGGTTTCTTTTTGTTTGTTTTTTTTTGTTTTTTTTTACTCTAGTCCTAAGCAGACAATAGATGACACTGAAAGACTAAATCTGAGTCTCTTAACTGACAGCAACATGGGAGTGGCAGTACAAGCAGTTCCTCTGATGACCAGTAGGTGCTGGCTTCCGAGCGAGTCAATCATCATTATCATCATCACCCCCAAATGAAAATGTCCACCTTTATAGCAGAAATAAGATTATTTGCAGCCTGGTTCCAAAAACTTTTGTTCTTTTTGTCTCCTTAGCTAGATTTCACATTCATGACAACTATACATGTATGTACCCCGTCGGGAAAAGTTATGTAAAGCCACACATTCATGCATAATAAGGTGTGTTCCTCTTTGAGTGACAGCTACATTCCAGTCAGTGGTGTCGAAGGACTAGCTGCCTTCACTAGCTACTTAACACAACCTTGTAGGTCACAGATTATCATGTGGCTTGTTGTGCTGTTAATTGTGCCATCAGACCAGTTCTGGGTTGGACTGGAAGCATCCGGGAGCGAATGTGGCTCGCTGGGAGCAGCCTTTGATCGAAGCGCTCAGCCAAAGGGCTGAGGTAGATCCATGTTTCAGAGACTGCTTCAGTAGCTACCTCTGACACGAGGAAGGACAGATTCAGTAACGATAAATGTAAGGGGCCATCAGCTGGCACCACAGTTCGCAATACCGGCCATGTGGTAACGGAGGTTAGGTGTCGGCGTACGCACTGGCTGGCAGGGTTCTGGCAGCATTTTGTCCCCATAGGTCTTAAAAATTACTCTTCAGAAACATGTGGTTAATGTCACTCAGGGTCTTACAGTTGATTTTAAGCAGTTTAAAGATAAGACACACCTGTAATTGAGAGAAATATCAGAAAATGCTCTCAAGGTTGCCTTAATTTCATCTGGTCACCTGTTGAAGGATGACTAACTTAGGAAAGATTCACACTAATTAAAGTAAAACAAAGTGGAAAAAGTGGTTTGCTTAAAACACTAAACAGACTTTCAGTATTTATTGCATCTATTTACAACTTGCTTTATTTGATTTTCTCAGAAGATTATGAGTGGATTACTTAGGTTGTGCCAAGTAATATATATATATATATATATATATATATATGTGTGTGTGTGTGTGTGTATGTGTGTGTGTGTGTGTGTGTGTGTGTATCAGTTCATAGGAGTTGGTAAACCAGCAGAAATATCTAAAACCGGGGCAGAGGACGGACAAAAATGTGAACACTCGCCTCTGGCTGTTCAAAGCTCCCTAACAAAGTTTGGGAGAACACTTGCACCCATTGATGACTCTTCAAAGCGATTTCATTAGATCAATATCAATTAGAGTGAGAACAGACATTTACATAAGTGATATTCAAATGGCATGTCTGCCCCATAAAGTCCCCATTATTCTCATATCATGTTTTTTTTAGACTCTCAGCTCAATGACCAGAGCTCGTACTTTCACAGCCTCAGCTAAGGAGTTTCATTAACTTAAGTGGATTCTTTGAATCCCCAAGGTTGATATTTGGAAAGGTTTAATGGGTTATGATTACTCGCTTTTGAGAGGTCTGTGTTCTGCCGGTGTCGAGTGTGATGCTCACCAGGGATGTCTCCCTCTGAGTACATGTGCACACTGTAAAAATAGAAGGAAAACTAGCCGGATCCATGCAACATGCAACGTTACTATGCCTGCATGTGTGCAGAAAAGATTTCTTGTTTTTTTTTGGTCCTGATTTTTGTCTTCTCGGTGCTTCTTATTTGCGCATCTGCATTACTTGCACCAACACAAAAGCTCCTCCTCACCAAGCCTGTGGAGAAAGGTGAAAAGAATAATCTCCATATTTGTACCGTCACCAATGATCCCTTGTGTTGGGAATAACTGTGGATGAGATGTCACGTGAGAGGTTCTTATTGTTACCAAGTTCCGAAGGCCATCTTCTTGACGGGAAACTAGCACTGGAAGTCACCCTTGAAACTTTATGCTTGGCCAGTTTGAGTTTAACACGGTGTCTTTTTGACAGTCAAACTTTTTGTATTTTCTTCCATGAAAATATTTCGCAGTGAATCAGCTCAAAGGTCAGCGAGCTCTTCATTGTAGCCGAGGTATTCAGTGTCCTTCAAATGTAAAACGCTGTGCGTTCTGGTTTCTTGCTTACTGCTTATTACTTATTGAAAGTTTCAGAGGAATCTATAAAAAAAAAACATGTGTGCTTATCGGTTTTAAACTCTGGCAGACAGTCAGTTTCCCTCAGTGATAACTTCGGACTTTCGGTTAATGGTTTCCACGTTGAACTAAAATGCAACACTGCCACTAACTCAGATTGCGCATGCACTGAAATATGTCTTAAATTGCCATTTGTCTTAAATGCAGAAGATACAATCAGAAAGTATACTTTGGATTTCTGGGGAAACTCAGGTCTGCCTGAGGTTGGATTTTGTCAGAGCCAAGCAACTTCCACTCTTTTGAAGGCTTTCAGCAAAAACACTAGTTCTCCACGCTGCTAAATTTCAGTTAAATTCTGGCTCAAGAAAAAAAAAATTCTATGGGATTTTTTTGCTGATATGTAAATAATTTTATTCCAGAAACAGAAACATTACACTGTACGTCTTTATACAGACACTAGAACATGTCCCACACTTCGCCTGGTCATTTTCACATTTGAACCACATTTCAAGGAGTTTTCATCATCATCAGAGATGTTTTACGTGTTAAAAGCTTCCTTGAAAGTGTTGAAATAATGATCCTTTTCTAACTAATCCCAGTTCTGATCAGTGTTGGGAACGCAGCCATCAAAACTCAAATATTAAAGTCTTCATAATTTCTGGCGCCTGCTTAAAATGCAATAAAAGCTACCTGTTTTTGGCTCCACTGAGAAGTACGGCTGTCCGTGGACGATGCTGTAGACCACCCGGGCGCTGTTCCCGTATGTCGGGTCATCTGCGTCTGTGGCCACCACTTGCACTACCATGGTTCCTGAGGGCAGACAGACATTCATTAGTTTCCATAACAACATCCAGAGCCCAAGTTACACTGAGCTAAATGTGGAAATAGTCATACCAGCCGAGCGTGAGACCAATTCTACTTGAAAAGGGGGAGACGGGAGCGATGAAAATGTAACTTCTGAGGCAATAAATAATCTCATTAGTCATTGTTTTCACACTCTCTTCTTTTATTGAGACTGGTGTTTACTTTAGTTTTTGTATTTCATTTTTATACAAATTCCTCGAGTGAGTTTAAAGCAGTTCTTCACAGAAGTGTTAAGCAGAACCAAAAGCTCTGACATGTACTGTGTGGCTCTTAGCCTCAAAGGAGGCCAAACAAAATAAAACTCTCAGCTGCTGCTATAATTCACAGAGGATTAAAGCGTAACTCCAAGCCTTTAGAGATCTCTTCGTCACCAGTATTGGCCATTTGCTTTGGACGGATTAATTAGCAGGGCGCTTTCTTGTTCTTCAATGATTCTGCAGCTCATCTGTGAATTTAAGTCACTTCAGCCTACTAAACCTAAATCAGTACATCTCTCGCACAGAAATCCAACATCTGATTTTAGAAAAGTCAACCAGTATAAGTCTGTCCCCCAGCAAGGTTTTAAAATGATTGGATTCTTTTTCGTTTCTGATTAACCACGATTCCTATATTCTTTCGTTCAAAAACATAAAACAAACATTCTTGCACAGATGGTGATTCTGGCTTTTGGTAAAAAAAAAGAAAAAAAAAAGAAAAAGAGAGAGAGTGAGAGTGAGAGAAAAGCTGCAGGAATTTATATTTTCATGTGTAAAGGAAGCTGCAACAGTAAATACCTAATAATATGTTAAGGTGAGAGGCGAGATTGAAGCCCTGCAGCACAAGTGTCAGAAGTGTTTGTTTATGATGCCGTCAAATTCGTATATTAGTACCCAGAAACACAGACATTGTTGTAAATCAAGCAGATTAGCTGGATGGATGAGTTGTACAATGATAAGTAGTACATGAAAAATGGATTTAGGAAAAATGTAATATAACCCAAACAGTGTTATCTCGCTAGAAAAAACACGGTTTGTGTCCAGGTTCAAACGAGATGCAAGAAAATGCGCTTATATTCCTGGAAATATGTTAAACCTTAAAAAAGATATCAGACGGCTTCATTTTTATTCCCATGTAGTCGGAATCACAGCAAGATATCTTTTTTTTTACATTAACTTAAAAATGGCAAAAAGTAAATGAACTCAAAACAGTGATATTTTGAAAATTATATAAATCAACAACCACCAACAGACAACAATATGAAAAACCTTTACCAATAAATATCCAAATACCGTTCTTAATGTAACGTTTGCCTGATTAAATTTCAAATGTAACCGTAGTTTTAGAGAGTAAGAAGATACATTTCTTTAAATTACAAATTAGTTAAACCTCTCTTCACTTCTAGTTGTCAACACATGTGTAATTATGATTGGGTCTAAAAAACAATCTCTATGAAAGGCCGAGATTTTCTTGAGCAAAGATGTACTGAAAAACTCCAACTTGACAAGAAAATATTTGAAGAAATCATTAAAAAGTTTAAAATCTGCAACTGTTTTGTAAAGAAGATTGGAATAGATTTGCTCATTTCTCCTCAAAACTGCTTTATGGGCTCCAGAGGACCAACAGATAGTTGAAAATAGTTGAAATAAACACAAAAAAGATTAGCACTCACTAAAAGACCTCGGTACAACTTGACTTTAAAAGCCTGTGAGCAGCGACAGCTGCACGTCTTTGGGGTCATACAGTGAGTCTGAACAACCGAACGAGTGTAGTTCACACCTCCCGCGACCGAATGACAAAGGTGCATGAGAGCAAACAAATTATTAAGCTGGATGAGACAGACCGCGGAAGGTGCAACAGACATGTTGCCCCTTCAATCCCCGAACCCCAGCGAACAAGGGGGAAATTAGTCCACAAACTCAACTGTGGGCTCCATGACAACCGACAGCTGCTGTGTGCGCATGCAGTTACAGTATCATCGTCTCCTGCGCTTCCTCTGAGGCCAAAGAGGGAACATCAGATGTGACTCTTCTGCGCTCTTCTCGAAACGTACCAACTGATGTGACTCCAAGTGGCGGCCGTGGCTCGGGGGTAGGGGAAGGTGGTCAAAGCAGGAAAGAGATTGAAGATTTTGCAACAAGAACATAATCCGCTACAATCAGCGCCAATCAATTTCAATTGGTCGTTCATTATGGCATAAATGAGCCTTGTTGTTCCAACTGGGCTCATTTAACAAGTATGGATTTTTTTTAGTTTATTTTTTTGTTCCTTTTAATTTTCAGGGAAAGTAATTCTAGGTCAAAGATTTGATATCCATCTGTTAATGAGGAAGAAAAACCATTTAATGAAATTTTAAATTACCACAAACAACCATAACAGTGGAGAAGATTTGGTGCTGTTAGACTGTGCGTCAGAGTTGGTCTTAAAGCTGACGCCTTTGGCCGCCTCGCACTTGGCAGCGGTGAAATCATCAACGCCAGACATTGTTAAAATAACCTTCAAAAGCACCACTCTCAGAGAGCGCGGCTTTTTCCAGCCTGTCACATGGACGGCCGGTCGATGCGCAAATATTTCACTTCACCTGGCCAATCCCAAGCCGGCGATGTGGCGCATGACGGAAAGTGCTGTCCCACAAGTTGGTGATATTTTACTCTGAAGCAAACATCCCAATAAAAATCTCACTTTCTTCCCATGAGATGTATTTTACAGGCTTTTACAGAATGAAGTGATCATGGAAATTGAAGATTAGAGTCCTCCATTCTGGCCATAAAGCAGAATTAACAGGCTCTGGCCCTGAATGTGAACAATATAATAGTGAAAAAAAGAAAAGCTTGGAGAAGCTGGAAAAGTTATCACCAGACCGGTTGTGGAAGGACACCTAGATTATATCATCACCTCTTAGTCATGACAGGTTATATTACAGGTAGTTTAAAACACCAAGGTCAGAGGATGACTGCATGAACGAGAACTCGGGCGATGGCTGAATCTCTATTACGGGTTGATAGTTAAAATCACTTCACACACGGTGTGACAGACGAGGCTGTAAATTAACATTCAGCACGGAACGGGGCTTAGCTTTTAAAGTTTTATTCTTTAAGTTGTTTTCTGCGGCTTGTTTGTCCTGTGAATCTAACAAATATTTGTGTAATACCAACCAGGCTGAGAAGGATGTCATAGGAGGAGAAAAAAAACAAAACAGAAATAAACTGATGAACAACCTGACATCTGAACCGATTCTTTCTGCTCTACCAGGCTGTCATCTGCTACTCAATTTGCTCTGTCAGTATCCCTTCGATATTTGTCCATCTTCATTGAAGTGATGGATCAGATCTTCCCATTTTTTTTTAATTTATTCTCTGCAGATGTGTAGAAAACACACTTCATAATCAGTTCCCTCTCTTTGCTGAGCCCCTGTCATCTGCCAGTAATGAAAATAAATGTGGCATGCCTAATCTGAGGCACAGACGGGCGTTCTTCAACAACTTCAGCTAATGAAAATTCAGGTGTTAGAACAATGTTGGGTCTATTATTAGAAGGTAAAAGGGTTACACTTTCATTAGCGAACAAAAAATATGAATCAAAGCAGTTTTAAAATAAAAAGGACTTTTAGTTTCCAGCAAAAATCCCAATTTACGTTAGCACAGAGAGGAAAGGACCTATGTAGTGTAGTTAGGGACCATTTAAATAATTTTATCATTATATGTACAAAAAGTGTGCAAAAAGGATTGTTTTTAAAGTCATCTGTGTGCAGTAGCTGTGACCTTGTCATTAAGTTCATACAAGTTGACAACCAATGTTGCACAGTACTACAGAAGTACTGTCAATAGATGCGACAAGAAGAAAGTTCATGGCCTCTTCCTCTAACATTTGCCTATTTTGTCAAAATATATAGGTACTAATCCTGTTCTATGAAAGCAGAGACCATGAACTCTTCTCTTGTTTTTGCACCTCCTGACAGTAGTTTGTCCGAATCCGTAGTTGACTTGCAGATCATAACAACATAGCAGCTAACAGACAGATGCCACACAATCCCGTCAGTGAAATGATATTTTAGAGTCTTGTCAGAGTCTTAATAATTGTCTTGTTTTTTGTAAAGCCTACTTTTTTCTGTCTCACATCTGAAATCACTCACCCAAAGCAGACGGAGTACATATTCACAAGTATAAGAGTTGTATGTATAATCTTGGACTCAAAAGAAAGCTGACATGTGAGATTACCAAAGAAATGTCAGAAAATGTGAAAAAAGTTAATATTTAAACAGTGAACCTGAGCAGGTTTAAAGATGTTTTAAACAAAGGAATCACTAAACGGCCGTTTGTGCGCATTTCGGCCCATTTCGGCCCATTTTGGCCCATTTTGGCACCATAAGTGCCATTTGATCTTTCCCAGGTAGCAGATTGGAAAAATAATTATATATTACTGATATATCACTATGGATATTCATTTTATCTTTTTCTTTTAACTTATTTTGAAATTTACTTTTAACTATATACATTTTTCTGATGGATTTTCCCATATTTTTATGGCAGATTTTTCCATTGAAATAAAGACAGAAATGTAACTCCAACTACAACATCTATATTACTAAAATAATATATTTAGAAAAATTTACGGTTCATCAGTACTTCACACACTGTGAAGTAGTGAAACTTGCAGAAGCACTAAAGTGAATATGTGCTGTTTTTGTGTTTTTGCTACATGTCCATATGATTGCTCGGGGTTTGAGTTGTGTTTCTGTTTGGGTGACGATGCTTGGTAGAAGCTTTTAGTTGAGTTTCTCCCCCTCATTTTGGTATACTGCATGTTAGTATTGGTGCTTCCAAGGGTGGACATGAATTGTCTGTACCCAAAAGTAATTTGCAGCCCCTCCACCGGGGGCCGTGGTAAGTAAGAGTTAAAGCAATTTATTCCCACTTAGGTTGATTCTTCTCTGGGCTAACAGTAATGGTCATTTTGTTTCAAACCTCTGTTCTGTTCCAATTCAAAACCACGTCAATTCTAACAATTTTGGTTGCAAACAAAAGTTTACACAGTTTTTAATCTCTGTTAATAATTCTTGCATTGTTTTAACTCTACACATGCAATGCAGTCCTGAATTTTAAGTTGCCCTGATGAGCAGTGAGGACGCAAATGTTTGAATTACTTAGGCAGGATGTTAAACAACCCTGTCAGCTGCCACAAGTTCTTGAAAGTGAAGAAGGGGAATTTAATGCAACAGAGGAGTAAATCACTCAATTGCAACCCAGCTGAGCTACATTTTGCCAAAACCAGGAGCACACAAGCACTGTGTCTTTGGTGTTCAGGAGCAGTGTTGGGTGTAATAAGAGCACTTTTCCTTGTAATAGGTAGTGTAATTAATTACACACATTTTCAGAAGTAATATTATTATTGAAATGAAATAACTCATTGTAACATTAGCTGAGAGAATGCTAGTGCAATTTATACTAAAAGATGAAGATGAAAACGCTCAACTTCACCAGGTGAAAATATGCCCACTTCTTTGATTTGGTCAGTAAGAAAGATGACAGAAATGTTATTGTCAAATGTCAGAAGTCAGAATTGTGTCTCTACAACTGCTAATATCTGGACTGCTAACCGTAAAAGTGTTCTCAGGTGCAACGGTCAATTTTTGCGCTGCATGATGGCTGCTGCGGCATCCAAACACATCAAAGAGAAACCCCTGTGATGTTGTTGGTGCAAAGATCTAACAAACCCATTCATGTTGTGCACTTCCTAACCAAGAGATGGCCACTGTTGACGATGGAACAATGTTTGTGAAAATGTTTGAAACGTACCAGCCAGATGACTGTAGCCACGGAGAGGAAAATACTGCAGTAAGGATGAGGAGGTAACATTTACGGACATTACAGTTAAACATGACAATGATCATTACAATAATGATCATTTTTGTCCCGCCTCAACACAGATGTGCTTCACATAATGACGGTAACTTTTACAGTTTCATGGCTATAGGAAAAAAAACTGTAGTTTCAAGCTCTAAGTGCTGTTGTCCCTGGATAAATATTACCTGTGAAAAAAGCTGTTCTCATAATACCAACTATATCAGTAAAGATCTGTTCTTACAATAACAATTATTATTATTTTTATCATAAGTTTCAGCGGATATAGTAATCCCTCCATGCCTGCCGGGAGTCTTTCGGTGTGGAGTTTGCATGTTCTCCCAGGCTTCCGTGGGTTTTCTCCAGGTACTCCAGCTTCGCCTCACAGTCCAAAAACATGAACGTTAGGTCGACTTGATGACGCTTGATTGTCAAACACTTGTGTCTCATGCCAGGTCCTGGTTCCTATCCCCACCCACGCTTTAAAATTGCAGATTTTTTTGTGTGTTTTGAATATCAAGTTTTGTGAAATGGAGTTTCTTTGTTAATAAAGGACTTTCCTTTTTTTTTCTTTTGCTAATCCTGGTTTCCCATCTTCTGCATGTGGGTCCCATTTCTGCCAATCTGACAGCAGGTCTGAATTTTGAGACTAAAGGAGACAATTAACACTTTTATGTGATGCTACAGAAAGTAATAGCAGAAGTAAAATAAGAAATTACTTTTGGCAGAGTAATAACAGGAAGTTATAGGGCTAATGCCAGTCTTATTGTCGCTCTGCCTTTGTCACATACTTTCTTTCATTCTTTCTTTCATTTCTGTGATTGGCTATATGTCTATCTGATGTCTATCCGGGGGCAGTTTCTACCACGTCTATTGATACTGCACCTGGAAATCAAAGTGAGGGACCAGACTAATTATTTGTATCAAAGAGGAAACTAATTTAGACGGCTGGCCAGGTGAGGGGGTAAGTGCATTAAAATGACACATTTACTAGGTAGCATATTTTCATTGTGGAGGCATGTTTCTAATTCAAAATTACCTATAGGTGATCCTTTTAATCAGAGCTGTGCAAAGAAATTCTTAGTAGTGCATCTCCACTTAGGATGACCAAACAAAATAAATAAATAAAAACAATGAAATCTTTAATTAAAGAATCATCTTTCAGTCCATTTTCCCTCAAGTGGAAAGCCTCCTTCATTTCTAGAATTAAATGCCTATATCTCATCCTTGATCCGTGCTCTCCTACAGACGGGAACTATGACAGCTGGATATAGGACTGGGGAGCAGTAAATTCAAGTGCCGTGGCCTTGGGTTGACATTACATTCCCTATGCTTGTAATGAGCCCTCAAACTGCTCCTTTGGCCCTTCGCTGCTCAGCTGGTGAGTGCAAGGCCTCATGATTGTCACACCTCCAACTGTCCTCAAGCTCTCTTGTCTTTTGACGTCCTTTCTGTGATTAAGAAAAAAGCCTTCAGAGATCCCCGGGCCATAAGGTCTCCGTGTATGTGGACGGACTCTAACTCTAATGACTTTAATTAATTAAATTCATGACTTTCCCTAAATTGAACCCATTCATCAGCAGTGCAAAGCAGTGACCATTAATGATTTAAAGACATCTATAAAGGAATTATTGAGGACAAGAGCTTGGCCCTTCCCTTTTCCTTACTGCCTTGATAATTGCTTTGACCAGATATTTACAAAGAGAGCCGATGCATTTTTCTCTTGTTGTTTTCACAGTTTGTCATGAAGACCTTTACAGGAACTGGTGGAGTAAATAAAGAGCTGGGGGCAGGGGGGGTTCCCCTGCATCTCAGCACTCGCGGTGTGAACGCATCTTCCTCTACGGTTCGTGCAGCGACTTGGTGTCTTATCTTGGGATGGACACAAGACTCCAAGCCCTTGTAGTCTAATCCTCTGGTTCCTTAAACCTGAGCTCTGCACCCCCTGTTGACAGCCAGCTGTGTAATCCTTCAGAGATCTATGTGCCTGTGCAGCTGTGTTGTAAGCAAAGCGCTCCTTCCTTGGAGCACCTCCCGGTGCCAATGTATCCTGCAAAAATCTCCATCATGACTTTGAACTGTCTAGAAGAAAATACAACAACACCTGTTTTTTTCCCCTCATTTCTACCTGGGTAGTACCACACACAGAGCCACAGAGGCAGTGCTTGGTTTCATTCACAATAAAGTAGAATATAGACTTGTGCAAAGGTTAGATCCTCCTAATTTAATGTAGTTAAATAGTGGGCCTGAGTATTAGGCAAATGCAATACATAACTATTTTTCACTGTGTCATTATTTATTAAACAAAACTGAAGACAAAAATAAAATAATCATGTGTGTAATACTAAGTATCCCCCGTGCTGCAAGTTTATGGAAGGTGGAGACGATGCTAATCTTCAGTTTTTTAAATCAATTGATTGATTATAAACAGGTGGGCAGATCTCCATAAAAGCAGAACTTTAGGAGTTTGCAGTTCTGGAGTATTCATGTGTTTGCTTATACAATACATATAGAGAAAGACATAAGCAGTAATCATAGAGAAACAATTGTTGTTGGTGGTGTTCAGTGGGTTACAGTAAGAAAGATTATTACAAGTAGAAAACAGTCAACACAGCTGTCAGTCTTACCCAGAGTAGACATCTGAAGGTCTAACTGTGCAATGCTCAGAAATTATACCCACTGTCAAGCATGGCAGTGGAGGGATGATGATGAGGATGTCTTGCAGTCATTGACTTCACTGTGAAATCCTACGTATACCCGAGTAGTCCAGAAATAAATGTGAGGCCATATGTCTGACAGATAAAGCTTGGTTAAAAATGGGTCATGCAACAGGACAAAGATCAAAATCTTAATCTGGGTGACTGAAAAAAACAAAAGAATCAAGGTTTAGAAATGGCCTGGCCAATGTTCAGACCTGAATCCAACTGAAATTCTGTGGCAGGACCTTGAGAGAGCTGTGGATTCAAATGTTGTGTGAGAGACTGATAGTTATAAAGGAACTACTTAAAGTCCCAGCTGCTAAAGGTGGATCTATAACCATTGAATCATGGGGTACTTAGTATAATCCATATGATTTTTTTTCCCCTTTTTTTGCTTAATTTATGTGAAATAATGGCACAAAGGGGAAAAAAACATGTTCTTATCAGTCTGATGAAATAGTTAAATATTACAACAAATCAAAAGATTTTTAGTTTTGTTTTTACACAAAAAAACAAACAAAACATAAGATTAAAAGAGGTAATTTCTTCATGTTGTCTTATCAGTATGCAGTACACGTGACGGGGCTGTAATACATATAGAGAACTGCGAAACTGTGACCATACCATACAATCCCTCTCACTTCATTGAAGCTGTAAATCATCTTTCAATTTTCAGTTTTGCTTTATTTGGCCTATAACTTTAACCTTTATTTTTTTTTTCTTCACTATCACAGCTCTCTAGCTGCTTAGCAGCTCACAAGCAGCAGACAGCTATATTTCCCTCAGGAGTAAGTGTAGACTTAAAAAATAAAATCTAATAGGTGATGGAAACTAAGACTCCAAATAAATGCTAACATTGCTCCAAGAGAGCAGATGTGGATGTGTAAAGCACCCTGCACACCCCCACCCCTCCAAAAGACGCAACACAAAAGAAAAAGGAAGTAAAGGAATTCAAAAATTAAGTCGTAAACAGTAAAGAGAAGATGAGACTGGATTTAAGTCAGCTTCTACATTCGCTCCCGTTGGGAACCTCGCTGAGTATTTTGTACAGTCTGAAGACCAGTAAAACGAGCATTTGAATAAACAGTGCAGCCCAATATCATCAGCATACGTGTAACATGAGATATAACTGAAGTGACTAATCTGTTGTAGAAGGCCTAAAACAGAACTTAACAGACGGATGTATTGTTGTGTTGTTTATGCTGACTGCATGCCAAATACAGCCTGGCATTAAACTGCAGCACGCTGTATTTGCAGTGTTTCTAAGAACCTACTTTTAATTTGTGAACATAAAAGTGGGTAAACACTAGTCTTGGGTAAATACACTTGTGTGTGTTCAACTTAGTTCCCAAGTTTTTTCTCTCTCCACATTGCCAGTCATTGCTCATTTGCGATTAGACCACAGCTCCCAGCGTGCCTCAGAGCGCCTTAGGAACCCCTGGGAGGAATTGGAGGAAGATGAGGATGTCCGTCCAGTTCTGATGCTGTGTGGCCACGGTGAAGTGGCAAGATGATGCATGGACAGAAATGTGTTCATCTGGACCAGACATTTTCAGCAGGCAGGTATAAAAGCCCTGCCCGGTGTGAACGCCAATTTATGGACAAATGCCTGTAGGCTTCAAGCCCAATTCAGACCTGAAGTTTGCTTAAGTTAGTTTCCAAACATTCGACACTCATCAACATCTTTGAGCCTGCAGGTCTGTGCTGGCACATTTGAAGTGATATAGATGTAAATTACAGCACACTGAGCTTCAGTTCACAAGTGAGTGTGGTCTGTTTAGACACAACACAGAATGTCAATTTATGCTCAGGACCAGTGAGCATAAACCAACTGACCGAGTGTTGAATCGTAGTAGCACTAAAGCTCTGATGTGAAATATCTAGAGCTATCTGTCGTTTATTATTACATCACACCTCCATCATCTAAACATTGAGATTTTAATCAGTGGCTCTCAACTGGTCTGCCTTTGAGACCCACCATCACCCCCCTTAAGTAGCATGTATTGCAGTTTAAATCTGTGAGAGAATTAACAGTGCTTTCATGCACAAGTATGAAAGAAAATCCTGCAACAACTGAGACGTAGTTCCAGAAACACTCAGGAGTTTAAAGCTATGGCTGAGTACCCACTCACTAAACATATAACAAACACCGACCCACCAGTTTAGAGTCACTGCTTCAAATAAAAATATCTTTTTGTAAAGCTAAAGTTTGATTTAATCTTCTGTGTAGCAGCGAACCACAAAAGTTCCGCACGGCATCTACGTCGTCACTGGCGTTTTTACCTCTGCATTATGGTTGTGTTGCCCTGTAATAACGCCACCAAGTGCTAGGGAGCAACATTTGTTCTTTTCTGCAGCACCGTCGCCCCCAACGCCCAGTTTCCTTTTGTTTTTGCTGTGCGTGTAGCTCAGATGTAGCAACAGAGCAAACAAAAAGGAAATTTGCACGAGTTGGAGTTGAAAGATGTTTACCATCAGTCGTTTTTCCAGACATTGCAGCAAACTGTCATTCGCTAACAACAATTCACACAAACGTAGGGTGAGATTTGGCGCGCTTGTAGAGTAGAACTACCGGTGAATAACCATTGCTTTTGCTATAAAAATGGTAGATTCATTTTATTAGCAACTCTGAAGCCATTCTGGCTATTTTGATAACCTATATGGGTCATCGCTTAAAGCCCACTTCCCACCCCACTGCAATTGGTTCGGTACCGGTACACAACTTGACTCCTGAATGTTATTAAACTAAAACTATTGGTATTATGTTAAACTGCATGGGTTTTGGCTCCTAAATAGTCCTGAATTCGACAACTCTTACAGGAATCAGCATCAGGAAATACATACTTTATTTTTTTCTGCTGTGGTGACAGGGAACCAAGCGCGTTGGTAATCCCCTTAGACAATACAAAAGAGACTTCGGGTCTCTTTTTGAGACATTTTGCAAAGGTTCTCTAAAGGTTTGCACATTAGAGATGTTTAGCAAACGTTCAGAGAATATTTAGATTAGGAAAACTTCCCAAGAAAGACTCATAACGTACATCATTCCCTCAACAAAAGGTAACCAGAAATTGTCAGTCGGGCCTCGGAGAGCTTTCAAAGTTATACCTCTAAGTAAACACCAGTCCATGTATTTGAGACAAAAATACCATCACATTTCTCCTTTTTTTCAGAACACATGCAGTTGTTTCCTTTTCCTCTGTTCCTGCCTTTTGCTTGTTTCTGCTTCTGCGTTTTAGTGTAGAATTTGTTGAAACAAATGTGCATATGATTACATTTTTGTTACTTTGGCTGTAGCTGTTCACATTTCAGTCCCTAAATTGTTTTCGCTGCCTGGCCTACCTGTAGTTAACCTTTCCCTCTTAAAATCATGTCTGAAAGTTTACAGCAGTCGTATTCCACTTATACGTTAATCCATCTTGGATGAGGAACAGTTTATTTGGCTTTCTTGGTGGTTCTCTATTGATCTGAACAAATTTTACTTGCAAAATGAAACGAAAAACTCACATAAACCAGCTTTGCTAAATTGATTAAATACTTTAAGCATTAAAAAAACCCACTCTGACTGTAGCTTATCATTCTGGTTCTCACTCCCGCTCTTGTTGTGCTCCTCATACACCTGCTATGTCAAAAGCCTCAGGATGTTGTTGTTACTCATTTGCATGTACTTGCATTTTGAGCATTCGGGGGGGGGGGGTCAAAACCTTGGAGCAAATCTTGACCATACAGCCATTTACAGGAAGGGTATGGGTAAGGGTAATAACGGTGCCCTGGAGGAGTGTTTTTAAAACCAACAAATCTGCATGAGTAAATGCAAATGTGATCAACACAATATGAACTTCTGAGTCCGTAGGACAGCTGTAGTTGTCATTTTAATGATTTGACTTACTCTAGATATGGAAATGTTATATTATCAGTCCTAAGTCTGATTGCCACAAAACTTTAATTTAAGTGTGTAATATCTAAAAAAGGGCAGCACGGTGGCTTAGTGGTTAGCACTGTTGCCTCACAGCAAGAAGGTTTCTGGTTCAATTCTTTCTGTGTGGAGTTTGCATGTTCTCCCCGTGCTTGTGTGGGTTCCCTCCGGCTTCCTCCAACAATACAAAAACATGCAGGGTAGGTTAATTGATCATACTAAATTGCCCGTAGGCGCACATGTTTGTCTGTTTGTCTGTGGCCCTGCGATGGACTGGCGACCTGTCCATGTTGGACCCCTGCCTTTCACCTACTATGCGTCGGGATAGGCTCCGACAGACCCCCGTGACCCGGAGACGGAGTAAGCGGGTTTAGATAATGGATGGATGGATATCTAAAAAGTGAAGTTATACAAGTTTAAACATATGTTAATATTGTTAGAAAATTAATTATGAAACATTTTGTCATCCGTAATTTAATTTTGATAATCCTTTGAGTCATCTAGCACTACCAGCCAGAGATACATATCTTTTAATCTTTTAGTTCGATTAGCACCCATATCCATGACTCCCAGAGGATCTGTTTTAATGACTTTAGCAATCTGGTGTTTTTAAGTGTAGCTAAAACATGTGAAATAACAAAAGGAGACTAATTACTGATTTAAATAATTGCCATTGTTCCTTTTGAAGCATAGTATAGAATGATAGGAAATGAATCAAATTGGATTGAAAATAAAAGGGGGTGGGGGTGGGGGGGGGCACCTCCCTGCTGGCCTTTTAAGATCTATAAATAAAATAGCTCATGACAGATATAACATATCTACAGCAGAAAATGGCCAGTCTGTCGGCCAGCCAATCGATCTGTCATTTCTATCAAAGGACTGAAAACTGTGTTAAAACATGACATTTCTGATTGTTTCATGCTGCAGATTTTACAGTTAATTCTGGCAGCATGATCTCCAATTATTACGTTTATACTAATAATTGATAATTGTGACAGACATAAAGTCTCTCATGTGGGATTTTATCCATTTATTTTCCATCTGCACTAATGACAGTTACATGTTTGAGAAGCAGAGAGCTGGCAAAAGATGGACCCATCCAAAAGAAACTGCTTTGATAAGTTATAAGTAACTTAGGTTATAATACAGTCTCAGTTTTCACGCCTTTTAGCACACAGGAAGCTCCTCTGCAGTTGCTGTTGGCAGTTATTCTTCTGCAATGCATCATGTGGGAAACCGGGGCCCACCGGGTCCCACTGAATTCTTTTACAAAATAAAAAGCAACCTAAGTTAATGTGAGTCCCTGCCTTGTAGTCTATGGCAGGTAAACTTCCAAATGTTAAATAAATGCAGGATAAAATCCATTCTCTAAAAATATCGACTGTGAGCTGAAACTTTAACGGGGCTGACCTTCTTCTTGATCCCTTTACCTGTCATGTTTCCACTGCAGTGATGGACCCGGTGGGATGCATTGAGTTAGCAAACTACAACTTCATATGACTTGATGGCGGAAGTGCACACCTTCGCTTTTTGCTGTTCACCACTAAATAAATCAAGAAAATGGCTGAAGAAGTATCTGAGATGGTTGTTGCAGTTATGTTTGCGTACACTACAATGGTGGCGATGAATGAGAAGAGATGACCAGAACTTGACAAAGACATATAGATGGCTAAATGACATAATCTAATACCTACATTTTCAGCACTGAGCCAACACTACACCTGGTCCAGGCCATACTGAAAGTAAAGTAATTAACCCAAGGAAAGGGCTGGTTTCAGTTCATGAAAATCTTTGTTGTCATTTCTGGTAAAGGAGATGCACCAGCAATTTAGATAATTGAGTAATAAGAAAATACGGGCTACATTTGTGGGAACTAAGTAAAACAATAAAAATCAATTTTAGTATGTTTTGTTGAGACAGATGTGGAATTTAATTTAATGAATTCTGATTACCATGCATGGTCATATTTCTTCAATCTTAACTTATCTTACATCTAACATCTAAAGCTGTTATGGGCCGCCATAAGGACATCACAGTTCCATGCTATCCCAACAGCTCAAACTCAGACCAGAGGTTTACCTGCGGTTCCTAGAGTTTCCCAAAGTAGAATGGGAAGCAGAGCCTTCAGTTATCAAGCTCGTGTCTTGTAAAAGCAGCTCCCAGTTAGTTTTGGAAGAAGACAACCTCCTAAGCTTCAATATTTGCCCTAAAAATGTTATTTTCCTGGTGAACTGTAGTTGTACTTCTATTTGTCTAGTCTGCTCACAAGTTTCCCAAGATGCATGGGGCACGTTCCTCATTCTGCATTCCTCTTTCTTCTTCTTGTATGTATTTGACACTACATCTTGTTTCTCTTTTTGTCGTGTTGCAGATGTCCCTGGACTCATCTGTGTTTATTGCCGTCTCTTTCCTGTCATCTCATCATCACGCTGCCATTTTACTCTCAATATCTCCTGCAGATGCGTATGCATTTATTTAATGTGTTGCACATATGTATTTAACTTTCCTAATCTCAAGCTCAAAGGGGATCGAATACTTTAAACAATATAGTTAGGTTGCAAAACGTTTGTTGCAAAAAAGCCCATGTCCTTATTTATTGACGTAACACAGCTACGTGTTCTGGCAACGGCATGCCAAAATTCAAGTCATTTAGCCTGGATCTTGATTCATGTGGGGCCCATGAACAAGCAGAGCCCCACTGCGATAAGCACATTTTCAGTCATGCAGAGCGAACACGGTGGACCAAAATTAACACATCTCGCATCCCACTTCCCCCCACGACCTCCAGACTGAGGGAAATGAAGACAAATTCAGTGAAGTGGAAAATTATCAAATGCAGATGTTGGAGCGAGGGTAGGTCGAGGAGAAAGTGAAACAAGAATTAAAAAAGTGGGAAGAAACACTGAATTCAAATGTTATGGCACAAACAGGGAGGCTCACCTAAGGGTGACATTTCTGGTACCCCTGCCAGGTATGGCCCATCAAGAAACTTGGGTTCGTTGTCATTGATGTCCTGCACCTTGACCACGAACTCCGACTTGGGCTCAACGGGTAAGTTGGTGAATCGGTCCACAGCTTGAGCCTGGAGGGTGTAGTAAGCCTGAGCCTCTCGATCCAGGCGCTTCGTGGCGTGGATGTCTCCCGTGTCCTCGTCAATCATGAAAATGGAAGAGGCGCCCTCGCCAGATAACACGTACTTCACCCTGCCGTCCCCTTTGTCCACATCTGAGTGTAGCTGTTGAAAGAAAAAAGAACAGAAGGCGGCCATATATAACACTCCATTATCTATTAGAGCAAAATATCTTCAATATTTAGTAGATGATGCTCGGTTTAATAAACAATGACTTCAGGGCTTCTGTCTTTCAGGACCAACTATAATTAAATCATGAACACAGCGATGAGGTTGATGCTTCTCATTGCCTATTCGGATATAACAAGCCAAGGTTATTGATTGAAGTGGATTAAAATTAAAACACTATGTTTTATCACATTTTGTGTCATTCACAAAATTATAAATATCAGATGCTGCTAAAAATTTACAAGTCTTATAAAGTATTTAATATTTAAACCATGTAAATTTTCTCTCTCATGACTCCGCTAATACGTACAAAAAACAAGAGCAAATACGAGGTGTTTGTAGGACAAATATTCAAATCCGATCAAAGGATCCAAACAGGCAGCATTTGTGCATTAATTATTTTACAAAACCCCATCATAATTTCCATTTTGCCACAAACAATGGGATGGAATGAAAAGGTACCACTTATTGTAATGGTAGTACTATTCACTAACTAATGCAATGTTCAATAGAAATTAAAGTCAGTTTTCTAGCAAACCTCTCTACAGTAACATCTCACATGAATAACATACTTTAGCATGTATCTGAATGAATAAAACAACAATAATTTATAAAATGCCCTAGATATCCATTGTTACTGTGGACAGGGTTCATTAAGTTACATTTATACAACACTTTTGCAAATCCCTCTAAATCTGCCTAAACAAATATGTAAAAAATAAATAGCTGAAACTACTAGTGAGTGAAAATTACGGTTGTGTTAAGAGGAATATTCAGGTCTCTTAATGGTAAGGGCTTTTTACTTTCTTTAGGAAGCAACACAATAGGGAATAATTGTAGCACTTGTGGTAATCGTCCACCTATGTCAAAATAATTTGCTATTTAAGCTTTTGACAAACTTCTGTAGCTATTTTCCAATGAAGTGATAGTTTGGATTGGGCTCCTGCAGACCAATGGACTACATGCCCTTTTTGGAGATGAGTTCAGTGCAGAAGGAACCGACCACTGAGGGTTGGTTTCAAAAGCAAGTGCATGCTCCAAAAATGAGTCGGTCTTGCTTTTAGAGAATGCACTTGACCCCCATGTGCAGCAGAGATTAACATTGTATTTATTTATTTATTTACTTACTTATTTTGTTCACCACATCAGATAAAACTCTATAAAAACACACATTTATGAATAATTAGGGTATAGACTTTTGATTGATGGCAGACAAAGCCAATGCACACTATAAATAAAGACCTAGCGGAGCTGCTCATTCTCAATCTAAATATAATATGGATCGTTGTGCTGTGAAATGTACTTTGAGACTACTTCGAGGATGAAGGTAAGTAAAGCAGCTATCTTCACTCCCACTGGAATGCTGCTGTCCAGAGAGGACTAGACACCAGCTGCACTATCTTTAGCTCCTTGGCTTCAACCTCTTACAGCAGCTGGGTTCTCCAGTAAAGCAATTTTCACTTTGGATTTTTTTTTTTCAGGACCCTTCAAGTTGACTAACCAGGCCACTAACCAACGACGTCAGAAATTAGTGCTGGCAGAGCTGAAACGAGGACTAGAGAGGTGTGCTGGAGCCAGGAGGGACGCTCCCAGTTGTTGTGCTTTGCAGAGCCATTGGACTTTGTCTTATGGGGCCAACAGAACTGGGTTGCTCCAGCTTGACAATAACCTCGTCTATGTGCAGTTTCTTTTGTGCAGATTTTCTTTTAGTCGACCCTTCACACTGAGCAGCTTCTTTGGGGTGTGGTCAACCACCACAGCAAGGTCTGCATACGTTTGTAAGTTTGCCAATTCTAGGTGTCTAGGTCTTAAACGGTAATTATATCGAGACTCTTTTGTGCTGATTTTGTGCTGTCAGAGCTCTTTTCTGAAACATTATTTTGACTAAAGCATAAATGGTTCAGACGGTCCTGCTGTAACACCCACAAACGTCCCGTCAAACTTTGTTCTCTGACACTGGATTTTCAAATAAAGGCCTTTAGTAAACTTGATTCTCCATCCTTGTTTGATACATACAGTACCTTTGGCAATGCAGACCCCATATCATGACCCAACCTTGCACATGTTTAACAATAAATCTGGAGATCGTAAAATACAGAGCATTATGATGCTTTGGAAAAGCAGACACTGAGAAGGGAATGTTGCACCTTGATGAGGTGCAACTGAATCTACAGCTGCATGAGAAGGGAAGTCTCCCCACCCATTCGTACCTCAACCTTCACTTGTTTTTTTTTTTTCTTCTTAGCACCACATTCCTGGGAATGTCTTTACTGTTTCATACCTGAAACTCTGCCATAACCCTTTTGAAAAAGAAATTACAAGGTTTAACTGTACGTCTTTCAAATGTATGTGTGTTTTGATAAAAACATCTCTTCTTCACCGTTGTGAAAGAGTAAAAGGCAACAATCAACGCTTTTATGCAATAAAAACACAAAGCATTAGGAAAAGAAATACCGCTGAGTCTTGTTCCCATTTAAATTTGCTTTGAGAGAACAATTTGATTTCATCAAAGAAAAGTGTAAAAATGATTTTTTTTCTTATTTCAATAAAAGCCTGTTTGATTGTGTTGTCCAATATCTTCTGACATGGTTTTAATACCTTGATACAAAACAGATTAATTTCCATTTTTTTCTGGAAACATTTCTAAATTCTGTGGTACAAGTCAGAAACACATCTCTCTTCAGAGCCAGTAGGACAGCAAATCTATACAACTGACCTTGGTTCTTCTTTAGGCATTTGTGGGCTATCATCATTTAAGTAAAGTTTCTTGCCTTGTCTGGAATATTAATACAGTTTGTGATATTACAAAGACACAGAAACTATGCACAGGCTTATGAAGACAACATTTTTATACTGAATCTTTGTTCTCACCAGGATGACATGCCTCTGATGACAGAGATTAAATTACGGAGGAGCAGGTCAAAACTTTAAAGATGACTTTAAGACCCCTTCTCAAAACCCACCTTCAACAAAACATTCCTAAACAACTCTGACGAAAGAAATTAAAATGATAATGAAAAGCAGCCAACCTTGAATAATCCTGTTCAAAGTCAGAGCTGCCTGACAGCTTCCAGCTTCAGACCTTGTGTCTCCAACATAACATGCTAATCACATTTTTGTATCTTAGGGGGATACCACTGATGTTACTGAAAGATGGGCAAATTGATCATTTTTAGTTGTAAGTATAAGTGCAAATTTCTGCCTTTATCACCTCAAATAGACAAAACACCAGTCAAGCATGGAGAGGCAGCGTTTCAGGGCACGTGTTTCCCGATTTTTACATTTTAGCCTTAATTCAGGCAGCAACATCTGCACTTAAGTCATGCTCTCAGTCTGTTTAAATCTTGTTGCCTCCAAATCAATAATATGAAGGAGGATCAACTTGAATTTATGCATCTGCCAAAGTTAAAACTGCTCTACCGAGTTGCTGTGCTGTCTGATGCCCATGCAACGGGAAGAATCAGGTTTACACGAGTAGCTACATCCCGGTTTCCAGTCTCACTTTCAGCACCTCATCAGGTAAAATTATTATTAAGTCCATAAAATAGATGCATTATAAGGAGTGTGGTGTCTTGACTGTTGTAGTTAATGGCTAGTTGTCATCATATGGGTACGGATACCTTGAACAGTTCCTGGTAATAAATTGCTCTTTTTATATCACGCCCAGTCAACTATCAGTAATTGTGCACCAACAAAAATATGAATATTCTACAAGATGACCTTTATTTAATAAATGGTTTACCAACAATATACCTATGAATTGGTACCCCGTTTGACATTTGTCGCCACACTACTCTCTCTCCCCCCAGTTGAACCTTGAGATTTAATTACTGAAGAGAACATAAGTGGTAACAATACAGATTCTTTTGCAAAGAATGGCTTTATTTCACTTTGTGATTTAGTGATGCCAGCATAAACGCTCCTAAGATCTGCTCCATAGAGGAACATTTCATTAAACAAATAACAGTGATGTCCCAAAGTTTTCTGCTCCAGATGAATTAAATAAAAGTATAATCCGTTGAGACACAATTAGAATTGCATATTAAAGCACTATTCATCTCAATGGTGAACCTCCATTTGGCAAAGAGAATAGAATATGAAAGATGATGAATGTGAGAGATTGGCCCAACGTAAGCTTCTCATCAGGGACTATGTGAACAGTGAATGCAGATATTGTTTATGCAAGAAGAGTACGTTCATTATCAGAGCTCTGTCTTATGCCATCCCAGCATGATTTGGTTCATTATTGATTCATAATGTGGAGGTTGTCAGTGCAAAAGTTATCATTCTGTATGAAGACAACTTTGATTACCAATTTAGAGTAATGTATGTTTTTTTTTTAAACTGTCATTCTTGCTGGAGTTGAGTGTTACAAACCAAAATGTACGACTTGGGCCACTGCACAAACTATATCTGGGTATTTGTTACTGTTTTTCTTTATCTTCACAGGAACAGTGAGAATGCTGCTTTAGAATTATATTTATTTGATTTCTGCTCCCTGTCAGTATCAGCCTTAAACATCCTTGAACGCTCTCTTTTATTATTGTTGATTGTCAGTGAATCAGTGTCTGATTTACATGTCTTTGTATTTATGTTAATCAAAAAACGGAGCAGATCTGAAATAGAGTCTGAAATGCGGCCTTTTAAGAAAACACGTTAGCCACCATTCATGGTTGAATAACAACATATTTGTCTAACAAGATAATCGGATTGCCGTCCTATCATGACAGGGACCACCTTAGCTTGGTTCAAGTCATAGTTGTCTGAGAGATTTCAGTTCGCTTATGTGACCCAGGAGTGTTTCTCATAGAGCAACACTGGAATGGGCAATGTTCCAAATATACCTTTGTGAGCACACTTAAACGCTAAATATTACGTATACTGTGTGCTTATATGCCCAGTGTGTGAATGAGTGCTCTTTCATTTCATCTCAACGTTTAAGTGCTCCTGTGGTTTTAGTGACAAGGATGAATTTTCTCTTCTGGTCACTTTACTCGACCTACCACCATGATACTGCCAAGATTTGGCATTTTGACAATTATAAATTCAAAACAAAATTGATTTTCCTTGTTGTGTGTAATGTTTCCCCTTTTTAATGAATTAAAACTGGACTGTTGTTGGCTTCAAAACTGAACTATTGTGTTATTTTTAATGCGAACAACTGTTTCATCAGTTTTAGCACATCAACACAACGGCAACAACTGAATGTGCGAAGTGTACAGCAGCCATACTCAACTTTCTGTCTGGGTACTTGGAGTCATGGTGTTCAGCAGGGTTCTGTACTTGGGCCATTACTCTTCCCCCTGCACATGCGTTCATTAGTTACCATTATTAGGCAGCATGGCATTAACTTTCATTGCTATTTAGATGGTACTCAACTATGCCTATAAATGATCCCGAAAAATGCCATTGAACCAACTGGATGACAAACATGTCGTAATGACATGACAAGCAGGCTGTTTTTATATATTGGTATTATATGAATTGTAAATTTGTATTTATTTAAAATCAAGTAGATTACAGCTGGGTTACAACAATTTAGACTGTATTTATTGGACTCCACTGAATTTTAAAAACTTATTCTGTGTAAAGCACCTTGAGTTGGCTGTATAAGTCAAAATTGAATTCAAGATAAATTGAATAAGAGGTGATAACTTAACATGCACAACTCACAGCAGTTGTGGCCAGCTGAACGCCCTGCTACATCTGGAAAAGGGGATAAAAAAGATGTTTGTGGCTGGTCTTATAGCTTTCTTCAACAAGAGGTAGATATAGTTTGCTAAAAGAGTCACCAGATTTGCTACAACTGAATTAAACTGAAACAAATTAAAGGGAATTCAGTAATACTTTATTAAAGAAGACATAATTTGCCCTTTATTAGTAGGTTCAAATAATTTCCTGATATCTAAATGAAATGTCTGCCATACATTGGTCAGAATACAGAGACACAGTACAGCTCCATTATCGGCAGGAAATCTTTTTTCTAATATATATGACCCTTTTGATCACAAAGTGAACTGAGATCATTTTATTATATTACTGACCCCAAAAAAAAGAAGACATATTAAAAGAAGCAAAAAGAAAGATGGAGAAATAGTCATTAACGGAAATCATTATGTAAGGCTGCTGCCTTGGGCAGGAGTGACTTTCTGTGCCGGTGGTCAATGCAGCAACGCTGAAGAAGCCTTCGACTAAGAGACTTTACCGTTTTATCAGCATGTTGTCTAGAAGGTTTGTAGAGCTGTCATAATGCTGCCATGGGGGAAAAAAATGATGGCAACAATGAGATGAAGTGAATACGGTTCACTGGATTTTTCTACAGATATGGAGGGAGGAATTCACAGAAGAAATAAGTTATATAATGCAACGTCAAATGATAGAAGTATTGTTATAGTTTTTTTTTTTAGGGGGGGGGGGGGTTCTTACAAGGTCTATATATCACCCAAACCTGCTGAAACAATAGTATTGATAAAGAAAAGAAAAAAAAACACAAGGCAGAGGAAAAATTGGAGCAGTAAGGAGGGACATTATGGACTAATGCGGACAGATTTGGACTGATTTCCCCAATATGCTGTACACAGCATGTACATTATGAACAATCTGTGGTCTGTGAAAAGTACCCAGGTGGTGTCCAGGATGCAATTGATCAGTGTACCTCGCATAGCCTATCCCAAAGTGTGATGGGCCGCAATAAAAGAAGCCTGGGCCTTTTTATGGAGCTCTGTTTCACTCTCAGGACTCGTTGATCGTTGTCACTTTAGGTGGTCTAAACAGATGGCTCCAAGATTATATCATAAGTCAGTTTAGAGTGTTCGCTAGTTGGGTTGGTCTGGAAATGGCTCAGATGTGTTTGGTGGTTTCAGAAGATCAAAACTAAACCTAACAGACCCTAGAGAATTTAAAGGTTGGGTAGGCAATTTCTGGATCACATCATCACGTCTGTTAATATTTGAACAAAACATCAACAAAAACAAAAAAGACACCCTATTCCCCCGTCCAGTGCTCCCGGAGAAAACACGCCCCATGGACCCACCACTCCCACCCTTAATGTGAATTAACAAGCACAAACCCTGTCCCTGTCAGCACTTCACTGGAGTCATTATTGGGGAGGCAGGCTGTCCCCTCTGTTCAGTTTACAGAGGCCAGGCTGTGAATGAAGAAATCAATCCATTCATTAAACTTTATTTGTATAGCGCTTTTCTTACAACTTGTGCAACACAAAATGCTTTACAGGATTCAAACATACACACCTAGAGCCCTATAAATAACCTGAATAAGAATTTGCATTGAATCACAGCTTAAATCATAAACCACAGACTGTAAAAGAACCAGGATCGTGTCAAACTCCACGCTTAGCAGAGAATCTGAGCATCATTTGATGACATCCATGTACTCGAATAATCACACGATCACGAATCCAGCTGATTATGCGAGAACAATTGTGATTCACATGGTTTCCTAACCAAAAGATCGTCACACAATCTTTCAACCAGACTTTGTTTCCGTTTGTTCAAACATCGAAATGTCTTTTTCAAGCTCGTCTGTTTGCTTCAGAAGTGTGAAGTGACTCTGAAGAGACCCGTAACCAACGGCAACCATTCAACATCTGGAAGCCTTTGTGTCTTTGTGAATGTACCTCCAGCTTCGGTGCTCTTTCTGAGTCTTGGTAAACTGCTTAGAGCTAAATTGCGAGCACATCTTTCTCTTGGACAATGTGACATTTGATTTCAGGAATTCTTCAGTTGTACAATCTCTGCCTGATGTCAGCAGCTAACTACCACTAATGAAAGACGACAGGGCAAGGGCCTGCGCTCTTTCTTCTTCAGCTATCTGACAGCTTAACAGAATGTCTTTGATGCCATAAGACTTTTAATATTCTTGCCACACCTAACCTCAAGCATTGGAGCACATAAAGTATATCCATTTTACTCTGTGCTGGAAAGCTTTTATAGAGAGGTTTACATTCAAGCAGTTTACGCATCTTCTATTGTTAAGATAAGGACTTGTGTACTTGTGGACTTTCCACCGCAGATTTGAATGAAGCTCCGGCCTTTCTTGTTGTTTATTGTGTAGAACAATCATGAAACCCCACCCAACAACATTTTATTTATATTACACTACACTCGTATGAGATTATTGTTGAAATTCAGCTTTCATTTGATCTGTAAATGTCAGCATCTCATTATGGGATAAATAACAGTGTTATTTCAGGTTACAAGTTAGCGCTGCAGGGGTGGAGAATGATTAGGTCAATATTATTTTTGCTGGCGCTGACGGACTACATGCTGAACAGAGGATACAACACCAAAGGTCTTTTATTAATGGAATCCATTAGAGGGCTGATGGATGCCGTGCTAAAAGGGTACGATGATTGCATTGGCTGTGTCCTCAAGCTCGAGCATGCATATGTGGCCCCTCTCATAGAGCTCACCATGTTTATTCACCGCCTCACCATCTCCTGCTGTCAGGAGCAAGGCTGAGGTAAACCGTCAGTCTTGGAGAGAGTCAACATTTAATCTAGAGGAAGCCATCCGTGGCAGCTTGTTTCCAGTGAATGCCATGAACATGAAGGACAAAGCTGGTGGGCTACAAAGCATGGAAGCTGGGTCAGGGGGGTCAAGCACACCATGCGGTCTTTTCAGTGAACTGTTTGGCTTTTCCTACTTTCTCCCTGGCAGTAGAAACACAAAAGAGACCATCACTGCTGTGGTAGGAGTTCTTATTACGAGAAAGCCCTGATCACATGGTTGCATCTGTCATTAGACGAGCCGACTTCGAAACCTTCGAAACCTCGCCAATGCAAACACACCCACTGTTTTAGCCAGTAACGCTCCCGAGGATGAGTCGCAAGAATAACAACAAAAAGTTTGTTGCATGCTTAATTACTTTGCAAAGCACTTTGAATGGGCTCTGAGTATGAAAAGTACTATACAAATAAACTTGCCCTGACTTACCTAACGTTCAAGGTGTAATTTATTTGTATAAGACATTTGTTTCAGATGTTTCTTGCGTGCTTGTCTGCTTTTTTAACAAACACCACAGAGGTAGTGATTGAGATTAAAAGAAAAATCCCAGCTGGACCTCTTCATTGACGTAATACGCCAACAAGACCTGAACCTGTTGGCCCATCTGTTGTTTTGTGTCTCCTAATCTCCATCTTCATCAAGCAAAATGTTTCTGGTCTAAGTACTTCAAACGGGTTGTGTTCACGTGGGAGGGCTGAACGTAATTGAGAAAGCCAGATAAGCAGAATACCACCGCCAGGGGCCTTCCTGAGCGATCTGAGCACCTCTCCTACTGCAGGAATGTCTTCTGAAGACCTCTTTTGCAGGGACGTTCCTGGTAATGGAGACACGCGTCGACAATCCGGCTTGAAAAAGTACCTGGAACATTACGGCTAATGGAAACGCACCGTATGTCACACATCATCAACGATGAAACTAGCTCACACAGAGAAACTGTGGACGTCATGGAGGAGGAGACGAAGACTGAGTAACTCTTAGACAATGTGAGGTAGCCTCCACAGGGGAGCTGCTTAGCTAAAAATCACAAGTCCTTTTAAAGATTAATAATACATGTCTGGCATTCAGTATTTATGATTTCATTTATTACGTCTTCAAAGGACCTGCTTTTCTTTCTTCTGTCATTTAAAGTAGCGAACAGCCGTCTTCTTGCCTGATTGTGACTCTGTCCCAACTGTGGCAGGCATCAACGCTCGTTTGCTTTTAGTTCCAAAACAAACGCAAAACCGACCACACAAAAAAGCATCACTGCTCATTTATAGGTGCGATTTGAAATTTTAAGCCCTTTTACTTTTACTGGGCACCAAAGCTGCTTCAATTGGAAAAATGTAAATAGTTGCTCAGCGATTCCTCCCATTTGTTTCCCGCAGCGAGGTGCCGCATGGCAGGCAGAGTACCGTTACTCGAAGGCACTCCTGGGGATTGTGAGGAGGGCTGGGATCTGAACACCAACTCTTCTGAAATCAGCGCTGACACATATCATCGCTTTGTACGCCGGCAGCTCTCTGGGGACCCACCTGTTAGCTTTGTGTTTGCATGTTTACCATGTGGAGAAGAATACAGGTAAAAAGCACCGGAAAATAAAAGAAAACTCCACTAAACCAGGCTTTTTCTTTCACTAGAACTACCCCACCATTCATCCAAGCATTTGAATTTTCTCCAATATGCACAACATGAAAACACATGATTGAAGCGGTATACATAGTCAAAAGCTAAGATTCATATTTCAAGTTCTGTGTTTCTTTCGAGGATAATGCAAAACCTTCAACTCAAAGGACTGTGCACAACCCAAAGTGGATGTAAAAGTGTGAGCAGTACTCAATACACTGCACTTAAACAGGCTGTGGTGCTGCTTAAGAGCCCTCAATCAATATCTGCCAACAATATGTTTCAGAGAGATGGGACACTCATGATATCTGCAGAAAAGGTAGAGCAGTGCGTACTTAAAGAAAAAAAAAGGATAAATAAAATCCAACATCAAATACTGACGATGGTCCTACAGATTTTACAACCTTTCCCACAAAGTCGATCCTACACTGCAACATTTCATCAAACCCAGTAGAAATCATTAGTTAATGATGGCGATTATGAGGGATATAATGTAAATCTAGCGGTGAGTTCAGAGTCATTAAATAAAGCAAACATGAAAGTCACATAAAAGAGAGCAGCAGACGGGGCAAAGAAGGATCACTGAAATGGAAAAAAAAAAAAAAAAAAAGCCCAATAATGTAGACGGGTGCAAGCACAGCAGCTGCCGCTGACATCGGCTCCCGACATGTTTAGCTTTTCATCTTTTCAGTCGGCCACGTTTTGGTGAGCAGCCATGGCGATGTGCTCAGAGAAAGGCTCAGTGGCTCAGCGGCTCCTCTGTCTCTGTCAGAGGCCATTATGAAGAAAGATACTGCCAGCCATCGCATGATGGTACACAGATGCACAGGATTTGTGCACATAATCTTCCGTTTACTGGCCTGATGTGCTTCACTTGTCCACTTATTTTACCTAGACTTTGTTTTTGTTTATGCTTGCACTCTTCTTTATCTGTTTTTTTTTTGTTTGTCTCATTTGATTCCACCATTTCTGTCAGGAAACATCATTAATAAGTCAAATCAGTTACATATATTTGTGTTTGTAGCCTGACCCAGCCAAGTAGATTCAGTGTGGTTGTTCTCAATTAGACTTGGATATCTATGGTTAGTACCAACAGATCAATAAGAAACTGTCCCCTGGACGTCACTGGGTAGACGTACAACCAATCAGAGAATTAAAACAATTTGTGACTGCAGTTATCTGGCCTTTTTTTTTTTTAACAGTGGCTATTGGATTTGCAGCCACAAATCATCACGTAAACCCCGCCCCATTAGGTTCGGTACATTTTGTACCACGGGAAATGGCTGTGATTGGGAGCAGTACCAAGCCCATTTCATGGGTGAAACTTGTGGATGGGTATGTCTCTCCATGCCAACGTGTGAGAGTAAACGCGTGTAAATCAAATCAACGGATGACATTGTGTACAGCAAACCATTTCGTCATGATCAGAGGCAGGTGTCGCAGATACAACCGGGTTTGAGTGGCTGAGGTTAAAAACTGGGGCAGCCTGGGAAATGTGCCTCATTACCCATAGTAATTATGACCTTTAAAAAATATATATAATTCTTTTTTTTTTTTTTTAAAGCAAGAGCAATTATGCATTCTGCCATTTAATCTGCCCGCTGCATCATTGATCAGCACGAAACTCTGCATTTAGCATCATCTTTGGTTGAGCAGACTAAACAAGTGTATTTCCACATGACAAAGTTAAAAAAAAAACTTATTTTTCACCTAATAAAACTGCTAATCACTAATCACTTTGCTAATCCTTTAAAAGGTATATTATAAAATATTTGTAACACATCTGCTTTAAGGTCTAATTGTGGATGCTCAAACAATATTAGTCTCTTTTCGCCATTAAAGTGTGTTGATCTCCAGCCAGCGTGTCCACATGGGGCCCCAATGAAATAAAAGTGGGTTACTTGGGTAAAGAGGGGACTTGGGCTTTAAGTGGGCAAATGGCTTGAATCCCATATGATTTCAGCTTTATAGGAAGCCCATGAGGGATGGACTAAGAAAAAGGAAAATTGTATGGATCCCACTCAGTCTTAGAGGCATATGCCCCATTTTGGAGTTTTAACCAATCGGGCCCCGGCTAGGATCCGATAGGGTCCGATAGGGCCAATGGGTCGTGTTTTGGTCTGGTACTTCATGATAGTTTAAGTCAGTTTAGGCCCTCACACTGAACATTAACTTGAAATATGAAGTGTTTTGTGTGTGACAGTAAAAGTTGTATAAACAGACGCAGCCAGTTTGAGCTGATTCTGAATGTCAGAAGAACTCCAGGCAAATTTTAAGGTTGGCTTAGCTGCGCATTCACATAAATGAATGCATAAACATGAAAATGTGGAGGAATTCTGCAGGAATCTGTGGTGTCTGTCATGAATGTGCAAACACACAATGGGCAGTTTACAGCTCGTTTACAGTTGGTCAGTTGTAGGGACACAAATTTGCACAAATCAAGGTAAATATTTGCTGTGTTTTGTGTCTTTTCACACTTCTGAGACAAATAAATTATAACCAGCATTTTTATGCTTACCATTCGAGATGTGCAGGAAAATAAAAAAAAAACAGGTGTGTTGTCATATCTGAAGACAGAGAGCTAGAAGTTAAAGAGTGTACGTTGGCAGGGAACGCACTCGATATATAAACGGTAAGTAAGTGAAGTGTCATTTTAGTTTTCTTTAAGAGAGCAACAAAGGTTTTGTAATTCAGGAGAAATTGTACGCTGTCTTAAATAAGCTGATTCGGAGCAGGGTAAGATGGCAGAGCAACAGACTTGAATCGGTACAAAGAGATGGATGTGTGTGATGGGTTGACAGCAGGTACAAAGCAAAGCGCAGACGGTCCTTTTTAGAGGATAAACGCGAAAATGCTGAGGAGCGGTTTCTCAGCGGGGATAAGGCTGCTTTGTCTCTCAGGTGGCAACTGTTCACAAGAGAGAATCAGCTTTTTTGGTGAAATTGATTTTTCTGAATTCTGACTGTCATTCAAACATTTTTGTCTCCATCAGACAGCGGCAGCTCATATCTGCACCTGCTGGCTGAGTTATACAACCGGAGAGATGATGGCTCTGTTTCAGTGTAGGAAAACTGAACCGAGACCAAGAGGTCTAGTCGAGATCCCTCGTGCAAATAAATAAATATATAAAACTGTGTACGCATTCTTTCACATCCAACTTTTTACTCAGCCTTGGTTCTATCTGTAAATATGCCAAGAGCATAAATGAGAAAACAATAGATGACTCCTTTGACAGATCTCTTGCAGAAAGATTGATTTTTCATTCCTTTGACGCCTTCTTCCTCTGGTGCACAACGATTGCACAATGTATATCTTAACAGAAAAAAAGCAAAAAGTACAGATGTTTCAATTAGTTTGAGTCTGTGATGTCACAACGGGGGAAACATGACACATACAGACTCCATGTAGCCTAGTTGTCAGAGTTATCAGTACCTCTTAAGCTCACTTTCTAGGGATCGTGGATGACTGCAGCTGGTGCCCTGTCAGTATCATCATTAAGACTGATTGTTTAAAGCAGTGATTGTGACGACCAACAGAGAGCAGGGCTGGAAAAGCTGCTTGTGCAGAGCAAATGTGAGGAAGTTCATTCTGAGCTTGGAATTGAGACGTGATTATTTTTTTTACACCTTTTATTTTTGACACCTTGTGAAGACTCAGAAAGGTAGAATCACCTCAGATTGAGGTAGGGAGCCTTCCCACACTATCACTTTCATGGAATGACATTTTTGGGACTTATTGGAGACTAATAACAACAATTTCATCTGACGTCCCCACTTACCCTCTGGGTTAAAATTATGGCAATTTGTACTGCAAACATATATTCCATTCTAACTCAAAACTCCCTTGATTTACATAATTTTGCTCCCTAACAAATGTTTACGCTTGTTACCATCTAGTATTAGACCTAGAGTTGATTTAACTCAAAATTATTTTTTTTTCAAATATCTAAAACAAAATATCGAAACTGTCAAGTCACGATAGAATTTGCAAAAGGAATTTTAACCCTGTGTGCTGTTTGACTGTTTCTAAGCCCGTAGGTATAATTTTCAAAAATTGTGGAGTATTTTTATTTTATATTGGTTTCGAAGAGTTATGTTTGAGAATCAATTGACTCCTGCTTAAATAAAAGAAAACTGAAAGTCCAACATGGCCTTTACAATTATAGTCCATAATTCTGACTGTACATCACAAACAAACATTATCAGTTGTCATTATAAAGTGGACATGAATACGCTGCTGCGGAGTCAGTGTGAGCTTTTGAATCCTTTTTAAATTTAGATTTGATTTTGCCCATTTATTTTAGCACAAAAAAGCCTTTTATGTCAGTTGTCAACGACATGTCAATGAAAGACATGAAGGAGTGTTTCCAAAACCTTTCAGCCGGGAGCGCAGATGCCTTCTCTAGTTTGGAACCATCCTAATTTGTCATCTAAAGTTAATCAAAATGGCAATCAAGGAAAGCTACCACTTCATGTTCGGCGTCTTTTAGTGCGTAAGTGTATGTACATGAACTGCATCTCCTTACAAAACCGCTGCAGAGAAATCAAAGCTATTTTGTCATAAAATAGGCCTTTTTAGATGTTATCATTTAGATTTTTTTTTCTCTTTCTTTTTAATGTGCAAGTGATTATGGGCCACAATTGACAGCAGACGGGAGGTCCATTTCCATATCAGCAATGTCAGGAAAGGAAATCATTATTAAATCACTGGGCCTGTAAAAAACAGCCATGTGAAAAACAAAGTACACTCTTTCATTTACAAGGTTTTATGTATCAGGGCGTGATTAAAAGAAAAATGATCTGGTCCTTACCACATTTTGGAATTACAAATATAACAGGTGAAAACTGATTTAAACATAATTGCTTGTAAATAAATTAAAAGGGTAAATAGCAGCCAGGTGCTGCTAGTCAGACGCACCTGATTAACCGATCATCAGCAGGTGTGAGTTGCTCTAGAAACAAGGGTATTTTGGCACTTTGCTGATTTAGAACACTCTGGAGTCTCTTAACACAATGCCAATGAGGAAAGACACCAGGAAAGACTTTCGAGGCGCAAAATTTTGATGCTCATCATCCTGGGAAGGTTCATAAGACTGTTTTCAAAGTCCATAATTTTATCGAAAGAAAAGTTATTCACAAGTGGGAAACATTCAACGTGGCTGCCATATTGCACAATTTCGTGTTCAGGGAAAAACCGAACACAGCACATAAGCACAAACACCTCGTGCCAACTGTCCAGCACGGTGGCAGAGAGGAGTGATGATGTGGGCTTGTTTTGTAGCGTAAAATGCAAAGCCATCTGTCCAACAGCTAAAACGTACCTGAATTAACTTAACTTAGCTCGCTTTTTTGAATACCAAAGTCTCCATTTAACTTTCATTTAAATGAATCTGTGAAATATAACAGATTACTGAAGCATGATCCACCCAATTGGTGACGTTTGTAGGGATTTTGCTGCAACTTAAAAAAACTGATGAGATAACACAAAAGATATCAGCTGACATTATCTCCAACAACATTTACAATTGTTTGCAAAAGCATCATACATGCTTAAAAAATGTGCTCTATGCATTGGAAAGACGATGGCATAACCAACTCCCACATCTTCACGTATCGCAACACCGCAATAAAACACAGAGGTTTGGAAAGAATAATGAGAGGAACCTTTTTCTTGACATTTTCTTTGGCTGGGAGATGTTCTATGTCGGTTTGTGCACAAGCCTCAATTCAATCACAGACTTTTTTCAAAGTGGCAAAATGTCTCCAATAAAACTAGACGGATTCCTTTAGGTGACATTGGTTGAGGCATTTGAGTCAAACAATGACAAAAACACACACAGCGAAGTGACAAAAAGACCCAATTTCTACAGCTAAGGTCATGTGCAGGATATACAGTAGAGTAGGACAGGCTAAAGTGGGCTATAAATATCACCTGACACACTGTTCTGAACCTCCGGTCCCAGAGTTTACAGGCTCCACCTCTGCTCATCCTCGTCACTGACAAACTGTGTTCCTATAAAATCCCTACTGACTATGGCGGTAGGTCATGGATTACGAGCGTTCCCCAATTAGTTTATCACAAATGTGCACTTAATTTATCAAAGTTACGACGGCACATTAGCTCTGTTGATATCACCTTTCAAACATGAGAGAAATGCACATCACTGAAGCACCAAATGTCCTGCAAATTACTCTCGTCTGAGAGTGCCGTGAAAAGCAGACCAGCATTCCCTGCCGTATGTAATAAAATGTAAAGTTTGAATACATTTTATTTAGATATCTGCTGCAGTTGTGTGAATGTATTATAGAAAATATAATAGAAAATCTAAAAGGGATTTACTATATGTCTGTACTGAATAAAAAGATGATTCATTCTCTTTTCAAATAATAAGAACCTAAATAAGGAAATGAAGAGGTCGCTAACTTTAATCCTACATTTTTACAAAATGCAATATGACTGCACAGGCCACCCACTATGTGTTATATAGAGGCAAATATTGGCTTCATGTGTCATATGGAGGCAAAGAAAGGTTTTTGTATTTAAGGAGTCTGGTTCAGAAGGAGGGAGAAAGAACATAAAAGAAAAATGCATTCAGTTTGTTAGAGTCCAGGTTTCAGCTACTGTTCTGCAGAGCAGAAATGATACCGTAAGAAAATACCCACCTCAGCAAGAGCCGGTTGGTCCCGCTGCTGAGCAGCACGCATTCGAAAAGTACAGCGTCGTTCCAGCAGTTTCTTTCCTCTGAATTCAAAACAAACTGGATGTTTCTGCGTATCCAAAGGCAAAACATAGTCATTTAAATGCAACTTCAAACAAAGTCGATATGCTCTGTTTGTATAAAGGTAATTCTGTGAATCCTGAATCAACTAATGATAGACTGCTTCTCCAAGCAGAAGTTCTGTCATTGGAGAAATTAAACAAAAGTCTATGAAGTTGTTTTGAGAGATTATCTTGCACGAGGTTCCCTTGCATTTCATAAACTCCCACTTTCTGGATGTGTTGTTTCCGCGGCAGCCTGTTAGAAATTTTCTACATTACATTCTGGGCAGGCAGGAACAATTCAGCTCATTGTTTTTCCCTCCGCCGTGAATGACTACGAAGCGCAGCAACTGTTTCATTTCTGCACACACACAAAAAGTCAACTGAATCATGGAAACAATATCAAAGGCATGTTTACTTCCTCCTAGTCAAAATGAGATGACTCTCAGTGTAAGTGCTTTGTTGAATTTTGTTTTTTTCCCATTTTTTTTGTTTTTTTTTTGTGGCGGAGACCAAAATTTCACACTCCACATGCAACTGAGAAGGATTTGGCATTATTTTCCTCTACAGAACGCTGTTTTATCCAACATGTGCCCGCTTTCTAATGAGCCCCATGCTAAAATGTCCAACTTTACAACTACAAACAGACACATTTACAGTCTGGTAAAAAAAACAACAAAAAAAAACAATTTTGGTCACATCCATAACCACTGTATGGGAGCTGAGTCTCTCTCTCTCTATCTCTCTCTAATATATATATATATATATATATATATATATATATATATATAGGTGCATATATGATTAGGTGCATGTTTCTTTTGTGTCTGTTTTCTTTTGGAGTGACAGCTGCACTGCCTTCTACGGTATCAAACAGCAAGCTGTCATCACTTTAGCACTTTCAGTGAATTTGTTTTCCAAGCTGAGAATAGATGCAACAGAGCACGGTAAGTCTTACTTAAAGATAATATGGCTTGTTGTGGTGTTAGGTGAACTATCGGGCCACTCGGCCATGCTCTGGTGTTGCCATGGAAGCAGCCGGAGCGAAGTTTAGCAAATCAGCCGGGAGAAGCTACGAATGCCCCACAGCCAAAGGCTGCTAGTTGGGCCGCCCAGAGGATGGCCGGCCAGGCGGCCTCCAGCCTGTGAGCTCCGGCGTTGGCAGTGCCCACTTCTGCTGGCACCTTCAACCGCAGACCCGTCGATTACCCGAAGCGGACTGCTAGCTGAAAGGGTCATGGTAGAGCTTGGTGACAGCTCTGGCAGCACTCGTTTCAGTTTTGTGAGCGACATGGAAATGAGGATGGATGGACAGATTTAATCAGGATGAATATAAGTTAACTGGCTTTAATGGTTTATCAAAATCTAGGCTAAAATATCTATCCTGTGGTAACGTGGTAAGCTGGGCTTGTTTCAACCAGCCATTGGGCTTGTTTGCTCCGCCCAGTTCTGTTTTTAGACAAACTGCAGTTGGATGGAGGCAGCTCATTTAAAAAAAAAAAAAAAAAAAAAAAAACTGGCCTCCAAGCCACTCACAACCTGCAGGTGACATCACAGAGGTATTTTCTAGTTCTTTTTGTACAATCTATGATCTTCACCTGTCAAGGCATCATCACAGCAGATGATGCACTGCAGCATCTTCTACACCCACTCATTTATTACAACATGTCAGCTCTGTAAAGTGACACATCCAGCACATCCCCTCATGATTTTTCTGGCTCCAACAGACAGGAGTCTCCTTTGTGTCATCTGTAGCCACTTCCGACTGAGGTTGTATGAAAAAGGTCCAAGCTGTGTGTATAGTTTTTAAACTAGACGGTAGAAAGACTGATCATCATGTATAGAGATACTATCTTAGGAACGACATGGTCTTAACAGCTGTAACAATGGCTGCTCACAGACATTTAATCTATTACAGGTGGTTTGGAGTAGCTGAGATCACACATGAGGTCACATGACCCTCCAGAGAGTCGTCAGAGTAATGTTAATTAAGCTGTGAAGTGGTGTCTAGTTGGAAAGGGATTTTGGGACGGCGCTCCAGCTTTAATCGCAGTTTTTCCTCTGTGATCATTCTTACATCTAATGCTGGTTTAGACAGAGCTGACTCGCAGCATTAGTTGCCAGCACGCTGGTCAGCCCTTTTTCTGCAGACTCAAATATCAAAATATCGACTTTGCAGATTAATGAGCGTGATTAGTTATCTATCGCCTCAAGAGGATGATTCATAACTGTTTTGACCCATGAAATGTCCCCCAGGAATGTTCTCAAGCTCTTGTGAACATCTTGTGTAAGAAGGTAAAAATCGAAGTGACTTAAAGTGGATCTTTAGCGAAGATTACCTGACGGCTGTGCACGCAATGTCGACGGAGCTGTTGTGTGAACAGGCAACAGGGAAAACTGTCCTGAGAATTCCCGTAGACACTGGGTAAAACATTCAACTCCCACAAGGACACGGTCAGTACGGGAACAGTGTAGTCAAGCTGTAGCTTGGCTACTTCTTTGTCCCAGTATACCTGCATGTGAAGGGACTCAAATGACTGACCAAAGCATGACGGGTTTCCACACCGCCAACCTGAACCTTGTTAGCTTCATCCTCTTTCAAGTGACAATGACTATTTGATCTTTATCCACAGCTCAGGCGTCGAGACAGTGCTAAACACTAAGTAGGTAACGCTATCACAGCTGCCTATTGCATGTTCCAGCTGTCAATCAAAACCACCTCCATAGGTACTGAGTCGGGCCCCCAGGGGCCAGTCAAGGAACTACAATTTCTCTTACCTCTGCATTTATTTCAGTTCTGAAAACTCTCCTTTGTAACAATGTGATGGCGTAGGTACGAGCCTGGAGTGATGTTCAGGTCAAGTCAGGGAATCTGGCGGGCGGGCCAAGTGTGCATGAGCACGGCAAGGTACAACTCAGCTAGTTGTTCTGTTCTTTGTAAGGGTCTCTGTTCAGTACTTTATTCTGGCCCGTCTGCCTCTACTTCTCATTGCTTTCCCTGATCCTTCACACCCGTGCATCAGCCTCTTTCAGAATAAACTGTCCTGTCTTCCCTCCTTCCCCCAACAAGCCTCTGTTTTTGCTGCTCCATTGTGTTCCTGTGTTCCTGCTTCCCTGTGTCGTTCTTTGTCCCAGAAGTAGTTGTTTTTGTTTCTTTTAAATAACCTGCGGTGCAGTGCTTCTTTGCTGAAGAATAAAGGACTTTTGTGTGGTAGTTCTGCCTCCCAGTCTCTGCAATTTGGCTGCTCCACACCTCCACTATGACAACTATTGTTCAATACAAAGTCGCTCAGCTTAGACAGGGTACTACTTTTGGTGGATAGATGAGATTCAGACATTAACTTCAGTCATTAAACACTAACGTAAAAAACTTAAATTGTTAGTTTGATTTCAAATGACATCCAATAATATTCTCAAATGAAAACAACTGCATATAAGAATGCAATCTCAAAGCATTTTGTAAAACTGTCACAAAAGGGAAGAATGATTGAGCTGAACACAAACAGAAGTTGTATTTAGAGGTTGGGCAGGTTTTGTGGGAAAATTGCATACATACATGCTATCGAGGAGATGAGAAATTATCTCCCACCTGATTTAAATTTGACACGTGTGTCTGCTTCAGTTTTCAGGAAATGAGCTAGATCTGTTCTTGTGAGGGGTTTCCGAAGGAATCCTGGTTTTACCTTAAAATGAACCCCATTCATTTTCACATGTGTGCATGTGGCCCAATAAAGTCCATCAGACCACCCTGATCTAGTTATCGACTCTCCATTCTCCTTCCTCGTGTGTTTAGTGCTGTGATGGTAGCTGCATGTGCAAAAGTACTGGAACATGTTCCATGTAAATCCACTTGGTTTGGCATAAATAGTAGTGAAAGACACAAAAATGTGTGTGTCTTTCACTGGTGTGCCTCAAAACATAATCTTCCAGATGGAATGTCTGACAAAAGCTTACACCCGAGGAAAAAAATACACAAGAAGCTCTGAGTTATTACATGTAGTAGCCTCAACATCATTTAAATTCATCTTTGGCTCTCTCTGCTAAACTTCCCCTCGAGACATGGATTAAACCCCTGAATCTCTGTTCATCAAAGCTCAGGATTTAGGGCAGTTTCAATGGAAATAATTCCTTTGTACCTTTTTAAAATGCTTAGATGTAATTCTGTACCTTTTCCTTATTTAATATGCACAGTCTTTGAATATCTATAAATATGAGATTTACTATTATCCCCATTTCCAATAATTAAGTTAATCGAGTTTACTATGTTTACAAACATCCCATATTACCAATTAACGTTTTTTTTTTTTTTTTATCCTTAGGTGTGTTTACATTTAGTGAATCCTTGTTTTTAAGCTTGACGATAGTTAACTGCTGTTTCAAGGTAGAAATGTTTCTAGTGAAGCATATACATCAAGACATGGTAATGATAAGCTTAAAAAGCGTATATTCTCATTTTAAATACCCATAAGATTATTTTATTATCTCATCGTTATTGTTCTGAATGATGTACAACAGTTGTCTTTTCATTATACAGACATATTACTTATTTTTGCATAAAGCAATGCGTTTTTTCACAAATTCTTGACATAAGCATGTGCATTAGCATCAATTATGGTCCCAATAAAAGCATAAAAAAATCATCTTTTATAACATCTATCCACAGATGGAGAAAAATGGCCCTAAAATGCTGGATAATTTGACTGTTACAACCACTAGGTCACGTGATGCGTTTATGACTGTTTTCACTTCTAGGAAACCTTTTTCTTTTTTTTTTTTTTATCCATCTCCATGCGAAGCAGTGTAGCACCATTGGTGAACTCGGCTTGATGGCGTTTAACAGCAGAGCACGCCACGTGGTACCAGGAATGACTCCACAACGCAAGTTTTTGGGGAACCTCTACAACTAACTCCCTGCCATGAGTTACACGGGTTGATGTTGACGGCGGTCAGTCAAACATGCGATCTAGGTCTGGTGTAACTAAAACTGGTTTTGATATAATTTCACCATTGGTTCACAGTAAAACACACCTGCTAAAGCCTAGAAACCCTTGTTGGTGGAGCGTTTTTATGATTTTATTAGAAGGAAGTCTCATTTTATTCCTGCTCAAGGTTTTCCTTTGTCCAAGTCATAACGGTGGACCTTAAAAAGAAATGTAATAGCAGTAACTGTAAAGACTAATGCTGCATTTACGAACCCTAACCCAATATTGTGTACAATAATCAAAGTACTTTGTACTCCCAACACTGCTTCTTTTCCCACAGTTTTTTTGGCACACATTATTTTGATTAAAAACCTGTGAACCAGCGAGGAGTCGACTCCGAGCGCCCCGAGGTGACCGCCCCATGACAGTGACATCAATAATCTATTCTCAGGGGCTAGTCATCCTGAATACATGGATGAAGATGACCGACAAGGACAATGAGCAACCCAAATATCAGAGATGTGGATCAGCAGAATGATAACCACCACATTATTAGCCATACATCACACACTTTGAACAACCAGGGACTGGTATTATTTAATCATTTAAGACTTTGACGGTGCAAAGTCCTTCTTTGGGGATTTGCGGCGTCTGAGGCCAGGAGGAATAGAAACATGTAGTCCTGACGCGGTCGGGTTGGGCTTTGGTCCGCCCCCAGTCCTCTGTGTGCACTGCAAGGCAGCGGCGTTAACTGTTTCTCCTACAGCAGAATTACAAGATGTAACGCTTTCACATCGATACAGTTGATTGTAGTCAATTATGATCAATTATGAAAAATAAAACACAACTTTGAGCTCTGGACCTCTTAATGCTTTTACAAAAATGTGTTGTTGTTTTTCACTGAAGCATCGAGGCATCCACATGTGCGTCAGAGGAAGGAGCAAGTAGAAACTACATGATGCAACCATCTCTACTTCAAAGACTTTGGTTCAGTTTCAGGCTAAACTTGAACAGAAACTGAGAAGGCACAATGTGCCAAAAAGTTGATCCACACAATTTGGATGAAAAAACAGATTTCATCAGTTCCTCTTCCTGTACCAGAAGTTCTCGGTAACTGCCGTAAAGCGAGCACGGGCCGGGCGGGAGACCGGTTTAACGTTTGGACGAGTGGGACGTGAAGTGAAAGGGCAAGCCTCCTCAGTGGTGGGAATAAATACTGCTGTCACCAGAGGGAAATGCTCCATTTGTTTAATGTGCCATTTCCGAAGTGGAACCCATGTAATCCTACAGACAAGGCAACCTCACGGTGCATACCGCCCCTCTGGAATTTGATCAGAGCTAAAACTGTTTACCAATGTTTGGAGCCTGACATTTATTGAAAGTGGCCTTTTAGTAAAAGTCATAGTTGAAGCGTGAAGAGGTTTTCTGATGAGTCTGTGAAGTTTCTGCATCGTCTGGAGCAGTAAGATGTATCAGTCACATCAGCACCTCCAGAAGTTTCAACGCTCAAACACGTCCACATTTACTTTGATCAGCGCAAATCAGTCGCAATGTAAATTTGAACTCGACTTGAGGTGCCGTTGACGACTTGAGAAACTTTCAAGAAGGTGTCAAATTTAAGAGCTTGTGGGAGATTTACATGGACAACCAGTCTGACGATGTCCTAATGCAGCCGTCCTGTTGTGCCAGAGTCGATGCAGCTGGTTTTAAGGTTTAATGTTCAACTCATAGACAGTTGTGACACCAACTCTCAATTAATGAGCCTGACTGGGAAACATTCATTTATAAAGTATAAACGGAGATACTTAACAGGTTCTCTGAAATGTGCTACATCAGAAATAATGGATATATACAGTATGTTGTCACTCAGATGTTAAAATTTCAACACACTTCTTATACAATCCTGTTTGTGTGAAATAATTTAAACCTTTCACTTAACTGAAAACCCCAATAGATTTGAGATGTAAGATAAATGTACAAAATGTCAATATTACATTATAACAGATCAAACCAAAATAACTACTTCTCAACAGGTAATTATTAAACAATGGAGCTTTACTTCTGTTCAAATATTGAAAAAGAGGAATCCGTTGGACAAAATTCTTTAAAGTTTCTTTCTCCTTACTCTCTGTTTTTGTTCTGTCCCACAGCCTCGACATCCTCAACCCGTCTGGATTTGCAGTCTTATTCTGGGTATTACTTGGGCTTTGGAGAAGTCCATCACCTGCTCCCACATGCAAACAACTTTCCCACTGGCATGGCTACTCGTCATAACAAATGCTGAAAAGTGCCAGAACCATTACCAGCAGAAATCCCTTAAGCAGCTCAGCGTCCAAATCCGTCTCCCGAAATGCTTAAAAAAAAACAAACAAAAAAACAAAAAAAAACGTGAAGGCATTTGATGAGTCAAAAGTTGAAACTTCTTCCTTTTTTTGGACAACCTTCGGATGAAGAAGAGTGGGACCTTCATCCTTGTCAGCAGCATCCAGCTGTAAAGCCAGCATCACAGAGGTTATAGGGGTGCATTAGTGCACTTCTGGGCAACTGAAAGCACTATTATAGCTGAAAAATACAGGTTTTGGCGTAAGATAAGGTGACATCCAGTCAATGCTCAGGGACGGCTTTGTTTATTTACAGTGACAAAAACCAACCCTGCACATTTTACAGCAGTATAGCGCTGTACTAAAAGAGACCAGGTGCTAAACTTGCCTGCCTGCAGTCAAAAGCTGTCACCAAATGAAAACATTTGGAGCATTATGAAACTAAAATACAAAAAGCAACAAAAAGCAGCCGTGCACAGCCGAACGGCTGAAATCTTATATCAAGAAAATCAAAGGAGAAAACAACATGACAGCATTTTATATGTAAAGCAACTGCTCTTATTCGTGCTATTTTCTTGTAATATGATTTAAATAATTGCATATCATTGCACAGAGTCCTAACATTTTTGAAATGGAGTCGCAGTTTAAATGACAGAGAGAAGTGATAATATTCCTGTAGACTCATAGCCAGCAGAAACTATTACACCCCGGGATTACACTTATTCATTTTTATCACCTCTTTCACCCTGAGTCACAGTAATAGTATGAAAATCTGGCCAACTACATATTTAGGAAGAACTGAACAATCTCGACACTACAGACATTGGTGTGTGAATGTGATATTATGGGATGCTGTGTTCCATCTACTGCTCACATGACATTTGGGAATCTTGCTGTCAAGAACAAGATTTCTTTGATTTCATCTGCCACTTGTGGGAAACCAGTGCGCTGTTCCTGTTATGTGCCGTTGCCTTAAGTGCCCCAGACAGTACAAAAGTGAGCGTGACATCTCTGCTGCATGTGGTACCATCTGCTGAAAAGACCCTGAGGCCAAGAGATGAACAGTCAGCAGAAATTTAGTAAAAGCAATGAGGTTATGGTGCTACGTGATTCTAAATTAAACCAGGACTGCATGACTGGGTGAATATTAATATTTTACAACTTTTTCATGAGGGCTCAAACACCAAAGAGTGCACGGGTCACTTACAGCTGGACCTGATTATTCAGATGTCCAGCTTTGTCATTAAGAGGACGTCTGGTTTCCAGTTATCCAGGCATTCCTTAAAGGAAGGTCTTCAGACTGCGGAAAGTCTTAATGCTTTGTGAAAAAACACGGGGAGGGAACATTGTGCTCTCATGGATCACTGTGGAAGTAGAAATGAAGAACGAGTCTCCAGTGAGTCTTTATGGCTCAGTCTCTGCGTGAAATCATCCTTAATATTTATGTCACAATAACTAATTTGCTGTTAAGTTTCAAAAATTTTGTACAATTGATGACTAAGGAAGTAATACCTGTAAAACCAACTATAGAAATACAATCAGCTTAAAAATCTGCTTTAGACAGAGAAGCAGTTTTTACATAATCTGATTGTTAAAGTGTGTATTTGTGAACTGATTTTGAGTTATGAGTAATAACTACTTTTCCACTGAGTGTGAGACACGGTTCAGTCAACTTAAAAAAAAAAAAAAAAGTACAATAAATTTGAGCTAAAACGGAAAATGTCAATGCTTCAAGCTCACTGACAAGAAAAGACCCAAATAGGTGAATTTATCAATCTTTTCTTCAACAGATGACTTGAAATGTGTCTGTGAACATGAATGATTTTGTTTGAATCTGCCTCAGGGCTCCGTTCACCAAGTTACACAAGCCCCCCTCTGCACAGTTAAACCTAGGTTTGTTTACCTCCCCGTGTCACGTTTCTTAGTACGGAGGTCAAATATAAGCAGAGTAACCATGTTTCATTTATTCATATGTCATTAACGCTTAGTGCTTGTACAGTAACATTTCATTTCAGCTAACCTTGTCGTCTCGCCTTCTTCACCAAGTGATTTCCCTGAAATTGCCAAGACTTTAAATTCCCTGAGAATCCAAAACTCTACGTCCAGAATACTGACTGGCACTGGCATTAGAGATCATATTTTTTCTTGTGTCAGCCTCTCCAGACTGGCTTCCTGTAAAATGTAGAGTTTAAAGTCCTGCGTACAAAAACCCTAATTGGCCTAGTCCATTCCTACCTTAAAGATCTTATTGTTCCCTGTTACCAGACAAAAAGTCTTTGTTCCGACGGAGCAGGTCAGTTTGTGGTTCCCACAGGCTGAGCTTTTAGTTATGGTGCTCCTGTCCTGTGGATTCAGCTCCCAGTGGAGGCACAGACACATCCCTAACTTCTAAGACCACGCTTAAAGATTTTCTGCTTCGTAGGGCTTTAATGTAACTCGTAGATAAAGAACCTATTTTTCTGTCTGTAATAATTGCTTAAATATGTTTATTTTTATGCTGTGATTTTATTTTATCACTGCTTTCGGGGTTCTGGACTTTCTTTCTTCACTTCATTTTTAGGTGCTTTTAGCTCTGTAAATCATGTGGGTTGCACCTAAGCTCAGAAAGTGTTCAAAATAAAGCTGGAGATCAACGGGCGTCAACATATAATACTGGGCAAAATTGTTATGCCCACTCGATGACTTTGTTACAAAAGATTTAGAAACATCTGCACAAGACTATTGTACGACACCCGCTCACATCTAACGGCTATAAAGTCAGGAGTTTGAAGTCGCAGACTTCAGATTGAGGATCTCACTTGGTCATGGTTTACACAACTACAACCAGGTTTCCCAGTGAATCAACGGACAGCAACATTTTGAAGTGTTGTGGAATGACAAGAAGACCAAAGAACTCGCGCTGATACTTGGCATGTTTGATTTTGTCGTAACACTAACATCCGGCCACCTTTTGCCATCTTTCGGCTAACGACTGACATCATTGGAGCACATCACATCTCAATCAAAGCTTTTCATGATGTTCTTCCGACTGTGCAAATTTGGCTGCCGCCCTGAAATTGCAAACTGAAATGTCGGCATCAGGAAGGATTGTCTACTTTACGTTTGGCAAAAACCAAGCAAAGTATCTGTCCTGGTTGGCTCCTGCAACGGCGGTGTATCGCTTTACGGCACCACATCACACATCACGTCAGAGGACACTAAGACAATCGAGAAAATAATGACTGAAGAGAAGGAGCGAGTGAAGAATGCATTTTTGGACAGTGCCGTAAAATCCTGGCGCCTCTGTGAGAAAGAGTCATCAGAATCAAGGACGTGCAGATCTTGTGAGTGATGTTAGGGTCTTCTCCGTACCGCGACCAAGCACAACTGACCAGTGAGGTCGGGTTTGTTTGGATGTGTGTGGACGGTTGGAAGAGGTGAGCTGAGGAACGGATTCGTTATATCACAAAAGTTTAACCGTAGGTTGAGAGACCACGTGAGAATCACACAAGAAGAGAACCAAGTTTCTGTATCACAGAGGCTTTAAAAGAAAACCATTAAAACTTTGATAAAACAGTGAGACGAGACGTTATGCGTGTGTGGGGAACCCAAATACGTTACATTTGAACCAGAACTTTGCAGTGAGTGATAAAGAGTTTGATAGCGTAACTTTTAGCATGTTTTTCTTCAACAAGTTACAACCATTGTTGGAGTAGTTTTACAAGAAAAAAAAAAAAAAAGAATAGAAAAGATTCTGTCAGAATTAATATCCGCTGCGATAATGAAGATTTGCAGCTTTTATCAAAGATGTGATTTAATTTGCAAACTTTTAACCTACTGTGCTAATTTGGGAAATGAAGAATGAGAATTTAATTTGCATGTAATAAAATCATCTTCATCTTAAGAGTGTGTCCCAGATAGTGAAACATATAAGAAAAGATGCAACAAAGGATTTTAATTTACGGCACATGTATCATTTATTAAAACACACACTTTTATATGATGGGATGGCACGTGAAGTGGATGTGATTATTACAGGGAAATAAAACAGACACAAATGATCCCACTGCGCATCGACCTGGCTGCATTACACTCCACCGCTAATTATCGTGCACACGTCTGCAGTCACGATCGGGTCCTGTGTGTTGGCACTGTGGCACAACAACAGCGCCGGGCTGACGCCTGTCTTTTAAATGACTATTTGGCACCCGCACTGCATCATACCGAGCCTGGTACTCAGCACAAGTAACATGGTTAGATGTGTGAAAATCAGGTAAGCCTTTTCCACCGTCTCTAGCAGGTGAGTAGATTTCAGAGACGCAGGAAGCTCCCAGCTTATCAGTCATCAGTCAATAAAGATAATGTCACTTCTGTTTTCTCATTTTAAGGAGCCCAAGTTTCTTTGCTGCAGGCGTTTGTGTTCATGATTGAATTTTTTGGGGTATTTTAGAGCCAGAGTGTCAGTGAAAGTTGGAAAAAAAAAAACATGCAGATACATTTTTTGATATCTGTCCCTTTTTTTTTTTGGCTGACTGTATAAAAGAATGCATTTTAAATTCAGATTTTAAATTTCAATTTAGCTTAAACAGAAATGTAAGGATTACATTTTTCATCAAAATAAAAGAACAGTTCATTGCCAAACCTAATATTGTCTTAGTAACAAATAGTGGAGTTATTAATGCTGCTATAATGTTATGTTTTAATGAAAACTACATTTAAAGTGTCAAAATTCTAAAAAATGTCTTCATTTTTATGATGTATCATGACACGTGTTGTACGTTCAAGGATAAACACTATTACAAAGGTAAAGACAATTGCAATAAACTGAATTTTCCTAAAAAAAAAAGTTACTTTATACTGATAAAAACATTTTAAGTCCATGTAATACTGTAGTCAGGCAAAATAACAGTTATACAAATTATGGAGTCAATCCTGGATCCACGTGAGTCATGCAAATGTTTAGAGAAACCAACATTCATTTTTGGGTCAAATCTTCTTGTCACCACAAATTAAAATTTTCCAACACGACTTTAAACCTTTCGCAGAAAACCTCCATAGTCGTGGCCTGGAGATTTAGACGTACCGCTAAGCAAATTTTCAATTTGCTTTGCAGGTACGTATAGCTACCATCTGTTGGAGCCCAACAAATATCCGCAGATGCCATGAGGAGCCATTCAAACAGCCTATCCTTGTAGAGACCGTGTCTGGGCGATGACGTTGGAGCAGCGACGCTCCAGTCTGGACGTAAACAGGGTAGATGGCTGAGGATTAATGGTCGTTTGAACTGGATTTGGGATTTGGGACACTTTTTCATTCCTTTGCAAGGTAAAAGTTGAAAAATGTAAAAGAAGCAACCGTGGTGCCCGTGGTAACCGTGGTAACCGTGGTGCCCGTGGTAACTGTGGTGCCCGTGGTGCCGCCCCTTGGCTCGGGAGGCCCTATGGATCTGTTTCAGACCCTGTATCTTTCCAGATGTTAGTCTGATTTCTCATTGTCATTTACTCTGGTGAGCATTTTTTTCAGAGGTTACAAGTACAAAAACCTGCACAAATACTCTGAATAACACAAGACTGCCAGTTCTTTGAAACTTTAGATCACAGTAAACGTTTCGGCTGCTGTCACCGCTTTCAAACACAAGATACCTCCAGACTACAGCCACGTTGCGTGCTTTCTCACCTCGTCACGTTTTTTTCTATGCGGTTGCCACCTGCCATATTCAAAAGTACCTATCGCCCACCGCTGGCATTGAAGTATGCAGCATGAACTCTGACAGAAGCGTTCCTTTAGTTCTTTCACAAAAGAATGATTACAGAAGGGAAAAAAAAAACAAACCAAAATGCAACTGAAATCCAGTGCTGCTGAGAATAAAAAGAAAACATGACGCTGGTGCCATTTCTTTCTTTACACTACTGACTGTAATGCTATGATCCAAAGGGATTATAAACAACTCAAACAGGCAGGACTACTTCAAACAATAAAATACCTTATTAAACCCCAACATGAGCGGACCTTTGGGAAGGAAGACTTTTGATGTGTACACAATCCCTCCAGTACTGAATATATTTAGTCTCACACCAGGAAAAAAAAACACAAAAAAAGAGATGATCACTCTCCTGACTCCATTCTTCATTCTGAGGGATATCAGGAGCCAAATTCAATAACAACCTCAGATCATAGCCCGATCCATCTCTGAATCATCCCATAGTCTTTGCATAGCCTTATAGCCCTTCGGCATAATTTAAAACTGTCAGACTATGAACTCATCTCCGCCAGAAAATGAATGGGCTTGCTTCCAAGAACAGGATATCTACACAGAAATCCCTCAAACTTCTTTTCGAACCGCTGGATTTAACAGAATCTCAGCTGAATGTGTCAAAAAGATATCTACAGGCAAGAAAAAAAAAAGGATGGAAATGATGGAAAATTTAGTATGAAAAGAGGAGAAATCCTTTGTCTTGCACCTTTTAGCTTTCAGAGTTAATATTGTGTTAGGAACTGAAAAAAGTAACTAGTTACAATTACTAGTTACGTAATTTAAAAAGAAACTGAGTTGCTTTGCGATAACTTACACCAAAAAGCAATGCGTTACTGTTAAAAGTAACTTTTTTTTTTACTTTTTACAAAAAGAATATTCTTAAAAATGCTCCCATTAATGTCCTTAGAACTTAATTCCAGTGTTGTACAACATATAATACAAACTCAAAAACTATAAAAAAAAACAGCAAATCATTTTAAAAATAAATAAATAAAAATAAAATAAAATAAAAACATAAAAGCTGCTCAAAAATAAAATCTATCAGCAATCTTCAGCTTGCATGCCAACAACGTATTTAAGACTGTATGTATTATTTAAAATGCAAAAATTAAAGTGGTTTCAGCATCACACACATAAATCAACTATTCGGAAAAATATATATATATATATATATTCGACGAGAACCCCTTTTAAACACGTGGAACAAACCAATCAGAGTGGGTTTGCAGATAAACTAGAAAATGTTCCAACTTGATAAATAATATTGATGCGTGGCATTTATTTACGTTCAATAGATAACTGCACATTAAAATGATTTCTTAAACTTCTGGTATTATGATTCTTTTCAGCTGCAGTAAAGTTATGATGTCCGTATCTCCAACTGACTTTGCACTTGCACTTTTCAGACTACAACCTGAAACCAGTGGGGACAAAATTATTATTAAGTTTTGATTATTTTCTTTGTCACTTCGCCCTGAAAGACCCATGGTTCCATTGTGTTGGTAAACCCTCTTTCCACCAGCAAAAACTTTCCTCTCCATTTAAGCGACAAACTCCTCTCGGTAACGGACAAACGCACCTCAGGGCAACGATAACTAAGTTACTTTATTTATAAAGTAATCCATTAGAGTATTAGTTACTAACAATAGTGACGTGTTACTGCCCAACACTGTTCAGAGGTCAGAACCAGCTGCCAGCTTTGACTGATTGTAAAATTGAATATTGAATATTAAGTTGTCACAATTACATCTCTATGAACTTAATCAAACTTAGATAAGAAGAGAGGAAAAAAGAAAAAACGTAAGTCATACCTGGAAAGACTAGCAATTTAAAAGAAATCCATATGCACATTTAAATTCTGCACACAGAGAATATGCTTGCTTTATATGGCCACGGAAAAAAGAAAACATTATCTGCACCAGCCAACATCCACTTATTCTTGTTGTCCCTAAAATTGAATGAATGCTTAGGGGTAAGAGAATGAAAAGCAGGAGAATTGATTCTGCCACCAGCACTCTTCAATACGGTAATTGTGGTTATGGTTTTAGGAATCAGCCTTGGGCTCCAAAAGTCTTATACTAAATGCATAAATCTTCCAAAATAAGTCATGTGAAGTCAGCTACAAGGAGGGGTTTGTTCACTGAAGCATCTGATATCTAAATCTCGTAATTTAGCTCTTTACCGGCCAGGCTGCGTCCCTCACCTGAGGAGAGGGAGCAACAAAGGTCACTTCTTTCATTCTGATTATTTATCATCTCTGGATCATTAAGTAGAGGCTTCAAATTAAATACTTTAGAACAAAGTGAAGCAACTTATCTCTTTTACACTGACTTTAAAGATTAGAAGCGGTTCAGTTGTTATTAAGCATGCACTGACTGCTCAGCTGGTGTATGAAAATGTTTAGTTTGTCTGACTCTGATCGGTGAGTCAATGAGGCACAGGTGTATGTTAAAAAAAACCCACTCTGGATAGTTTGCCATTTCTATAAAAAGTTCAGTCTGCAACTGTGATGCATCACAATATACAAGGACCTACTATCTGTTATATAACTGGAGGTTCTGTAATTCCTACTCATGTTGGGTTTTGATCAAATACTTCTGTCCAGTGACCTGGAAGCTTTTTCCCTATACTGTAATAATTACTACCAAAGATTTATGTTCTAGCAGTCCAAAATCCACCTCATGAGTTGAACATTTTCAATGAACGTAAGGCAGATCACGCACAGATAAAACCTTGTTTGGACTACCGGACAGAGATATGTGTCGCACTCAAAGTACTTGTGACAGTTTAATAAACCTCTTTTCGACAATTTCACAAATTCGCCTCAGACTGCTTCTGGTCTGACCTCCACATAATTTATTAAGAATACAAATCACGTACTTGTTGTTTTCACGTACTTGTAAATCTACGAGGATCCAGACCAAATACCAGTTAGACCCAACATCCAAAATCCAGGAGTTTATTAAAAAGAAGAAGCACGCACAGACAATTAAACCCATTACAGTCTGAAAAATACAACAACACCAAGAGCATAAACAAAAAGTGGTAGGACAGAAGCAAATGCAGAAACCTGAAACAGGTAATGATAATGAACAGGGAAATAAAAAAAAAAACGTTTACTGCAGCAGAGGGAAACACTGGGCTAAAATATATGTTTTGAAGACCTTGTAAATGGGAGCTGGCAGGGAAAAGGCCACACAAAGTTCAGTCTCAATGTTTCGGAAAGCTCTCATATGCTCCTCTCTGTAATTTGTGAGTTAATCTAGCTTTAAACTCCAAACATTGTGCCTAAAAATTACACAGAATCTAATCTGCAGTCACCTTTATACGTTTTTAATTATCTGAATCATGATTGCAGTGGTCAGGGTATATTTTCAGGTACTGTGTTTATTCTTTATTACTATCATTATTCTTTATTTGAGTAGCAACAGCCAGTCCACAAACATCTGGCAAGAATAACTTAATAATGAGAAAGGATCCACCAACGCTAATCAAGAAAATGATGTGTAGAAAAGTATTTATTCTGGCAAAAACAACATTCTGCCCACATAAGAAAATCTGGGTTGCGGTGCCACACATTCAAGAGTGGAGCCCTATTATTTTACAAAAACAAAGGCTTGAATAAAAAGCTGAAATCTGACATTCTGCAATTCAATTAGTGGCCTAGAGCAATTAAATACAAAATACTAATGAATTGAAACAGTGATTCAGATGCAAGACAAAAGATAAAAATCATAATTAAAGGACTTACTTCCACTGCAGCCGGTTCGTCACTTCTACACTATCTGAAGGAATTTAAAACAAGAACAACTGGGTGCGCATTATCCTTGTGTTCCCCATTTACCAGCTGCATTTTGTAACAATATGA